>JAXLNO010005912.1:374441-479643 GCA_038087875.1 Malacoraja senta
ATAGGAAAGGTTTAGAGCACAGAAGGATATGGGGTGATTTTATAGAGGTGTACAAAATCAGGAGAGGAATAGTTTCTTGCCCGGAGTAAGGGAATCGAGAACCAGAGGACATGGGTATAAGGTGAGGGGGGATAGATTTAATAGGAACCTGAGTGGTAGCTTTTTTTACACAAAGGGTAGTGGGTGTATGGAACAAGCTGCCGGAGGCAGTAGTTGAAGCAGGTACCATTGCAACATTTCAGAAACATTTAGACAGGTTCATGTTTAGGACAGGTTTAGAGGAATATGGGCCAAATGCAGGCAGGTAGGACTAGCATAGATGGGGCAGCTTAGTTAGCATGGGCAAGTTGGCCGAAGGGCCTGTTTCCATGCCATATGACTCTATAAATATTTGCACCATCAACATTCCTGTCTGTTCCTTTGGCATTCATCACAAGCTCTCTCTTCGACTGAACATTGCGTTAACTGCGCAGCCCTTGTTTATCACTTTGAGTGGCTAATTGTCAAAGGAATTGTTCCATTTTTAGGATTCAAAATTATAGGCTGTAACTAACAAGTACCTGGAGCGAAAATGAGACTCGCTCATAACTTCCGCACCAGAGGACATTTATAAACTGTGGAGTTGTGCTGTGTAGTTGGTGACGACGCCATATTCAGCAGCTAATGTGGCATCTTACAGACTATTTTAAATGAAGGTTTCTGGAGCAAGCATCCACTTTAATGGACAGGCTCCACTTTATTACCTGACGGACTGTTTCTAATGTGCAAGATATACTTATGTGCCACTGATTTCCCCACTGCTGTTCAGAACAAAATCATGTAATTGCAAAACCATAAATTACTTTGTTTATCCATTGGGGTAAAATGGTAGAAAGAAGGAACTGCAGATGCTGGTTTATACCAACGATAGACACAAAGTGCTGGAGTAACTCAGCGGGTCAGGCAGCATCTCTGGAGAAAAAGGATGGGTGACGTTTCAGGTGGGGACCCTTCTTCAGACTTTCACCCCCTACTTTAAGTCTGAAGAAGGGTCCCGTCCCGAACTGTCACACATCCATGTTCTCCAGGGATGCTGCCTGACCCACTGAGTTACTCCAGTACTTTGTGTTGATCTTTAGGATAAAATGGTACTCTAGCGACACAAAGGTGCAGCTGGAAGAGCTGCTGTCTCACAGCGCCAGAGACCCCGGTTCGATCCTGACCCTGGGTGCTGTCTGTGTGGTGTTTGTGTTGTAATTTTTTTTATTAGAGGTATCTGCATATCATAGTCCAACCCATTACAAACTTTGTATAACGATTACATATTAAGTATCCAGGGTTCCGGGTGCCCAGTTACCAAAGTAGCTGGGGTCCTCCTTTATCGGTTACATATTAACGTTGCCTCTAATTATTTATTTATATTTATAGATAATAAAAATAAAGAAATAAAGAAAAGAAATTAGAAAAGTAAGATAAACTATCAATAAAACAACTTAGGAGATAGGTCCATAGGTCAGAAAACGTAACTATTCATCTAGTCCTGGGTTCAGGTTTCAGTCAGGCCTCCGCGCCGGCCCAGTCTACCCCTTCAGATAATCTATAAATGGAGACCATATTTTAGTAAATAATTCTGGTTTGTCAATTAAGACATATCTAATTTTTTCCAAATGTAAGGTCTCCGACATCTCCATAATCCACAACTTAATTGTGGGGGTTGCAGGATTTTTCCAAAATTTTAATATTAATTTTTTCCCAATTATTATACTGTAGTCAAGGAAATTTCTTTGGTTTGTTGTAAGTTTTAGATATTGTTCTGATATGCCCAATATTATTAATTTAGGATCGGGATCCAGTTGAGTATTAACAACTACAGAGATTATTTTTAAAATATCCATCCAATAATTTTTAATTTTTATACAATTTACAAAGGTATGGGTTAAATTAGCCGATGAGTATTGGCATTTATCACAAATAGGAGAGATATTAGGAAAGATTCTATTTAATTTTGTTTTTGAATATTGATGTATATGTTGTAAACTTTCATCCCAAATATCTTTTGTTATAGGTTGGGCTAATTCCTTTTCCCATGCTAATCTATATAATTCCGTCGACGGAGTCTCACTGTTTAAAAGAATATTATAAATATAAGATATTAATTTACCTGTATTAGGGTGTTTATTCAAACATTCATCTAGAATCTCTGGTTCTCTAGTTCTGTATTCTTGTGTATATGATTTAACATAATCTTTAAGTTGTAAGTATCTAAAAAAATTATTTGAATGTAATCCATAATTCTGTTGTAGTTCCTGAAACGAAAGAAAAATACCGTTTCTATAAAGATGTCCCATCTTTTTAATTCCATGATTTTTCCATTGTACAAAACCTTTATCCAACACTGAGGGTTTAAATGAAGGATTATTTGCAATGGGGAGAGAAAATGATAAATCATCCAATTTTAATGTATTTTTTAGTTGTTTCCAAATTCGAATTCCACTATAGGATTTTCACTATAGATTTTTTAGTTGTTTCCAAATTCGAATTCCACTATAGGGTTTTCACTATAGATTTTTTAATTCAGTTTTGTAGGAGCTAACAGGATCGGACCAATTTCAAAAGGCAAACAATCTTCCTTTTCCATCTTTAACCAGTCTGGTTGTTGATCCATATCTTCCAACCAAAAATTCATATTTTTGACGTTGACTGCCGAAAAATAAAATAAAAAATTTGGTAAAACTAATCCTCCTTTGGTCTTGGGTTTACATAGGCGTTTTTTGCTTATTCTGTGATTCTTATAATCCCAAATAAAACTTGTCACAATAGAGTCGACTTTTTAAAATAATTTTTTTGGGAGATATATCGGGATTGATTGAAAGAGGTACAGTATGTCTGTGTGGTGTTTGCATGTTCTTACTGTGGCCTCGTGGGTTTCCTCCGGGTGCTCCGGTTTCCTGCCACATCGCAAAGAAGTGCAGGTTTGTAGGTGACTTGGCGTCTGTAAAATTGCCTATATTGTGTAGGGAGTGGATGAGAAAGTGGGATAACAGAAAACTATCAAGAATGGGTGATCGATGGTCGGTATGACGAAGGACCTGGTTCCATGCTGTATCATTAAATAACAACAAAAAACGTCATCCTTTGGAGTATTGTTCTAGAAATATGGGGCTAAAATATGGGGCTTGCGACATACCCCAAAAAATGGTGCTTTACAAATAAAAATTGGGCCAATGTAGAAAAGAATAATTTGGTGTTCATTTCCTGTTGTCTTCACCTAGAAACTGCATAAAACTGAATTCAAAGATAGATACAAAATGCTGGAGTAACTCAGTGATGTTTCAGGTCGGGACCCTTCTTCAGACTTGAAGAGCCTATGGAGAACATGGATAGGCGACGTTTTGGCTCATGACCTTTCTTCAGACTTTTCAGACTCACATTCATATATTGGTTTTAATAAACTACTAGTAAAAGAGGTTCTGAAATGCAGCCATAAGGGAGACATTATCTGATCATTTACTGATAATGAAACCTTTAGAAATTAGGAAGCAATGGAAGACAACAACCGGAAATAATACGTAATTATTTCACGTAAAGACAAACAGTGCTGGAGTAGCTCAGCATCTCTGGAGAACATAATAGGTGACGTTTCGGGTCGGGACCCTTCTTCAGAAAGGATCCTGACACGAAATGTCGTCTGAGTGTGCCAACCTAAAGGCTCCTGACCCAAAGTGCCACCTAGTCTGAAGAAGGGTCCCTTCCCAAAAGTCGCCTATTCATGTTCTCCATGGATGCTGCTTGACATACTGAGTTACTGCAGCACTTTGTGTCCTTTTGTGCATCACCAGCATCTACAGATCTTTGTTTCTACTAAATAACCCTCTGATTCCTTTGTGATATACAGTATATTGCATTAAAATTGTCTAGCACCATAGTACTAGCTGAGATCACTCCAGTCTATGTTAAGGATGACATTGTTACAAGTGGGCAATAATAATTTGCAATTTTGTAAATCATTAAAATACTCTTATTGAGTGTTAAATGAAATGTTTCAACTTTTCTTCTAGCCTGAAGAGCTGACCAATGCTTTGGAGATCAGCAATATTGTGTTCACCAGCATGTTTGCACTGGAAATGATCCTCAAACTTCTCGCCTTTGGTCTTTTTGGTTACATTAAGAACCCGTACAACATCTTTGATGGGATTGTCGTCATTATCAGGTAGATTTGCACGGTCTTTTGTTCACCCTCTTACTGTATTTTTGGAATGCAACAACACAAGAGTGGCACGGTGGCGCAGCGGTAGAGTTGCTGCCTCTCCACGCCATAGAGACCATGGTTCAATCCTGACCACGGATGCTGTCTGTACACTGTTTGTACATTCTCCCTGTGACCTCGTGGGTTTCCTCCGAGTGCTCCAGTTTCCTCCCGCACTCCAAAGACGTACAGATTTGTAGGTTGATTGGTTTCTGTAAATTGTTAATTGCCCCTAGTGTGTAGGGAATGGATGCAATAAGTGGGATAATGTAGAACTAATGTTAACCAACGTAAACAGATGGTTGGCTTGGACTCAGTGAGCCAAAGGATTAGCTTCCATGTTTAGTTTAGTTTAGAGATACGCTGCAGGAACAGGCCCTTCTGACCACTGAGTCCGCACCGACCAGCGATCCGCGCACGCTAACACGCTCCTACACACACCAGGGACAATTTGCACATACACCAAGCCAATTAACCTACAAACGTTTAGGTCTTTGGAATGTGGGAGGAAACCAAAGATCTCGGAGAAAACCCACGCTGTCACGGGGAGAACGTACAAACTCCATACAGACAGCACCCGTCGTCGGGATCGAACCTGGGTCTTTGGCGCTGCACCACCGTGCCAACGTTGTACCTCTAAACTCTAAGCACCAACCTCTTCCATTTACATAGCAACTTACGTGAAAGATAGGGTGGCCCATGACATTTCACATTTCACAGCCACAAAAAAGGGATATTAGGACTTGGTCAAAGAGATTTTAAGGAGCATCTCTCCCATAAGATGGGAGAAAGAAGCAGCTAGATTCAGGGAGGAGAAATCAAGAGTTTTGATCTTGTCAACTGAAGGCACAAATAGCACTGGTAGAGGAAGGAGCTGCAGATGCTGGTTTACACCAAAGATAGACGCAATCAAAGAAAGATTAACTCAGCGGATCAGGCAGCATCTCTGGAGAAAAGAAATAGATGACTTTTTGGGTCAAGACCCTTCTTCAAGATTGAGAGACAGGGGAGAGGGAAACTAGAGGTATGAACAGGTACAGGACTGATCCATTAACTTGGGTATGAGCAGGGTGTAGCTAAATGACCACACTATCATTCAGCTGGATCTCAGCTGAAATGTATCTTCATTGCCCTTCTTAATGCCTAGCAAAAAATGTAATATGACCCTTAGCCAAAGATGGTCAGGCCTTTAGTTAGGTCAGATCTGGCGTTCTGATGAAGCTCGAAGGACCTGTTTCCACGCTGTATGACCTTGTGACTATGACTCTATTCCTTAAAAAATTACCCTTTCCTGCAGTCACTATTCCTTTACACACTCCAACCTCAAGAAATGCAAGATTATTCCACAAATCCCCCGGGTGAACAAAAAGAGTCAACTTACCAGCCTTGAGCTATTAAACTGGCAGCTTGGTTGAAACAAAACACAGTGCTGGAGGAACCCAGCGGATCTGGCAGCATCTGTGGAGGGAATGGACCGGTGACGTTTCTGGTCAGGACTGATTGCACTAGAGGAAGAAAGCTGGAAAAGAGAGGCGGGAGTGGGATAAAGTCTAGTCGGTGGACACAGGTTTAGAGTTTATACTTTAGAGATACAGCGTAGAAACATGCCCTTCGGCGCACCGAGTCCGCACCAACCAATGGTCACCCATACACTAGTTGTATCCTTCTTTTCGTGTGCATCTTGTTACAAATGTTGACCTCGCTGTCATCGTCCGTCCTGAAAAGGATGCAAGCTTCCGGCGACAATCAGTGGAAGCCATCACTTGTCGCAATAGATGATGGTGGTAGCAGAATTAGTTCTGGATACTTCCAGTTTCTAGCCCTGTGACATGGACGCTACTGCTATGGGGCCAGTTCTATCCTACTCAATAGGGACAATTTGCAGAAGCCAATTAACCTACAAACCTGTACGTAAGAGGGAAATGAGGACATGTGGGTGGGAGATGAATATACAAAGGAATGGAAAGGAAGACTTTGGTTAAACAAGTGTTTCGTAGAACAAAAGAACACAAAGTGCTGGAGTAACTCAGCGGGTCAAGTAGCATCGCTGGAAGGCAATGTTTCAGGTCGACCTAGAATATAAAACATAGAAGAGTACAGCACAAGAATGGGCTCTTCGTCCCACACTGTTTGTGCCGAACATGATGCCTAGTTAACCTGATCTCATCTGCCTGTACATGATCCATATCCCTCAATTCCCTGCACTTACTCGTGCCTATCTAAAAGCTATTGTATCTGCCACCACTATTGTATCTGCCACCACCACCACCCCTGGCAAGGGATGGGACTTTTCTTCACACTTCCAAATGTCTGAAGTAGGGTGCTGATCTGAAACGTCACCTATCTATGTCCTCCAGAGATACCGCCTGGCCCGCTGAGTTACTCCAGCATTTTGTATTTTGCTGAAGATTCCAGCATCTGCAGTTCCTTGTTTCTCCAAGTCTTTCATAGAGACAGGTCTCGCTGCCCATTCTCAATGTAAATGCGAATAAAGATGATTTTCTTGTTATTAATAGCATTTGGGAAATTATCGGCCAGTCTGATGGTGGCCTCTCAGTGCTGAGAACCTTTAGGCTCCTCCGGGTTCTGAAGCTGGTCCGCTTCCTACCAGCCCTGAGACGTCAGCTGGTGGTCCTAATGAAGACTATGGACAACGTGGCAACATTCTGCATGCTGCTCATGCTGTTTATATTTATCTTCAGGTGAGCTCGGACACTCATTTGAGTGCCAATTCAAGTCAAGAGTCAAGAGTGTTTTATTGTCATATGTGCCAGATAGAACAATGACATTTTTACCTGCAACAGCAGCACCACAGAATATGTAAACATAGCATTCGGCATGAAGTATGATTTATTTACGACAGCTAATTTTGTCTTACTTGCTGTGCTACTGACAAAGTATCAGAGAGGAAGAGACAGCTTTATAGGACTTTGGTTAGGCAGTATTAGGGGCATTGCATGCATTCCTGGTCACCCCATCACAGGAAGGATGTGGAGGCTTTAGAGAGGGTGCAGAAGAGTTTTTCCAGAATGCTGTCTGGGTTAGAAGATATTAGCTGTAAGGGGACATTGGATTGTTTTCTCTGGAATGTCAGAGGTTGAGGTGAGGGGGGAAATATTTAATAGGAACTTAAAGGGTAACTTTTTTGCACAAAGGGTGGTAGATGTATGGAATGAGCTGTGGGAGGAGGTAGTTGAGGCATGTACTAGTGCAATATTTAAGAATCATTTAGATCGGTACATGGATAGAATGGATTTAGAGGGATATGGGCCAAATGCAGGCAGGTGGGACCAGAGTGGGGCATGTTGGTCGGCGTGGGCAAGTTGGGCCAAATGGTCTGTTTCAACACTGTATGACTCCATGACTCTATAAACTAAACTAAAATAAACTAATGTAAAGGCTATTTTCCTTTGACACACAGTATTCTGGGCATGCACCTTTTTGGATGTAAATTCAGCTTGAAGACTGAGACTGGAGACACTATTCCAGACAGGAAGAACTTTGATTCATTGCTGTGGGCAATTGTCACTGTGTTTCAGGTGAGACTACCTCAGAAGCTTGCAAGACAGAATTGCTATATCATGCGTAATGGCAAGATAATTGAATTTGGATGTGTTTAAATATACTATCTTCTTGTGATAAATCAAGACGGATATTTGTAAAGGTGCTATCTATCTGTGATAAATTTACAATCAATTGGCGGGCAGCACGGAGGCACGGCCGGTGGAAGAACTACTGCCACACAGCGCCAGAGACCCGGGTTCGATCCTGACCTCGGGGCTCGGGTGCTGTCTGTGTGGAGTTTGCATGTTCTCCCTGTGACCGTGTGGGTTTCCGATTTCCGGGTACTCCGGTTTCTTTAGATTTTAGTTTAAAGATGTTAGACTTTAGAGATACAACATGGAAACAAGCCCATCGGGTCCACGCCGACCAGCGATCACCCCGTACACTAGCACTATCCTACACACTAGGGACAATTTACAATTTAACTGAAGCCAATTAACTACAAACCAGCACATATTTGGAGTGTGGGAGGAAACCAGAGCACCCGGAGAAAACCCATACAGTCACAGGGAGAATGAATAAACTCCGCGTTGACAGCATCCGTAGTTCTTCCCACGTTCCAAATACATGCGGGTTTTTAGGTTACTTGGCTCTCTGTAAATTGCCCCTAGTGTGTAGGGAATGGATGCAAAAGTGGGATAACATAGAACTGGTGCGAACATGTGATCATTGGTCGGCATGGACTCGGCGGGCAGAAGGGCTTGTTTCCATGCTGTATCTCTAAACTCGATGAAGCAATGTTTCCAGTTTGTTGTGTTGCCATTACTTACTCAGAGCAGCTACTCGTTTATCTTGAATTATTTCATCTAATTTTGCTATAATGTCAGTTTGTGTCGTTCTATTCTTAACCATATATATGTATACATGTGATGTATATGTAGCAGTGCCCGACTGTAATATTCACCCAGTGCCACCACGTGTTGTGCTGGCTATCCAGAATAGGAATACTCAGATATCTCAGACAACTCAATGGTAATGTTAATGTCTCTGTCCTCAGATCCTTACACAGGAAGATTGGAATGTGGTCCTGTATAACGGAATGGCTTCAACATCACCCTGGGCTGCCCTCTACTTTGTGGCATTAATGACCTTTGGCAACTATGTGCTGTTCAACTTGCTGGTTGCTATCCTAGTGGAAGGGTTCCAAGCAGAGGTAGGTTGTTTGGTAGACTTCATCTTTAGACTTTAGCGATACTGCGCGGAAACGGGCCCTTCGGTCCACCGAGCCAGCGCCGACCAGTGATCACCCCATACACTAGCACTCTCCTACACGTTTTGTACAATTTACAATTTCTTTACCGAAGCCAATTAACCAACAAACCTGTATGTCTTTGGAGTGTGGGAGGAAACCAGAGCACCCGGTGAAACCCGTGCAGTCAGAGGGAGAACGTACAAACTCTGAACTGACAGCGCCCATAGTCAGGATTGAACCCGGGTCTCTGGCTGTAAAACAGTAACTGTACTGCTGCACCACTGTGCAGCCCTCACCTGTCTGAGCATTTCTGGAGAACATGGATAGATCACATTTCAGGTTGAGACCTTTCTTCAGCCTAATCAATCTGAAGAAGGTTCTCGACCCAAAACGTCACCTACCCATGTTCTCCTGATATGCTCCATGACCTGCAGAGTTACTCCAGCACTTTGTGTCCTGTTGTGTATTAACCAACATCGGCAGTTCTTTGTTTCTTCATCTGTCTGATATCACTGGACAGTTTCTCCATGAGATTCAGGTTCTCGCTCCACAATTTCTGACTGTCTTACAATGGTGACTGCACATACAGCCACTGGAATTCCAATTTTTGAAATGTTCTACCCGTTTCCTCCCTATCTGCATTCATAAACCTGAGATACATGGAGAGGGTAGACTTCTCCCCCTGGATGAAAAAGTCAAATACTAGAAGTCATCGCTATAAGGTGACAGATGCAAAGGTTAAAGGACATGTGTGTGGCAAGTGTTTTTGCACAGAGGATGGTGAGTGCCTGGAACTCAATGCCATGAGTGGTGGTTGAGGCAGATATGATTGTGGCATCTAAGAGAATTTTGGATAGGCGCATGGATATGCAGGGAATGGAGGGACATGGATTATGTGCAGGTTGATAAGGGATGGTCTTGATGTTTGAACATCATGTTTAGCACAGACATTGTGGACCGAATGGTCTATTCTTGTGCTGTACTGCTCTATGTTCTATGCACCTCCGGGCTGCGGGGCTGCGGAGCGACCAGCTTCGGGCGGCGGCGCCGACTCCAACATCGGGAGCCTCGTGGCTCCAAATCGGCGTGGCCCTGTCGGCTTCAGGTGCCATCGACTCCGTCGGGAAACCGGCCGTTCCAGCCGCTCCGAGGACTCTCCCGACGGCCAGGAACATCGGGCCTCCGTAGAGGCAACTGTGGTGGCCTCGATGGGCCTGACTCTGAGGAGATCTGGGTTGGGGACTTGACATTGTGCCTTCCCCCACAGTGGTGGTCATTGTGGGGGGATGATTTTGTGTGCTGTGCCTGTCAGTCCGTGTACAAGATGGCGGTCGGAGGGGAGAGTGGACGCTGGCGCGAATTGGTCGCCGCTGCTCTCTCCTCAAATTGTGTTTCTTATTTTCTTTTGGTGCTCTTGAAATTAAATTCTGTCCTTGATTTGTGTACTGTGGTTTTTTTTATATTTAATTTATTCCGATTGCTTTTTTTTTGTGATTCTATGCATTGTAAGGTGTCCTTGGGTTTTAGAAAGGCGCCAGTAAATAAAATGATTATTATTATTATTATTATTATTATGCTTTATAAACCTTTGGTGAGATATTGCATCTCTTGATATTAAAGCAATCAAGGAATAAGCGGTTGGCACCATAATGGGTTGGTTACCGAGTATTGTATTGTTAACTACTGTATATTTATTTATTATGTTATTTTATTCAAGTGCCTGTAAAGCTACAGAAAGGAAGCATTTCATTGTTTTGTTCCCAATGCATATGAGTCTCTTTTGACTCTTTTGACTCTTGGCAGAGTCTAGGAGAGTGGGTTGAGCGAGAAAGATCAGACACGATGAGGAGCAGGTGGGAAAGTTTATAGGAGATGTGTGGGGAAGTAATTTTACACAGAGGGTGGAGGATGCCCAGTATGTGCTGCTAGAATTATAGTCATAGAGTGATACAGCGTGGAAACAGGCCCAACTTGCCCAAATCGGCCAACATGTCCCAGCTCCACTAGTCCCACCTGACCGCGCTTGTCCCATATTCATCCTAACCTGTCCTATCCATGTACTATTTTCCGATTTTACTTAAAGTTAACTATATCTTTAAAAGTGGAGTCACAGGCAGATGGAGTGGTCAAGAAGGTTTTCGACACATTGGCCTTCATCAGCCACAGTATTGAGAATAGAAGGTGTGTACGAAGGAACTGCAGATGTCGGTTTATACTGAAGATAGACACAAAATGCTGACGTAAGTCAGAGGGTCAGGCAGCATCTCTGGAGAAAAGCAATAGGTGATGTTTCGGGTCGGAATCGTTCTTCAGACTGAAAGATTGAGAAGGCCAGAACAAAACAGGGCCGGCAACAGATGTCCTCGGGAAGGATTAGAGTCCATAATGGCCGATTGTTGGCTGGGGAAGTGGTAATGACAGGGATACAAGGATACAAACAGTGGAACTAAGTTCCAGCATTTTTGTGTCTATATTAAGGATAGAAGTTAGCAGGTCATGTTTCAGTTGTACAAGACATGGTGAGGCCACATTTCGAGTGTTTGGTCACCCTGTTATAGGAAAGATGTTGTTAAGCTGGAAAGGGTGCAGAGACGATTTACGAGGATGTTACCAGGAGCTAAAACAAGAAGTTGAGCAAGCTAGAAGTTTATTCCTCGGAGCGAAGTTGTGGTAGGAGTTATCACAATGTTTAAGAAACATTATACATGGATAGAGGGATATGGTTAGAGGGATATAGGCCAAGCACAGGCAGGTGGGACTAGTGTAGAGAGGGCATGTTGGTCAGTTTGGGCATGTTTGGCTGAAGGGCCGGGTTCAGTGCTGCATGACTCCATGACAATGCGTCCCATTAACATCATGTAATCATTTCATGTTTCAGGGTGACGCCAACAGATCAGAGTCAGACGAAGAGAAAAATTCAACTAATTTTGAAGATGAGTGCGAACGATTTAAGGATCCTTCTCCGGGTGAGAGTTGTTATTGATTCTGTGCCAAGAAACCTCCCGCTCTTGACTGCTGCCTTTGTGTGAATAGCTGTTCTACCTTCCACAGAACTAAAAATGTATTCAGTGGTCATGGCATCAAACGGACACCTGGATTCACGAAGCAGTATACCGCCGCCAATTATCATGCGAACCGCTGCCACACCTATGCCTACACCTAGGAGTTCACCCTACATGGATTCAGTTCACACCTACGCAGACTCCAGAAGGGGTAGCAGTACTTCCATTGATCCTATGAACTACGACCAGAGATCTTTGGTAAGCTGCTGACTTGCGGATCACTGTTGGATCTCAGAGTTTAGAAATACACAGGCAAACAGCCCCTTCGGCCCACTGGGTCTGCGTCACCCGTACCGTATCCTACACACTAGGGACAATTTGCAGAAGCCTAACTAACCTCCAAACGCGCACGTTTTTGGAATGTGTGAGGTAACCGGAGCACCCAGAGAAAGCCCATGCGGTCACAGGGAGAACATACAAACTCTGTTTAGACAGCGCCCGTAGGCAGGATTGATCTCAGGTCTCTGGCGCTGTAAGGCAGCAACTCTAATGCTGCTCCATTGTGCCGCTCATATTCTTTATCTCCAGAGATGCAGCCTGACCGTTGAGTTACTCCAGCATTTTGTGTCTATCTAAGAATTAAAGTGTCTTCTGGTCCTAGACTCTCCTACTGGTGGATACATTCTGTCCATATTCACTCTATCCTGGTCTTTCATTATTCGGTAAGTTTCAATGAGATCCCCCCTTTATTCTTCTAAACCCCAGTGACTGCAGGCCCAGAGCCATCGAACACTCATCATACATTAACTCAAACTGTGTTTCCATTAGTGGGAGAGTCTAGGACCAGAGCGCATAGCCTTAGAATAAAAGGATGTGGCTAGAAAGGAAATGAGGAGGAATTTCTTTAGGTCAGAAGGTGGTGCATCTGTGGAATTCATTGCCACAGAAGCCTGTGAAGGCCGGATATTTTTAAGGCGGGGTTTGATTGGTACGGGTGTCAGGCGTTATGAGGAGAAGGCAGGAGAATGGGGTTGAGAGGGAAAGATAGATCAGCCATGATTGAATGGCGGAGTAGACTTGATGGGCTGAATGTCCTAATTCTGCTCCTAGAACCTATGAACGTATGAACAACCTGGTACTAAACCCAGCAATGTATTGCAGTTAAAGTAATTTGGTGAAAGTCCAAGTGCGGTTGTGTAGCACAGATGCATTGATAATAGTAAGATTAAACGAGAACTTACCAGTTTGAAGTTTGATCTTTATTTTATGAGGAGTTACGATGAGCGATTACGTGAAGAACCCCATCAGTCGGCATGCGCGTCAATCTTCAAAGCAGCGGTGTGAAATCACAGATAAAATGTAACTGAAGTAACATAGTAAGAATATAAAACAGACCTTCCAGTTGACCTTTATAATATTGAGGGCCGGGAGCGGTGGGCACGTAATCGCTCATCGTAACTCCTCATAAAATAAAGATCAAACTTCAAACTGGTAAGTTCTCGTTTAATCTTACTATTTTACTTCGGAGTCACATGAGTGATTCCGTGAAGAATTCAAAGCTCTGTGATTTCATGCCGTAGATACGAATCCAGGCTTCTCACACTGCATCAGTTGACTCAGGAGGAGTGAATAATGAGCAATACAATGAAACATGGTACAGATTAACATGTTGCTTTAATTCACAAACAAATAAAGAAAATACAATAGCGACCCCTCTCTCCCAGGGGAAGCTAGGAAACAGAACTTAAAATAGAATAGGCGAACACCCCGGTTTCGATAAGTGGTTTATTATAAAACCAGTGAAAAGTCAGTTCATTTGACCATCCTGCGGCCATGAGGATATGGTCTAGAGAGACATCCATTGCCCTCACTGCTGACATTGATGCCGCCCTGGTGGAGTGAGATTTAAAATTGTCAGTATTAACTCCTGCAAAAACCAATACTTGTTTCAGATCTTGAGATGGTCTGGACGGACACTTTCCCATGTGGCTTTTTGTGGCTATTGTACTTCCGATCCTCTGAGGCCCTTGATGACCTCAATATAAGACCACAAGTGCGCCACCACACACAGTCGTAAATCCGTGGGATACGGTGACAGTAGAAGCTTGACTCCTGACACCCCTGGTCTGCTCTGTTTTATGAGATCATATATGTAGAACAGAACGTCATTCCCAGATGACACCATCCTGTCCAGTCTCAATTTCTGCAGAGTCTGAACCCTCTGCGCTGACACTAACGCCATGAGCATGACCAACTTCAGGGTAATCTTTACCAAAGACAAGGCTGTGGCTGGACCCCACTGTCGAAGCAGCATGAGTACCACACTGACATCCGAGATTTCTGTATATCTAGGCCTGGGGGGATTGGAATTAAAAACACCCTTCATAAATCGGGATATTAATGGATGAGATCCTACAGAATGTAGTTCTGACCCCAAACATAAATACGATGACAGAGCACTCCTGGCAGTATTGATGGCACTATAACTTAAACCCTCATTAAAATACAATTTGGCGAGAAACTCTAACACATCTGGGATGGAAACTGTGTGGTAAGTAATGTTCCCTTTTAAGCAAAACGCCTCCCACTTCCTGACATGAGAGAGGTACTGCTTTTTTGTACTATCCCTCCAGGATGATGTGATGATATCCATATTGGATAGTCCCAGACCCAGGTATGGCCTCCTTAAAACATGCAAATTAACAAATTAATACGATCATACAATGGGTGTTGATCTCCAGTCACAGGGTTTACCGATAGGTTATGACATTTTGGAACCACCATAATTGGCTGAGTTATAATGTCCGAAATGAGAGGGAACCATGGCTGTGTAGGCCAGTCGGGCACCACCAAAACTCCTGAAGCGGAGTCCTGCTTGATTTTAGTCAAGCACCGACTGATGAGGCAGAATGGGGGAAATGCATATATAAACAGTCCTCCCCAATGTAGCGCGAAAGCGTCTACCGCTACTGTCCCCGGGTCTGGTTCCCATGAAACATATAATTCGGCACCTGGTGATTGAGTCTGGATGCAAACAAATTGATATCTGGCATCCCATATCGAACAACAATATTATTAAATACTTCATGATTCAACATCCATTCTGTGTTGTCATTGAATTTGCGTGATCTGGTGTCTGCCACCATGTTGAACCTGCCCGGCAAGTAAACAGCTGAAACCCAAATGTTTCTTTTAATGCACCAATGCCAAATAAGGTTAGCCAAGATTGCGACTTGATTCCACCCATATAATTCACATACGCCACTGCCGTGGTGTTGTCAATCTGAAGCTGAACATGTAAGTGATGCTTGGTGGTACAATAAGCCTTAAGCCCATAAAATGCTCCCAGTAACTCTAAATAATTAATTCCATGTGATTGGAGAATAAATGCCTCATGCATATTCCATCTGCCCCCACAGCTAGAGATGGTATCAGTAGCCCCCCAACCTAGGGCACTATCGTCAGTCTGTAAAACAACTGAAGGGGCTTCAATCAAAATTTTGCTGGAACAATTCAAAATGTTCCTAATCCACCATTGAATTTCAGCAATTGCTTCAATTGGTAATTGCATGGATCTGCTGCAATGGCCTGCATGATTCCTTAGTGCCTGTACCTTTGCCCTCTGTAAGTGTTGGTAATGCAAAGGTCCATACTGTGCAGCTGGAAAGGCTGCTACCAATTTGCCAATCAAGCTGACCACATGCCTAATTGAAGGTGATTGCTCTGCTATGAGCTTGATACAGCCTTCAATTAAATCTAATCTCTTGCCCTTGGGTCGAGTTACAGACATGTGAGTTGAATTAACTGTGAAGCCCAGATAATCAATAACTTTAACCGGTATCAATTTTGATTTAGTTGGATGAATTAGAAACCCCAGACCCTCAAACATAAGTTTAACAGCTGAAGCAGATAACCCAGCTGCTTCCCGAGTTTTTCCAATTATTAAGATATCATCTAAATAAGCCATTACAATATGACCCTGAACACGGAGTAGCCCCATTGCGGGTTTCAGCAGTTTTGTAAATAATAGTGAGGTTAACCCATTAGGCAGTGCTTTAAATTGCCACAACTGCCTCATCCAACTAAATTTCAAATACCTCCGATGGTCTTTATGAGCAGGCACTGAGTAATATGCATCCTTAAGATCTATACATGCCATATAACACCCTCTGGAAACTAATTGCTTGGCAGTGGCAAAAGTTTCCATCTTGAAATGCCTATACTGCACAAACGGATTAAGGTCCGTCAGGTCCAAAATGATCCGACTACCCCCATCTTTCTTTGGTCGAGGAAATATGTTAGATACGAATTGATGAGGTTGCCAAACTGTCTTTTCAATGACACCTTTGAGATATAATTTCTCAATTTCAGCCTGAACCTCCAAATTCTCTTTTTGTGAGAAAACAAGTGCCCTCCTCGGTGAATGTTATGTAGGTGGACACAAATTAGAAATGAATTCAATTTTAAACCCCTGTATCGCTTGCAGTATAAACAATTCGGATGTTATCCAATACCATTCTTTCAGAATCCAGTGTAACCTCCCCCCCACCTGGTAGGTAACTCTCACTGAATACGTTTCTACAAGCACCAGATCCACCTACCTCCATGGTTACCGGTGGAGTTATTTGTCCCCTGGCTCTGGTGGGAAATGGCATAGTTGTTCGTGCTCCTGCAGGAGTGCGCAAGTTGCGCACATTGAATGGCCGACTTGGTCCTTGCCCGGCCCCGGTTTCGGCAAACCGCTTGTAGGGGTGCTGCCTCCGCAGGGTTCTGCCGGTCATTGGTACTTTAATGAGCCCCACGGTCTTTGCCTCATCGTCCAATTCCTTCACCCGCTTCGCGAGGTCTTCTCCAAATAAAAGATTTGGTGGCTGGACGTTGCTGGACTTACAGAGGGCAGCGAATTTCGGATTAATCGTAGGGCGGATGGCGCTCTTTCTAAGGCAGTTTATCTCAAAGTGCACATTGCACATGAGAGCCAGGGCATTCTGCTGTATCTCAGACAGGTGCCCCCCATCCACCGACCTCCCAAACGCCGTAATACCGGAAGCCAGTAGCTTCAGTACCCTCTGCAGCTTCATCTCCTGTGCTCTGATGCCTACTCCCATGTGGCCCCAGATGGCATGATTTATTGCCGGCACCTTCAGTAGAATACAATTAGCCAGTGTATCATATTTCCAGGCTGTGGCATCCATAGTGAGCTCCTGGAGCTGGTGTGAGTCTAGATAATTTATTGTGGCAGCCAAATCCTCACCCAGCGGCTCTCCCGAATCTGTCGGGACGGCAAATCTCGCTGCCAGGAATGGGACCTCTGGCTCGTGACCTTCGTCCCTCGGGGCAGCCTCCAATGCTAACCCCTCAGTGTCGGCGTCAGATTCATCCTGACCCGGTACGCTCACCTCCTCCTCGAGGGAGACATTAGGCAGCCCTGTAATAGGCGCTGCCAGCACTGGCTCTTGGAGAGACCTGCGCTCTTGATGGAGCATCCTCCCCAACAGGTGCTCCACCGTGGATAACCGCCCATACACGGTATCTCTTCCTGGAGGATAACCCTCCCGACCGGACTCGTCCGAGTCTATCGGCCGTGCAGACTTGCTGGTGGCTTTACGCCCTACTGGCGTAGCCCTGGCGTCCTCAGACCCCAAGCCTGCAGTCGCTGGTTTAACAACTGGCGACTCTGTAGATGAGCTAGGCGGCCGCCCACTACCCGCACTCCCGCGGTCCTTGGTAATTTTCGAAACGACTCGCCTTGCTCGCAACGACTTCTCCATGCTTGGACTTGCCCTCCTGCAACAAGATTTAACAAGTGCAGAAGAACCCGACCTCACACTAAGTTTAACACTTACCTGAGGCTTTTTAAACTTACCGCTGGAGGAGCTCTGCCCTCCGAGCTGGTCGCTGCGCCATGCGTCAGACGTAATGACTGCATGCCGACTGACGGGGTTCTTCACGGAATCACTCACGTGACTCCGAAGGAAAATTGTTATTTCAGCTTCATTCTGTCAGTGTTGAGCTCAGAGACACCTTTAATTATCAGCAACATCATCAAAGGAAATCAGAATAAGTCCTTCTGCTATCTAGTGCTATATTGCACCTCAGAAGTGCCTCACAGCGCATCACGTAATAAGTTAACTGGAATTGTGCGAATTGTTCTCACATTGTCAACTATACCACACAAATCATACAAGGTGCTGGAAAATTGGAATAAAAGCAGAAAGTACAGGAAATATTTAATTCAATTTAGCTTAGAGAGCGTGGAAACAGGCCCTTTGGCCCCACGAGTCCATGCCGACCATCGATCACCCATACACTGGTTCTATCAATGGGGACAATTTACAGAAGCCAATGAACCTACAAACTTGCACGTATTTGGAATGTTTGAGTTTGTTTTAGTTTATTTTATTGTCATGTGTACAGCCTTTGTTGTGTGCTGACGAGTCAGCGGAAAGACAATACATGATTACAATTGAGCCATCCACGGTTAAGAATTTGATCAAGGGAAAGAACAAGAATAAAGTTTAGAGCAAGATAAAGGCCAGTAAAGTCCGATCAAAGATAATCTGAGGGTCCCCAAAGAAGTAGATAGTAGCTCATGATGCTCTCTAGTTGTTGTTAGGATGGTTCAGTTATAGTGAGAAGGCAGGAGAATGGGGTTGATAGGGAAAGATAGATCAGCCATGATTGAGTGGTGGAGTAGACTCAATGGGCATAATGGCCTTATTCTGCACCTATGACTGTGGAATTCATTGCCTGGGTCTCTGGCGCAATAAGGCAGCAACTCCACCGCTGCACAACTCTGCTGCAATTTAATGTCAGGTGGAACGAATGAAAAGAGAAATGGAGCTAATATCCCAGTTCAATGGATCAAATCTCATGAATGATCCATAGATGGGAGTTAATCTGTCCTGGACTGTATGGTGAAGATTTGAGTCGCGCTGTCGGATGGTCAATGCACACCCAACAGCGATATGTAGGAAGGAACAGCAGATGCTTGTTTAAACCGAAGATAGACACAAAAAGCTGGAGTAACTCAGCGGGGCAGGCAGCATCTCTGGATAGAAGGAATGGGTGACATTTGGGGTCGAGACCCTTCTTCAAACTAGTCAGGGGAAAGGGAAACGATAGATATAGATAGTGATGTAGAGTGATATAGAACAAATGAATGAAAGATATGCAAAAAAGTAACAATGATAAAGGAAACGGGCCATTGTTAGCTGTTTGCTAGCTGAGAACGGGAACCTGGTGTGACTTGGGTGGGGGAGGAATGGAGAGAGATGGAACAGGGGTTACTTGAATTTAGAGAAATCAATCCTCATACCACTGGGTTGTAAGCTGTCCAAGCAAAATATCAGGTGCTGTTCCTCCAATTTGCGATTATCCTCACTCTGACAATGGGAGAGGCCTAGGACAGAAAGGTCAGTGGGGGAATGGGAATGGGATTTAAAGCGTTGGGCACCTGGGACAGGAGGTAGGTATAGGCAGACTGAGCGAAGGTGTTCAGCGGTTGTTTCGCTGTCTCTCACACACTCACAATAAGTGCTCAAATTTCAGATGGGTGGAATGGGCACGGTGTGCCGAATGGGGCTGATCGCCAGAGACCCAGGTTCAATCCTGACTCTGCATGCCGTCTATACGGAGCTTGTACATTCTCCCCTGTGTTCACGTGGGTTTTCTCCTGTGTCCTCCCACACTCCAAAGATGTGCAGGTTTGTAGGTTAATTGGCTTCTGTAAATTATCCCTAGTGCATAGGATAGAACTAGCGTACGAGTGATTGTTGGTCGGGGTGGACTTGGTGGGCTGAAGGGCCTGTTTTCACGCTGTATCTCTAAACTAAACTAAACACTGATCCCATTTCCCTGTATTGCTGTATTCCCTGTGCCTTGCCTATTTAGGTGCCGGTCTAAATGCCTCTTAAACGTAGTGATTATATCTGATTCCACCAGCTCCTCTGACATTGTGTTCAACCACTCAATGTATAAAAAAGCTTTCCATTCGTATCCCTTATAAAACCTCTTTAAACCTACTGTGTTTTTTGATATCCCTACAGTGGGAAATAAAGCTGACTATTTGTGCTATTTCTGCCTCCTACAAGTTTATACACCTCTACCACTTTAGATCCAGCAAACGTTAAGCTTTGATTTGCGTTTGCACGATATTGCTTTTTTAAATTTATTGAACTTTCATTCAGGAAAAGTATGTTTATTGAAATTATGACCTCTTTCTTTAAATGTTTGCCAATGTATTTTAGAACATACAATCTGCAAAAAGAACACGCCATTTGGCCCACAATGTCTGTGCCAAACATTGAGCCAAGGTAATCTAATCTCAGCTGCCTGTGCAAGAGCATATAGCTCTTCGGGCTAACTGAATAAAGGAATATGGGGAAAAAGCAGGAGCGGGGTACTGATTTTGGATGATCAGCCATGATCATATTGACTGGCGGTGCAGGCTCGAAGGGCCGGATGGCCTACTCCTGCACCTATTTTCTAAGTTTCTATGATCCATATCCACCCATTCCCTGCATATCCATGTGCCATCGTATCTGCCTTCTCTACCATCAGGGCGGCAAAGTGGCGCAGCAGTAGAGGTGCCGCCGCCTTACAGCACCAGAGATCTAGTTTTGATCCTGACGAAGGGTGCTGTCTGTGCAGAGTTTGTACGTTCTCCCTGTGACTGTGTGAATTGTCCCCGGGTGCTCTGGTTTCTTCCACATTCCACATATCCACAGGCTTGTAGGTTAATTGGCATCAGTAAAGATTGTAAATTGTACAAGGATCGCTGGGTCGGTGCGGATTCGGTGGGCTGGAGGGCCTGTTTCTGCGCTGTTTCTCTAAACTCAACTAATTAAACTCTCCTTGGTGGCGGGTTCGAGGCATGAATCACCCTCTGTGTTAAAGAACTTGCCTGCACATCTCCTTTAAACATTACTCCTCTCACCATTATTGCCGTCACGTCTTTCAATATAATTTCTTCACCTACCTCAGCGAAATTGCACCTCGTGCCCATATATTTAGCTAGTTACATTTAATGACCCTAGATTTGTACTAACTATAATACTGTAAACCTTAATATAAACTCATCATTTAAAGATCACACAACTCTGGAAAATTGTTCACTATGATTACTAATTAACCCTATCTCATTACAAAATACTGAATTTAAAATAACCTATTCCCTTGCACACTTTAAAAAACCTTACTGACTTTTGCAGAAGATTATATACGTAAGGTAATATGTGCAGCAATTCTCCAAAGACACTTCTGGTAGTAAGGATGTAAACTTTCAAAATTATTTGCTCCTCACATAATGCCATTGCGTAGGATTAATCCTGACATGCACAGGATATATAAACTTAAAAACCTAATTTTGTTGTTGCTTAATATCCCTCATTTCCTGCATTTCCATCTACCTATCAAAAAACCTATCTGCCTTCACCCCTGCCATCATGTCCCAGGCACCCCTCCCGCTGTGTGTAAAAAAAAAACTTGGTCCACGCATCTCCTTTAAACTTTAGCCCTCTCACCTTAATGCCATGTCCTCTGGTCTTTGACATTCCCACCCTGAGAAAAGGTTTCTGACTGTCTACCTTCACATCTTCTGCAAACTTTGTCCCTCTCACCTCAAAGCTATGCCCTCTATTATTTGATATTTCCACTCTGGGGAGAAATGGTTTTGAGTATCTATCCCAGGGGTGGGGAACCTGCGGCCTTCTAGGCCATTAGGTGCGGCCTTTTGAATGAATCCAAATTTTGTAGAACAAATCCTTTTATTTTTATTAATATGTTTTTGTTCGTCTTTTATTATTTTTATATTAATCTTAAAATGAACGTATTTAAAATACCAAAGAGTACAAGAAGATTCAACGAAATAATCCTATATCTAATTGAAGTTTCATGGATGCGACCTTATTAGATTACAGCTAACTTAATGCGGCCTTCCAACATGTAAAGGTTCCCCACCCCTAATCTATCCTATCTGTGCCTCTCATAATTCAATATACTTACATCGGTTCTCCCCTCAACCCCTGCATTGGAGAGAAAACAATCCAAATTTGTCTGCTTGCTTATACAAATGTTCTCTTTCTAAAAATAAGTCTTTCAGAAAGAACTAACAACAGAGGGTGGTGGATGTATGGAATTCATTGCCACAGAAGACTGTGGAGGCCAAGTCAGTGGATAGTTTTAAGGCAGGAGAATGGGGTTAGGAGGGTAGATAGATCAGCCATGATTGTTTGGCGGTGTAGACTTGATGGGCTGAATGGCCTAATTCTGCTTCTACCACTTTTGAACATGAACTTACGAACAGTTTTTTTTTTAAACCTGTAGCTGATTTATGACAATTGATGATGAATTCCTAGTGTGGAATACTTTCTTAGAAAATGTTTTAGGCACATCTCACCCTCACCCTCCCTCTCCCCAATTCGCAACCATTTTATATATTACATTATTGTATCTCTATCTACAGTCGAGCTTCAAACATTTTTTTTAAACGTCTCTGAAGTCTGTTTCCAACATGAATGTTTTGATAAGAAAGCCGAGCAAATCCCATGACCTGCAAACCCTCTCCTCCTTCCTGGCTGGATATCTGTGCATATATTAAGCCAATCTGTAGGTGATGTTTTGGTTTGAGATACTTCTACAGCCTCACCTATCCATATTCTCTAGAGATGCTGCCTGACTTGCTGAATTACTCCAGCATGTTGTGCCCTTTTGTGCATTAACCAGCATCTGCATTTCTTTGTTTCTCTATCTTTTTGTGTAAATCAGCATCTGCAGTTCATTCATCCTACTGGGTTTGTAGGTTAATCAATCTCTGTCAACATTGCCCCCAATGTGTAGGGAGTGGATGAGAAAGTGGGATAACATAGAACTGGTGTGAATGTGTGTGGACTCAGTGGGCCTGTTCCCATGCTTTACCTCTAAAACTGAGTGCTAATAGGATTTAGACTTTAGACTTTACTTTAGACCTAAGAGATACAGCATGGAAACAAGCCCTTCGGTCCACCGAATCCACCTGATAAGGTCCCACATAGGAGATTAGTAGGCAAAATTAGGGCACATGGTATTGGGGGTAGAGTGCTGACATGGATAGAGAAGTGGTTGGCAGACAGGAAACAAAGAGTAGGGACTAATGGGTCCCTTTCAGAATGGCAGGCAGTGACTAGTGGGGTACCGCAAGGCTCGGTGCTGGGACCGCAGCTATTTACAATATACATCAATGATTTGGATGAAGGGATTCAAAGTAACATTAGCAAATTTGCAGATGACACAAAGCTGGGTGGCAGTGTGAACTGTGAGGAGGATGCTATGAGAATGCAGGGTGACTTGGACAGGTTGGGTGTGTGGGCTGATGCATGGCAGATGAAATTTAATGCGGATAAATGTGAGGTTATCCACTTTGGTAGCAAAAACAGGAAGGCAGATTACTATCTAAATGGCGTCAAGTTGGGAAAAGAGGAAGTACAACGGGATCTATGGGTCCTTGTACATCAGTCTATGAAAGTAAGCATGCAGGTACAGCAGGCAGTGAAGAAAGCGAATGGCATGTTGGCCTTTATAACAAGAGGAATCGAATTTAGGAGCAAAGAGGTCCTTCTGCAGTTGTACAGAGCCCCAGTGAGACCACACCTGGAATATTGTGTGCAGTTTTGGTCCCCTAATTTGAGGAAGGACATTCTTCCTATTGAGGGAGTGCAGCGTAGGTTTACAAGGTTAATTCCCGGGATGGCGGGACTGTCATATGCTGAGAGAATGGAGCAGCTGGGCTTGTACACTCTGGAGTTTAGAAGGATGAGAGGGTATCTCATTGAAACATATAAGATTGTTAAGGGCTTGGACACACTAGAGGCAGGAAACATGTTCCCGATGTTGGGGGAGTCCAGAACCAGGGGCCACAGTTTAAGAATAAGGAGTAAGCCATTTAGAATGGAGATGAGGAAACACTTTTTCTCACAGAGAGTGGTGAGTGTGTGGAATTCTCTGCCTCAGAGGGCGGTGGAGGCAGGTTCTCTGGATGCTTTCAAGAGAGAGCTAGGTAGGGCTCTTGAAAATAGCAGAGTCAGGGGATATGGGGAGAAGGCAGGAACGGGGTACTGATTGGGGATGATCAGCCATGATCACATTGAATGGCGGTGCTGGCTCGAAGGGCCAAATGGCCTGCTCCTGCACCTATTGTCTATTATCTATTGAATCCGCGCCAACCATTAGCACTATCCTGCACACTAGGGACAATTTACAGAAGCCAATTAACCTACAAACCTGTATGTCTTTGGAGTGTGGCAGCAAACCGGAGCACCCTGGAGAAAACCCACATGGTCACAGGGAGAAAGTACAAAGTCCGTGCAGACAGCACCCGCGGTCAGCATCGAACCAGGTTCTTTGGCGCTGTAAGGCAGCAACTCTATCGCTGCACAACCATGCCAGGAGTTGCAGTTGTGGTACCATTCATAGAACCAGACCCCAGTATAGGTGTGGAAGTGAGAGGAAAATGAATGAATCGGGAGAGAAGGAGAACAAACAGTTAGTTTAGCAATAAGAATAATGGAAAAGTCAATGGCTGATATTGCAGTTTGTTCTATTTACTTTTTCACTCTTCCACTGACAAACCTACCTTTGTCTTCCAGTCCAGCATTCACAGTTCCCCTTGTGCCCCCTGGAGCAGTGGCAGTAACTGGGGCAGTCGCCGCTCAAGTTGGCACAGCCTTGGCAGGGCACCCAGCCTGAAAAAGAAGAATCAGTCAAGTGAACGGGAATCTCTCCTTTCCGGAGAAGGTCACGGGAGCTGCAATGAAGATGAGTCAGAGGATTTCAAGTCCAGCAAGGCTGGCAGCCTGAGCGGTTGGAGTCTGCAGCATCGGGCAGAGTCGTTGGACACCAAAGGGTCCTTGGACCTACCCGAGTTACTTCAAGTCCCAATCATGCGTCATCCTGTCACAGTGAACCCCATGAACATAACACCTTGTGATTATCAAGACTGCAATGGCAAAACCTTACATGTTCCAAATGAGGTCTTCCTTCGTGTGGATAGCCACAAAGATGACCCGAGTGATTATGAAGAGGACATGGACAGTGTAAATCAATTGATTCATCCTTTTGCGATTGGGGAGATACTTGATATAGGCAACATAGAATTAGATAAAGGGTCACTTTATATCTTCGAAGCTTACGAGAAAGGAAGACTCGAGGGTTGATCTAATGGATGTCTCTAAAAATGGTCAAAAGTTGACCGGGTTTAGTTTAGTTTAAAGATACAGCGCGGAGCCACCGAGTCCGTGCCATCCAGCGATCCCCGTGTGCTGTCACTAACCTACACACACCAGGGACAATTTACAATTATACCAAGCCAATTCACCGACAGACTTGTGCGTGTGAGAGGAAACCAGGGATCCTGGAGAAAACCCATGCGGGTCACGGTCAACGTACAAACTCCATACAGACAAGCACCCATAGTCAAGATTGAACCTGGGTCTCTGGCGCTGTGAGGCAGCAACTCTACCGCTGTGTTACCGTGCCAAGTTTAGAGAGAATATTTTCACATAATGAAGGCCATCACTATAAGACAGCACCAAAGAAATAAAATAGGGAAGTTAGAAGTATAGGAAAGACCCAGGATTCTGGAGTAACTCAGTGGGTCAGGCAGCATCCCTGGAGAACATGGATAGATGATGTTTCAGCTCGAGACTCTTTCAGAATTATTCAGACTCCAAACAGTCAGATAATATAAGAGAATAGAAAAATGAGATTGGTGTCGGTGGATCCTTGATGGTTGGTGTGGATTTGTTCCCTTGCTGTATGAATATATGACTAGACATATGAGTTTTTGAAATTATTTGTAGGTACTGATATGCCTTCAATGCTAAACAAAGAAAGGCACACAGTGCTGGAATATCTCAGCAGGTCATGCAGCATCTCTGAGGGACATGGACAGGACATGGACATGGAAGGGACAGGACCCTTCTTCAGAAATACCAGCTCTCCATGTCCTTCAGAGATGCTGCTTGACCCACTGAGTTACTCCAGCACTTTGTTTTTGTTTTTTTGTAAACCAACATCTGCAGTTCCTTATGTCTTCAAAAAGTAAATATTCTGGGTTTTTCTCTTTCCTTTACAGAGTTACCTTTATAGAATCCGTAGATTCTTGGAGCCTTACAAACCAAATTGGTGTAAAACCCATGAGGAGTGGGCTCTTTATCTGTTTGCTCCTCAAAACCGGTAAACTGAATTTTCATTTCAGATCCATTTCAAAACGATTCCTATCTATATAGTTTAGTTTAGTCTATCCAGTCAGTGGAATGTGGAAAGATTATACATGATTACAATCAAGCCGTCCACCATGTGCAGATTAATGATAAAGGAAATAACATTTAGTGCAAGATAAAGTCCAGTAAAGTCTGATTAAAGATAGTCCGAGGGTCTCTAGTGAAGTAGATAGGAGGTCAGAACCGCTCTCTAGTCGGTGAGAGGCCGGTCCAGTTGCCTGATAACAGCTGGGAAGAAACTGTCCCTGAATCTGGAGGTGTGCATTTTCAAACATCTGTACCTCTTGCCTGATGGGAGAGGGGAGAAGAGGGAGTGACCAGGGGTAAGACTGGTCCTTGATTATGCTGGTGGCCTTGCCGAGGCAGCGCAAAGTGTAGATGGAGTCAATGGAAGGGAACATTCTGTTGGTTTAAACTTTATTCTCTCAAATTCCTTTCTGCAGTATTCTGCAAAATTGCATAGATCTGCTCGTTAATGTTGATTGCAGAATGGCGGAGTAAACGCGATGAGATTCACGGCCTAATTATACTCCTGGTTCTAAATGATCTTTATGGTATCACGGGAAATTAAGAATGGGACTGACAGGTTTGCTTAGCTGGCATCAACCTAATGGGCCAAGTAACTTGCTTCTCTGTCAAAATAATTAGGCAAAATTAATCATCTTCCCAAAGTAGGAATTCCTTTTTGGCTTTATCTTAAAAGGGAGTCTCCTTAATTTGAAACATTGTCCCCCAGGTCGAGAGTCCCCAGGAGGGTGAGAATCTAGAAATCGGAGGTGCAATGGGACTTGGGAGTGCTGGTGCATCGAATCGTTAGTAAAGAAAGCAAACTTAATGCTAGCATTTATTCGAGAGGGCTTGTATACAAAAACAGGGATGTGATGTTGAGGCTGGGCAGGCCGCATTTGGAATATTGTGAGCCATTTTGGGCACCATATCTGAGGAAGGATGTGCTGGCTCTGGAGAGGGTGCAGAGGAGGTTTACAAGAATGATCCCGGGAATGAGTAGGTTAACTTAGGTTTAACGTTTGTCGGCACTGGGCCTGTACTCGCTGGAATTTAGAAGAATGAGAGGGGACCGACAGTAATTGAAACATACAGAATAGTGAAAGGCTTGGATACAGTGGATGTGGAGAGGATGTTTCCACTAGTGGAGAGTCTAGGACTAGAGGTGATAGCCTCAGAATTAAAGGACTGCAAGGGTGGTAAATCTGTGGAATTCTTTGTTACAGAAGGCTGTGGAGGCCGTCAGTGGGTATTTTTAAGGCAGAGATAGATAGATTCTCGATTAGTACAGGTGTCAGAGGTTATGGGGAGAAGGCAGGAGAATGGGGTTAGGAGGGAGAGATAGATAAGTCATGATTGAATGAGAGTAGACTTGATGGGCCGAATGACCTAATTCTACTCCTATTCCTTATGACCTTATAACCTTACGAGAGGAGATATCCTCTCAGCATCTACCATGTCAAGGCTGGTCGGAATAATTTATATGTCAAGACAGTCAGAACCTTTTGCGACCCATAACAGTAAAGATATGGAGGCTTTGCAGAGGGTACAGAGGTCTACCACAATGCTGCCTGGATTAGAGGGTGTCAGCTATATTCAGCTTCAATGCTAGAGGGCTATAAGGCAAGAGGAGGAAAGTTTTTTTATGCAAGGAGTGGCGGGGACCTGGAATGCATTGCCAGGGGTGGTGGTGCAGGCTGATATGATAATGGCATTCAAAAGGCTTTTAGATAGGAACATGGAAGGGCAGGGAATCGAGTGAATAGATCATGTTCAGGCAAATAAAATCAGTTTAACTTGGCATCATGTTTAGCACAATCATTGTGGGCCAGAGGGCCCTTTCCAGTGTTGTACTGTTCTATGTTCTTAAATACTTCACATTCTTGTAAACTCCAAAGGGTATAAACCCAACCTGCTCAATTGTCCCCCATTAGACAAGCTTTGCATCCAAGACTCCATGAGTCATGCTGCACCTACCAATGCAATGCTACAGGCTATGGTCTGAGCCATAACAAGAACCCTATCTCCAATACATTGGATACCTTTGTCTTTGTAACATCAATGAGAGGCAGGCAGATGGGATGAGTATAGATGAGACATGTTGGTTGGCGTGGACTAGTTGGTCCGAAGGGCCTGGTCCATGCTTCGGCCCAACTTGTGCATGCCAACCAACATGTCCCATCTATACTATCTATACTGCATGTCTCATCTATACTAGTCCCACCTGCCTGCCTCTCATTGACATTACAAGGACAAAGGTATCCAATGTAGATGACTCTATGGGATTGAATGAGAACGTGCGGGGTGATCTCGAGACCAGAATGGAATGGAAGCATTGAGCTGCATGGCATGTTTCTGTGCAATTAATACAATGTATTCTCGATAAAATGAGTAACTTCATTATTTTCATTCCCTTAAGGTTCCGCATTATGTGCCAGAAGATTATAGCTCACAAAATGTTTGATCACGTGGTGTTAGTGTTCATATTTCTGAACTGCATCACCATTGCTCTTGAAAGACCCGCGATTGTCATCGGGAGTACAGTGAGTACCTCTTATTCCATTGCTGCTGACTTTTATATGTTTACTAGACCAAATGCAGACCCGTTGGGTCTGGACACCGAACGTGCGTTTGGGGCGGGGGGGCTGTGGCGTCTGTACCTCCAAAGCACGGTTGCGGGGTGTGAATCTGGCACCCACAAACACACACACTCATCACACCCCTTGATGTTATCTTAATATTTTAATTTTCTTCTTTTATCCCATCTCCACCCTATCCACTGACGAATAGCCCTCACCTCTCATGTGCGTCTCGAGGGGGGGGGGGCAGAGAGAGAAAATTTAATGTTAGAAAAAAAAATTGTGAGGTGGGGGAGGAGGAGGGTTGAGAGGAAGGTGGGCAGAGAGGAGGGGGAGAGAGGAGAGGGGTGGAGAGAGGAAGGAGAGGATGGGGGAGAAAGGTGAAGGGGGGGTTGGAGCGGGCATGCATTAGTCGAGCCACGGGCTGTGAAGAGAGAAGGGCAGAGAGAGAGAGAGAGAGAGAGAGAGTGGAGAGACAGAGAGATTGGTACACAAAAAAAAGCTGGAGAAACACAGCGGGTGCAGCAGCATCTATGGAGCGAAGGAAATAGGCAACGCTTTGGGCCGAAGCCCATCCTCAGATGGGGTTTCTCCTGAAACGTTGCCTATTTCCTTCGATCCATAGATGCTGCTGCACCCGCTGAGGTTATACAGCTTTTTTTTGTGTACCTTTGATTTTCCAGCATCTGCAGTTCCGTCTTAAAGACAGAGAGACTGTTGGTGGGCTGTTTTCCCAACGCGCGTTTGCGGAAGGGGGGGGGGGGCTGCGGCATCACACACACTAACCACCCCCCAAACACACTCGGGGGGAGGGGGGAGAGGAAGACGGGGCGTGGAGAGAAGAGGAGAGGGGGAGGGAGGGGAGAGGGGGAGGAGGAAAGGGGAGAGATTGGTGAGGTTGAAGAGAGTAGGGTGGGGGAGAGGGAGGGGGAGGAGAGTGAGGAGTGGGAGGAGAGTGGGGAGGGCAGGAAGGGGGGAGAGGGGATGTTAGAGGTGGAGAGAGGGGATGAGGGGAGGGGAGAGGAGTAGGTGGAAGAGAGGGAGAGAGGGAGGGGGAGGGAGAGAGATGGGGGAGGGAGAGGGGAAGAGTTGGGAGTGAGGGGTTGCGGGGAGTGGTGCAAGAGAGAGGGGAAGGGGGTGGGGGGAGATGGGGGTGAAGAGGGGTGGTGGAGGGGTAAGAGAGGGGGTGGGAGGGGAGGGAGGGAGAGTGGAGAGAGGGGGAAGAGTGGAAGTAGGAGGGGTAGGGAGAGTCAGGGTGGGGAGAGAAGAGGGGAGAAGGAGACGGGGTGGCGAGAGAAGAGGAGAGGGGGAGAGGAGGAGGAGGAAAGGGGAGAGATTGGTGAGTGAGAAGAGAGCAGGGTGGGGGAGAGGGAGGGGGAGGAGAGTGGGGAGAGGTAGGAGAGCGGGGAGGGCAGGAAGGGGGGAGTGGGGGGAGGGGATGTTAGAGGTGGAGAGAGGAGATGAGGGGAAGGGGAGAGGAGTAGGGGGAAGAGAGAGAGGGGAGGGAGGGGGAGAGGAGAGAGGTGGGGGAGGGAGAGTGAAAGTAGGAGGGGTAGGGACAGTCCATCTGTTCCCCATTCCCTATCACCCCCAATCCTCTTTCTCTATTCCCACACATGTGACGACGCCCTTCGACACAGTTTGCGGGGGTGGAGGTGCTGGGGCTGCTGCAAAGGCATATGTAAATGGATCCATTCCGATTTGTCATCTGTGAGCATTGGGCATTGTGACATCACACAACGGAATCTTTACTAACATTCTATGGCTGAGAGCTGTTTAACATTTTGAAATGTTGGGGTTGGGGGGGGGAGAAGTATTTTATTTTAAAAAGTGTACACAAACACAACCAAATTTAATCAGGAGTGTCTATTCGTAAAGATAAATGTAATCTCTTTAGAAATGGTAAAAAATATCGGCGTTTCCGCGTGCTGTGTGGGCCTAGGGCGGTATCAAAGGGGATTTGTGGCAGACGGAAGTCAGGCGGACACAAGTCAGGCAGCCACAGAGTTTTATATAATAGATGTTGCTTTTATTTTGCGTACAACTAATCGCATTCTTTGCCAGCACTTTTAATACTATTTTATTAATATTATCAAAAAATATTCTTCAAATTGTAGGTTGCGTTACAATTCAGTGTTAATTTTTCTGTCTAACGCAATGGTACAGTGGGTAGAGATGCTGCCCAGCAGCGCCAGAAACCTGGGGTCGATCCCAACCTCAGGTGCTGTCACTGTGAAGTTTGCACGTTCTCCCTGTGACCGCGCGGGTTTCCTCCGGGTGCTCTGGTTTCCTCCCACATCTCAAAGACATGAGGGTTTGTAGGTTAATTGACCTCTGTAAAATTGACTCTGGTGTGTACGGAGAAGATGAGGAAGTGGGATAACATAGAATTAGTGTGAATGGGTGATCGATGGTCGGCGTGGACTCAGTGGGCCGAAGGGCCTGTTTCCATGTTATATCTCTAAAATAAACTAAAACTTCAGAACATTATTACTTTTTTTTCTTTCTCAACAGGAGCGGATGTTTCTGAGCGTCTCTAATTATATCTTCACTGCCATTTTTGTGGTTGAAATGGCGCTTAAGGTAAAGTCCCATGTGTGTGTTTGCACGTACTCTATTTGCCCATGCAATTATCAATTGGATGCTCGAATGAATCCAACCTTTTATAAGTAATGCTGGAAACATTTGGTGGGTCAGACTGTGTCCATAAAAAAAGAAACACAACTAACATTTCATTCAGGTCACTGAAACTCTGGAGGTATAATACAAGTTGGAAGATCAAGGCTTGGATAGAGTGGATGTGAAGAGGATGTTTCCATTAGTGGGAGAGTCAAGGACCAGAGGTCATAGCCACAGAATTAAAGGACGTTCTTTTGGAAGGAGATGAGGAGACATTTCTTTAGTCCGAGGGTGGTGAATCTGTGGAATTCTTTGCCACAGAAGGCTGTGGAGGCCATCAGTGTATATTTTTAAGGCAGAGATAGATAGATTGATTAGTACAGGTGTCAGAGGTTATGGGGAGAAGGCAGGAGAATGGGGTTAGGAGGGAAAGATAGATCAGCCATGATTGAATGGCAGGGTAGACTTGATGGGCCAAATGGCCTAATTCTACTCCTATCAAGAGAGATAGAGTGTTTTCTTGTCATATGAAATTCTTACTTGCAGCAGTACAACATGTGACCATAGTATTCAGTAAAACCCATAATAAACAACAGCGGCAAAGATCAGTATATGTAATAAAAACAAACAAATAAATAGACAATAATCGTGCAAAGTCAAAAATAACGCCTCCATGTCTACATGGTTCAGAGCCTTTGTGTAGGTTGTAGTGTTTAATAGACTAATGGTTGTAGGGAAGAAGCTGCTCCTGAGCCTGGGCGTTACAGTTTGCAGACTGACAAGATAATTTAGTGATAAAGAAGCTTATCAACAAATCTTGATTTATTCTTTACAACTCATCAACTTGATGGAGCATTCAGTTTTTTCTTGAACGCCTTTATCATCCTATATACATTCCAGTTTTTTGCCTCTAGTTTAATCTTCTATGAGTTTTATTATTCATCTTTTGCATTGGTTGGAGATATTTTGCATTGTCTATAGGTTTCATCTTTTAGTGTAGACCTCACAGTACTGATAATGACAATTCTTCCACTGCATTCCCCGCTAATATTTCTATGCACCATTTTTGCAATGGTAAGACATTGTCTTATTGATAATCTGCTGTGTCCCCAGGTTGTAGCACTTGGCTTCCTTTCTGGTGAGAATGGTTATCTGAAGAGCAGTTGGAATATTCTGGATGGTATCCTGGTCTTTGTCTCCGTAATTGATATCATCGTTTCCTTGGCTTCGGCGGGAGGAGCAAAAATCCTCGGCATTCTCCGGGTGCTCCGGCTCTTGAGAACATTGCGCCCTCTCCGGTAAGATTAGCCTTGACAACGCAGGTTGGCACAGTGGCGCAGCGGTAGAGTTGCCGCCTCAAGACGCCAGAGAACTGGGTTCCATCCTATCCTTGGGTGGTGTCTGTGTGTGGAATTTGCACGTTCTCCCTGTGACCGTGTGGGTGCGCTGGTTTCCACATTACAACATGCCCATCTACCTGTTTTCATATCACCGGCAAACTTGGAAACAAAGGTGGACGGGCGAGGAGTGGTGCAGCTAGTAGAGCTGCTGCCTCACACCACCAGAGACAGAGGTTCAATCCTATCCATGGGTGCTGTTTGCATGTTCTTCCTGTGACCACGTGGGTTCTTCCAGGTGCTCCGGGTTCTTCCCACATCCCAAAGATGTGCAAGTTTCTAGGCTAATTGGCATCTGTAAATTCCTCCTAGTGTATGCAAAAGTGGGATAACGTAGAACCAGTGCAAATGCACAGTGAAATTATTTTCTTACAAACAGTCCAGTAGAGTATTGCCTTATCTAAGCACATCCCCAATTAGCAAATTGTACAGAAATAGTTCCACTGATCCCGCATGCAAGAGGCGCCATGTTTTGGAGCCATTTTCAAAGTCCAGTCCATGCTCTAGGTATTATGAGCGGTGCCCGTTCCAGGCGAGCCCCAGGCTGCTGCGGGGCCTCCAGCCGTCGCCATCCATTGGACGTGTGGATCGACCAGTGAACCGAATTCCCTCTCCTCGCCCGTCCACCTTTGTTCCCCAGGGGGTGAGAGCCTCCTGCAGCCGACCTCGAGGTAGTAGGCCAGACCCCGGTTCCCACTCCTCTCCTACTGGCCTCGCTCCCCGCCCATCACGTCCATCGTCGCTGGTACCTCCTCCCATCTTCAGGGGACGAGTAAGGCTGCCTCCCCCTTCCATTTGGCGCGTGGTGTGTAAGTGTGTGTCTGTGTGCATGTGTGTACACATGCATGTGCCTGCATTCTCAAAATCATTTGCGTGGTGATCATGTGAGGTGCCTGTGTTTGTATGTGTATTGTGCGTGCACACGTATGTGGAATGCGCATTTCATTGGTATCAAAGCAACCCCTGAAAGAATTTAAAGTAAAACTTAAAAAGGCTCATCTCTCTCTTACTTCATGCCTTACCTACTCGACATCTTTAATTCAAATGAATTTAATGCGTTTTCCAAAATAATTTTCAAAATCATTGAACTCAAAATGATTTCCTGCCACCTGTTGGTTTTGTGCTGGTTTCTGCCATCCATGAAATAGATGAAATATTGCTGTTTCAACCAGAATTAAATTGACTCTCCAGGCTTTTTCCCAGCAAACCTACAAAATAATTGTTGACATAAAGTTTAATATTAAATTCACTTAATAAATCTCTTGAAAGTCAAATAGAGGAATCTAACATCAGAGGTTATTTCTCTCCGTTTATTCTGTGGGAAAAACTTTCTTCACTCAGTTCTTCCACTAAACCTGGAGATGTGTTTGCAAAGAGGTTTGTAGGAAGGAACTGCAGATGCTGGTTTACACCGAACATCGCCCATTCCTTCTATCCAGAGATGCTGCCTGTCCTGCAGAGTTCTCCAGCATTATGTGTCTCTCAACCCAAAACGTCATCCATTCCTTCTATCCAGAGATGCTGCCTGTCCTGCAGAGTTCTCCAGCATTTTGTGTCTCTCAACCCAAAACGTCACCCATTCCTTCTATCCAGAGATGCTCCTGTCCTGCAGAGTTCTCCAGCATTATGTGTCTCTCAACCCAAAACGTCACCCATTCCTTCTATCCAGAGATGCTGCCTGTCCTACAGAGTTCTCCAGCATTATGTGTCTCTCAACCCAAAACATCACCCATTCCTTCTATCCAGAGATGCTGCCTGTCCTGCTGAGTTACTTTACCTTTTACATTGGGTTTTGGGTTGATCCCACATACCAACCAGATATATTCTCCATGTTTCCCTGCCTCATTGCTGCAAGTGACATGAATGCCATTTTGTGAAATAAAATGCAGTGATGGTGAGATAATTAGAGGGACTAATATCTCCTCCAAACTTTCAAACTCCAAAAGAAACTTCAATGTAGTTTGCTTTAGCTGATCCGACAGTGCATCCCTACGCAGGAACTCCACAGGTCAGGCAGCATCTCTGGGAACACGGATGGGTGACGTTTCCAGTTGGGACCCTTCTTCAGAAGCATCACTTCCCATCGTCCTCCAGAGGTGCTGAAGCAAGGAACTGCAGATGCTGGTGAATGCACAAAAGGGCACAAAGCGCTGGAGAAACTTAACAGGTCAGGCAGCATCTCTGGTGGAAAAGGACACAAAGTGCTGGAATATCTCAGCAGGTCAGACCTGAGTTACTCCAGCACTTTGTGTTCTGTGCAAGATTCCAGCATAAGCATTTCCTTGGGTCTGTGGCCCAACACACATTTGGTAAAGGAGACGGTGTGAGTGGGAAGTGGATGGTGATGGATAGCTTGCTGTATAATGCAGTCCAACCATCTTCCTTGTCATTTTACCCAGTGGGAAGATAAGTGGAAAGATCGACAACTATTTATTCATAGTTACCTGTAACTTTGGGGACTTCTCTTTCCCTAGACCATGATTATTTACTGACAGTAGTTTCCTCTTTTGACTAGAGTCATCAGTCGAGCCCCAGGTCTTAAGTTGGTTGTGGAAACTTTAATCACTTCCCTGAGACCCATTGGGAATATTGTCCTCATCTGCTGTGCCTTCTTCATCATCTTCGGAATCCTGGGGGTCCAGGTATATTTAATTTAGTTTATTATTATTGTCACGCATATAGAGCGAACGTGAATGTTTTTGTCTGCATGATATCCAGTCAAAGAAAAGACTATACATGAATACAATCAAGCCGTCCTCGGTGCATAGAGAAAGGATAAAGGGTATAACATTAAGTGCAAAGCTATAATGTTGGACTAGACTCAGTGGGACCCGTTGGGTCCCTGTCACATGGGAGGCCTGGTCCCCCAATGCAACCCGTTCCCCAATGGGCCTCCACTGGGCTTCCACTGAACCGCCACCGGTGATGGGGGAGACGATAGACAAGTTACTGTGAGGAAGGGAGAGAGGAGTGTGTGAGTGAGGCGGGACAGGCCGCTGCCGGTGGGGCAGTAAGTGGTGTCATCATCCCGGCCGTGGCATTGACTGACAGGAGAAGAGACCAATCTGCGTGGCGCTGACTGAAGGAATCTGCGCATGCACGTTTTTAAAGATTTTTAAACCTCAATAACTTTTACAATATACCACCGATCGGAGCGAAACTTGTTGCAATCGCAGCACAGGAGAACGATGAGTAACCTGGCAAAAAATTGTGGCGCTATCATGTACCATTTTTGCGCAAATAGAAAAACCCCAGAAACCGGAAGAGCTCAAGATCAGAGTTTTAGTCATGTATAGATTCCGATTAAAGATAGTTCAAAGGTCTCCAATGAGGTAGATGGGAGGTTAGGACCACACTCTAGCTGATGAGAGGACCTTTCAGTTGCCTGGAAGAAACTGTCCCTGAATCAGGAAGTGTGCGTTTCCAAACTTCTGCCTGATGGGGCAGCAAGGTGAGACTGGACCTAGAGTTCAAGGCACTTTATTACCTTCCTCACTGGCAGCTCACACCCCAATCCCATCCCCACCGATCAAGAAAAATGGCTTTTAGCTGACTAACACTACATTCGCAACTACTGCCTTCTTTAAACCTTATCAAACCTCTTAGCTATACAGGTCCTATGACATATGAACCTATCGGGGAAAAGGCAGGAGAATGGAGTTGCGAGTGAGAGATAGATCAGCCATGATTGAATGGCGGAGTAGACTCGATGGGCCGAATGGCCTGTTTATGCTCCTGTGACTTCTTTTTGCAATGGTTAATCACAGTAACACTGTTTAAGGTGTGCGGAATAACTCACCCCAGCCATAAATGTGGTTCTGGGCAAAATCTAGGGCGGCTCAGCTTACTGGGGTATATTGTTATTGATGTTAGTTGTCTGATCAGCCTTGATATTAAAAGGTGGATACAAAAAAGGTGAATGGCCAAATCCTGTTCTGATTTTATCTGCATGTTAATAAATGCTGGGATAAACCCTTGGATTATGAATTGGGTGGGAGTGGTAGAGGAGGGAGTGGGGGGTGGTCAGTAGGTGTGGAGCACAGGGTTGTAGGGGCGATAGGTCCTGATTGTTTTAATCTCGCTGTAGTTTGAATTGTCTAAAGTTGTTCTTTCTAATCTATGTTTCTTGCAGCTGTTTAAAGGCAAGTTTTACCACTGTGCTGGGCATGACACCAGGAACGTCACAAACAAGTTCGATTGCTTCCAAGCAAACTTCAAGTGGGTTCGTCGTAAATATAATTTTGATAATCTGGGACAGGTATGTGGAAAGCATGTGTGTTTAGCGGAATGCTCAATTGGAGAAAACATTAATGGTGTCAAGTTGGGAAAAGGGGAAGTACAATGAGATTTGGGGGTCCTTGTTCATCAGTCAATGAAAGTAAGCATGCATGTACAGCAGGCAGTGAAGAAAGCAAATGGCATGTTGGCCTTCATAACAAGAGGAGTTGAGTATAGGAGCAAAGAGGTCCTTCTGCAGTTGTACAGGGCCCTAGTGAGACAACACCTGGAGTATTGTGTGCAGTTTTGGTCTCCAAATTTGAGGAAGGACATTCTTGCTATTGAGGGAGTGCAGTGTAGGTTTACAAGGTTAATTCCTGGGATGACGGGACTTTCATATGTTGATAGAATGGAGTGGCTGGGCTTGTATACACTGAAATTTAGAAGGGTGAGAGGGAATCTTATTGAAACATATAAGGTTATTAAGGGTTTGGACACGCTAGAGGCAGGAAACATGTTGCCGATGTTGAGGGAGTCCAGAACCAGGGGCCACAGTTTAAGGATAAGGGGCAAGCCATTTAGAACTTTTTCACATAAAGGGTTGTGAATCTGTGGAATTCTCTGCCTCAGAAGGCAGTGGAGGCCAATTCTCTGGATGCTTTCAAGAGAGAGTTAGATAGAGCTCTTATAGATAGCGGAGTCAGGGGATATGGCGAGAAGGCAGGAACGGGGTACTGACTGTGGATGATCAGCCATGATCACAGTGAATGGCAGTGCTGGCTCGAGGGGCCAAATGCCTGCTCCTGCACCTATTGTCTATTGTCTATTATATATGTATGGAAACATGATGCATTAGGAACAGCATCTCATATTCCACTTGGGTAGCTTACAACCCAATGGTATGAACATTGAATTCTCCAATTTTAGATAAGCTATAATCCCCCCCCCCCCCCATCTCCCTTCTTCCCCAACTCCCCTCCTCTCCCCTGTGCCCCACCTGGACTCACACCTATATCTCCCCTCTCCCACCACATTCCTTCCTCCAGCTTGACAACTCTTCAATCCTCTTGTCTCACACCTTATGGCTTTTCATCTCGGGTGTTTGTCCAACCATCCCAATCCCCTGTATCAACCTGCCAGGTCCTGCCCCCCTCCTCTCTTCCAGCTTTCTTCCCCCCTCCCCTTAGAATCAGTCTGAAGAAGGGTCCCAATCAGATACGGCACCTATCCACGTCCTCCCGAGATGCTGCCTGACCCACTGAGTTACTCCAGCACTTTGTGTCCCTTTTTTGTAAACCACCATCTGTATTTCCTTGTACATCTCTATAATGCATTAGGTAATGTCAAGCCTTTCCAATGAAACAATAAGACTTCCAGTAAAATTAGGCTGTTTATATTGCTGATATAAACCTTCTCTGTACAATATGAGGTATGGAATTGGAGTAATAAAGTCTATCAGCTCTCAGATGTAATAACACATTCTTACTCTTGTCATTCAACTAATGCGTACAGAGAACATGGCTGGCAGTTTCACCTCCATTATCATTTGCAAGTAATACTTGTATCCTCAATGGAATCAAATTCTTCCGCAGAAACTTTTGTTGGCTCTGGCAAGGGATGCCAGAATTTTTAACAGTGATAATATGTTGTTTCTTTTGGATGTTTTATAGGCATTGATGTCTCTCTTTGTTTTGTCCTCGAAAGATGGCTGGGTAAATATAATGTACCATGGTCTTGATGCTATCGGAATAGACAAACAGGTAATGTTGAAACAGTGATCATTTCGCTACCTCTATTAACAGTTTATTATTGCGTTATATTTCATAATAAATTTAAAGCTACCAGAATAGCACTTTCCTTTAGTTTAGAGATACAGTGAGGTAACAGGCCCTTCAGCCCATCGAGTACATGCTGACCAGCAATCACCCACACACTGGTTCTATCCTACACACTAGGGACAGTTTACAGAAGCCAATTAACCCACAAACCTGAATGTCTTTGGAATGTGGGGGGAAACCGGAGAATCTGGAGAAAACCCACGCAGTCACAGGGAGAACATGCAAACTCTGTGCAGACAGCACCCATAGTCAGGATCGAACCTGGTTCTCCGGTGTTGTAAGGCAGCAACTCTACCACTGCACCACTTATCCAAGGAACAGTATCTGTTTGCAGAATTATTGAATTGAATTGAACATGAATTGAACAACACAGCATGGAAATAGGCCCTTCAGCCCACTGAGTCCACACTGACCATTAATCACCGGTTCAAACGCATTCTATGTTATCCCACTTTTGCATCTACTCCCTGCATTCGAGAGGTGATTCAAAGAGACCAATTAATCTGTAGACCCGCACGTCTTTGGGATATGGGAGGAAACCGGAGTAGCCGGAGAAAACCCATGCGTTTCAGGGAGCTAAGTCCACGCAGGCAGCACCCGAGATCAGGATCGGAGCACTGTGCCACCCTCGATGATGACTGCTTGCATTCATCCACTGGGGCGGCACGGTGGGGCAGCTGGGAGCCATAAGACATGGGAGCAGAATTAGATCATTGAGTCTACTCCACCATTCGATCACGACTGATATATGTTTCCCTCTCAACCCCATTCTCCTGCCTTCTCCCCGTAACCTATGACGCCCTTACTAATCACGAACATATCAATCTCTTCTTTAAAAATACCCGATGACCTGGCCTCCACAGCCGTCTGTAGCAATGGATTCCACAGATTCACCACCCTCTGGCAACATAAATTCCTCCTCATCTCCTTTCTAGAGGTACGTCTTTTTATTCTGAGGGTACATCCTCCCCACATGCTCTATCCCTGCCTTTCACTATTCGGTAAGTTTCAATGAGATCTCCCCTAAACCCCAGTGAGTACAGGCCCAGAACCATCTAATACCCAATGTCTTGGCCTCCACCGCCGTCTGTGGCAATGAATTCCCGAGGTGGTGGGGGTCACAATTGTGGGATTTAGGATTGGTTTAGTTTTGTTTATTGTCACCGAGGTACAGTGAACGATTTATGGTGGGGTTTTGGCACATGATGAATGGGCTGAATGGCCTCCCTCGAGCGGAATGCCACATGGCCAGACGTCCTAACGCTGTCCTTTGCCTCTCTCACAGCCCCAGAGGAACCACAACCCCTGGATGCTCCTGTACTTCATCTCCTTCCTGCTCATCGTCAGCTTCTTTGTGCTCAACATGTTCGTGGGTGTGGTGGTGGAGAACTTCCACAAGTGCCGGCAGCACCAGGAGGCCGAGGAGGCCCGGAGGCGGGAGGAGAAACGCCTGCGCCGGCTGGAGAAAAAGCGCAGGAGTAAGGAACTGTGCCTAGCTGGTCGGTAGAACGTTTAGTCTTTCTGAGCCGTGCCTGCTTCCAAACTGAGAAGGATTTGCGACCCCTCCCTTTCCCCACAGCATGCCATGCACGTCGAGTCCACCTTGCATGAGGATCTACAAAGGCTGGTTGCATTGCAATTTTATTTTGAAGAATTTTTTTCCAAACACGATGAAAAAAATTCCTGACCCTTTCAGACAAAAAATCACCCGCATTTCTGGTGGGACTAAGGGTGGGCCGAAATAAAGTGGTTTAGAAGCGATGTGGGTCGAATATTGGCAAATGGAACAAGCCAACCAGGTGGCCATCTTGGTCGGCATGGGCAAGTGGGGCCGAAGGGTCTGATTTCCGTATTGGATAGCTCTATCCTTTAATAATGTGTACTTTGAAAGAAGTCTACAGACACTCCCCGACTTACACAAAAGGCGACTTACATAAATTCACACTTACCTAAACAATTCTGGCAGTTTCTCATTTCCACAACACTGTACGATCACTCAAGTTTACATCGAAAACAAGTGGTGGCGCTGTTACCCAGAAGGTTGTGTGCCGCAGAAAGTGCCCCTATGGTTCATGTTCATAAATCATAGGTGCAGAATTAGGCAATTCGGCACTACAAGTCTGCTCTGCCATTTCATTCTGTCCTTCCCCTTCAACCCCATTCTCTTGCCTTCTCCTCGTATCCTTCAACAACCCTACTATTCAAGAATCTGTCAACCATCGTTTAAAAAATACCTAATTAACAACTTGGATGAAAATCAATGATTTGTTTGGAAATGTATAACAGTGGTAACAACAACACTCAAGCCATCAATGGCGGCGTGCTTAGCCAGAAGGCCAAGTGCTGCAGAAAGTGCCCTGGGTGTATCCAGACGCTGCTGAGACATTTTATACTCTCCGTGACTCACACAAAGTGTTGTAGTTGGAGTAACTCAGCGGGCCAGGCAGCATCTCTGGAGAACACAGGATAGATAATGCTTCAGGTCAAGACCTTTCTTCAGACTCAGTGAGTTATGTCAGGCAGGGGATGAGCATGGTGATTCCGACTTATGTAAAATCTGACATATGTAAGGGTTCACAGTATGTAACCCTTACGTCCAGGAGTGCCTGTATTAATTAGTACTAATATTAATTTTAAATCGGTCCATTGCTTGTTTCAATCTATTTGAGAAAGCGTATTTATAGAACAACAATTTATTTGATGAAGAAGACACCAGTCTCGAGGTAGTTGAGATGCAAGAAGGGTCTTGACCCGAAACGTCACCCATTCCTTCTCTCCAGAGATGCTGCCTGTCCCGCTGAGTTACTAGCATCCGCAGTTCCTTCCTACACATCTGGATAGTTGAGAATCTGGAGACCGTTCTCATCTCCCACAAATAAATAATTCTACAACCACACTTTCTCAAATACATTATAACGTGGAATGAACCATTTTTAAAATAGATTCTTCCCAAAGTATACATTATCAAGGCATACAATATAGCAATGTTACAAAATTTTGAGATTTTAAAAATAAAGTCTGCAATTTATCCCATCAGATAAAGCATAAAAAGAAGTTTAATTTGACACTTAATTCACTTCATATCTTCAGTATTAAAAATGTTATGGCCATTATCATACTCAGAAATTAGCATCTAGTTCCCTATTGCTTTTCCATTGACTTAACACAAAAGCTGTGATCGAGGACAGTTAAAAGCCCATAACTTTCTTAAAAATTATGATAACTGAAAGAAATTTTCAGTTATTATAGATTGAAGCATTCTGAAACAAATATGAAACAATCTTACTTCGAAGACATGAAAGTAAATCATATAATTAGTTAGTTACCTAATTGTAGCTAATTACAAAATTCAATTACTAGATCTAAACATCTATCAATTTCTTAAGAATAGATTAACATTTTTAAATAGCCTAAGTGTCCAAATAACATTCACACAATAATTCACAATATAACATAATTTTTAAATCTAATTTTCATGAATTTACAGGCCAAATGGAAGGAATTGAATGTTTAATACCTGTAAATTAATGGGGATTTAATTCATCTTGCGAGTGAGGATTTCTGGAACGCGATCTTTTGGAACGTTAATTTGCGGTGAATTTAACCCCGTATTGGCATGAAAAATACTGCCGTTAATTCGGGGAATAAAATCACCGTGTCGCATGAAAAAATGTGAATTAAAGGCTTCTTAAGAAGCACTTTTATACATTTAAAGAAACCACTTTCGTTTACCTGTCCCGTGTGTGAAATCCGTCCCCGTTATCGGCGTTGACGCTTCAGGAGCTGCTTTTAAAATGACTCTAGCGCTGACATTGACAATTTAATAAAATAAAAAAAATCACAAAACACCGGTAGGAACGGTTTGTCAGCCAAGGCTTGTACTCCAACAAAATATTAACCAGGACAAGGGAGGAGAAACCCGCGTTTTAACCCCGCCCCCCCTTAAAGGCGCCAAAATCGCGCACACGGCCAGTGGCAGAATTACAGCGCGACTGAAGGTAAGTTTTGTAACATACCTATATAATACGGTAAACAGGCCCTTCGGCACAACTCATCCATGTCGACCAAGATGCCCAAGTAAGCTAACCCATTTGCCTGCATTTGACCCACATTCCTTCTGAACTTTTCCCATCCGCATACTGTCTTTTCCCCGATTGCCATTTGTAGGAAAATCAACATAACACAGCACATATTTCATGAGGATATAGGGAAACGGAGAAAGGAAGCTTGATTGTAAAAAAAAATTGGTTTTCCATTGTACACGTGCCACGAGCAGTCATCGTGAGCGGTCCCAAGGTTTTGGTTGAATGCGGCAGACTCAGAAAGATGTGTAGTGTGTGCTGTACATTTAGTCCTGTCTTGATGTTGTAACCTGTTTATCAAACGATAAAGTGCAGGTACTGTGGCTGGAGGGAGTATGCCTTGTTATAACTCTGCTTACGGTTTAGCTGAAGAATTGTGAAATTCATTCATGTATTACCCTCTCCTGATATAATGATCCTCAACCTCTCACAGCCAAGAGGCTACGATCTACAGTTCAATGTTTAATGAGTCAATGGTATGTTATTGTCACATGTACCTAGGTACAGTGAAATTCTTTGTCTTCAATACAATCCAAGGAAATCATATTATAGATAAGCACAATCGTAGATAAGTACAAAAGTGCGACAATTGTAGTGTAAGAATAGTAGACTTCACCGAGGCAGTACACAAAGAGTCGCCACGTTACTGGTGCTAACTTGTGCCCTTCATATTTCAAAGTTCTTAATGGTACAGAGTCTTATCTTGGCCATTCTCCTGGTGGCGGCACTGGGTCAGTGTTGCAGGGGTCGGCCTGGCCTGGTGGTACTGTCGGTTTCCCCCACCGCTGCTCCGCTACTCCATGCTGCTGGAAGCCGCATCTGATCTGCTCGCTTGGCTGCAGTTAGCAGTTGTGCTGTTCATAGAAATATAGTAAATAAGTGCAGGAGTAGGCCATTTGGCCCTTCGAGCCAGCACCGCCATTCAATATGATCATGGCTGATCATCCAAAATTAGTACCTCATTCTGGCTTTTTCCCCATATTCCTTGATTCCCTTTGCCCTAAGAGCTAAATCAAAGTCTCTCAGAACAACTTAGTTATGCTGTCAATTTTGACCCTTTCCTTAAGAAAACAAAGTCTGCAAATACTCAACAGGTCAGTCAGACTAATGTAAAGAAAAGATCAATGGTCTGCATGGACTCAGCGGGCCGAATGGCCAGTTTCCATGCTGTAACTCTAAACTAAACTAAATACCGTTGATTAAAAAGGCACAACGTGCTGGAGTAACTCAACAGGTCAGGCAGCATCTCTGAAGAACGTGAATAGGTGACATTTCATGTTGAGACACTTCTTCAGACTGATGTCTGAAGAAGATTACTCACCCAAAACATCACTTCCCCACTTTCTCCAGAGATGCTGCCTGACCTGCTGAGTTACTCCAGCACTTTGTTCTTTTTTTTTGTAAACTGGCATCTGTAATTCCTTGTTTCTAAATACCATTAATGTCTCTCATCTCTCAGGAACAGTTAACCACCCCCTGGCCACAAAACTAACCCACAAAGCTAACTAAAACTGGCTTTGTGTCACCAACTTGGTGCATTTGAGATGTTTGGGCCTTGTTTGTCTGCTTATACTTTAACCAACTCCTTCACCTTTGCCAGATATTTCATTTGTATCATTAACAGCTAAGGGTATTAAACTGGTTTGTAGACTGCAGAGGATTAACATGTATAGTTACAGCGTGAAAATTAACTATGAAATTGATAATAATAAAATAATAACAATGACATAGATGTACAACAGTTTCTTCCCAGCTGTTATCAGGCAACTGAATCATCCTCTCTCCAACTAGAGAGCGGTCCTGAGCTACCATCTACCTTATTGGAAACCCTTGCACTACATTTTATAGGACTTTACTGGACTTTATCTTGCACTATACATTATTCCCTTTATCCAGTATCTATACACTGTGTGTAGGAAGGAACTGCAGATGCTGGTTTAAACCGAAGATAGACACAACAAGCTGGAGTAACTCAGCGGGACAGGCAGCATCTCTGGAGAGAAGGAATGGGTGATGTTTCGGGTCGAGACCCTTATCCAGTATCTATACACTGTGGATGGCTTGAATATAATCATGTATAGTTTATCCGCTGATTGTCTAGCTTGCAACAAAAAAAGTGGTTCACTGTACCTCTTGTACGCATAACAATGAACTAAACTAAACTAAACTAAACTGAAAAAGGAAACTAAATTTATTTAGGATAACAGATAATGAATATAACTATTATGTCAATAAAATGCTCATTTATGACTGGCCAAAAAAAACCCTTACTACTTCTTGCCTGAAGTGGGAAGAATTAAATTAATACGGTCAAAAACAACAAACCCTAATGTTACAACGGACATTTTAACAACAGGGAAGAATGAAACACCTTTGAGATGAGCAAGTGAGAAAGTAGGATCTACTTGTAGGATCTACAAGTGAGAATGTAGATCAAAGTATCACTGGCATATTTTAGAGTGGCAGCCTGTTTCAATGACATATGATACCAGATGAAGGTCTCAAACCCGAAATATCGACTGTCCAGTTCTCTCCATAGATTTTTCGTTTAGTTGTGTTTATAGTCACGTGTACTGTGCTACAGTGAAAAGCTTTTTGTAGCGTGCTGTTCAGTCAGCGGAAAGACTATACATGATCTGCACCGAATTTTCCAATTCAGTGTACAGATACAAGATAAAGGGAATAACACCCAGTAAAGATAAAGTCCAGTAAAGTGATCAAAGATAGTCCGAGGGTCTCCAATGAGGTAGATGGTAGATCAGGGCTGCTCTCTAGTTATTGATAGGTTGGTATAGTTGCCTGATATCAGCTGGGATAAAACTGTCCCGGAATCTGGAGGTGTACATTTTCACACGTAAGTACTTTTGACTGATGGGAGAGGGGAGAAGAGGGAGTGACCGAGGTGAGACTGGATTAATAATAATAATAATAATATCTTTTATTGTCATTGCATGTCAGTGCAACGAGATTTAGTATGCAGCTCCACCGATGTACAAGAAAAGTAAAATAAATAAATAAGCAAGCAAGCTGAGTGACGTGACCATCCGAGGGAGACTGTCCAGGGGGGGTGGGTGGGGGGGCACTCAGCAGGGCCGGTTCAGAGCTGCTATAGCTCTTGGAATAAAGCTGTTTCTGAGTCTGGAGGTTCGGGCGTAGAAGGCCTTGTACCGTCTGCCGGAGGGAAGTAGTTCAAGCAGTCCGTTACAAGGGTGTGATGAGTCCTTATGGATGCTGACGGCCTTCCTGAGGCACCGTGTGTGGTAGATGCCCTCCAAGGGGTTCGGCCCGAAATGTTGCCTATTTCCTTCGCTCCATAGATGCTGCTGCACCCGCTGAGTTTCTCCAGCATTTTTTGTGTACCTGAGGTGAGACTGGTCCTTGATTATGCTGGTGGGCTTGCCAAGGCAGTGTGAAGTGTAAATGGCGTCAATGGAAGGGAGGTTGGTTTGTGTGATGGTCTGGGCTGTGTCCACAATTCTCTACAATTTCTTGCGGACTTGGATGCAGCTGTTCCCAAACCATGCTGTGATGCATCCTGATAAAATATAATTGTTGGGAACATGCCAAACTTCTTAAGCCTTCTAAGGAAGTAGAGGCATTGGTGTGCTTTTTTGGCCATTGGTTTGATATGGGTGGTCCAGGAGAAGTTGCTGGTGATATTTACGAAGAGGAACTTGAAGCTTTCAATCATATCTACTTTCGCACCATCAATGTATAACAGGGATAGACAAAAAAAAGCTGGAGTAACTCAGCGGGACAGGCAGCATCTCTGGAGAGGAATAGGTGACGTTTCGGATCGAGACCCTTCTTCAGACTGAGGCTTTGTTGCGTGCTATTCGGTCAGCAGAAAGACAATACATGATTACGTCTGAAAAAAGGTCTCGACCGGAAACGTCACCCATTCCTTCACTCCAGAGATGCTGCCTGTCCGGCTGAGTTACTCCAGCTTTTTGTGTCTATCTTGGTTTAAACCAGCATCTGCAGTTCCTTCCTACACAATGTATAACAGGGTATGTGTAGCACTTCGCTTTCTGAAGTCGATCACTACCTCCTTTGTCTTGCTGACATTGGAGAGAAAGCTTGTTGTCTTGATACCAGGTCACGAGGTTCTCAATCTCCTGCCTGACCAGTTGAGGTCTTCCAGCCCGCTCTTTGTTTGCCACATGGTACGAGCAAGTCAGGTACTTAGGTAATGAAAAGGGAGTGCAAATATTCTTCATAGTTATGCGTTAAAAATAGTCACTGAGGTGGGAAGGGAAAAGTTTCTTCCATTTGCGTTGTGAGTTTTGCAGCATTGTTTTCTGTTCTCTCAGCTATGACTTCCCTCAGGAAAATCTCTCCTGACCTAGCACTGTGCAATGCAACAGTGCATGGTAAATGGCATGTGTTAATGCAAAAAACAAGCATGCAGGATGTGCATGGCATTTTTCTTCATACTTTCAGTGAAACAAGTTTGACCCAGATCGGGAACAAGATATACTTGTGACTGTCGGCACGCCTTTAGTACGTTTAAGACATTTGTCGTTGTCTTTGTCCCGAAATTTTGCAACAAAGATTTTTTGAATGACCAACGATCATTTGGTAAATATTAATGTGAAGAAGAATTAGTGGCTTCTCATGTCACTATTATATTATATATATACATATATAATATATGAGAGGCACGATGTTGCATGTGTGGACTTTTACCACTGACACTTTAATTTCTATGATTTTTTTAAACATTCATCCTCTCGCTGTGAATCATGGGCTAAGATCTTCCTGTGTATTTGGAGACAAGACAAGAGAGAAGAGACATTTATTGTCACATGCACCATTTTTTTGGTACAGTGAAATTTGTGGTCACCATACAGATACGAATAAAATAAAGAACACAGAACACGATAGGTGGAGGAGGTGTTGAACTCATTGGCCATCCATTGTGTGTAGATTCCCTGCTGTTCGCTTGGAGGTTCGGATGCTCAGAGGTGATGTGCCACGACCTGGCGGCATCATTCCCCTAGACCATAGAACATAGAACAGTACAGCACAGTAACGGCCCCTTCTGCCCACAATGTTTCTGCCGAACACGATGTCTAGTTAAACTGATCTCATCTGCATGTACATGGTCCATATCCCTCTATTCCCTGCATTTCCATGTGCCTATCCAAAAACCTCTGAAACACCATTTAACTATTATATTTGCCTCCAGCACCATTCCTGGCATTGCGTTCCAGGCCCCCAACTCTCTGTGTAAAAACATTTGCCCTGCAAATCTCCATTAGACTTTCCCCCTCTCAAGATATACCCACTGGTGTTGGACATTTCATTCTGGGAAAAATGTTCTGACTGTCTACCCTATCTATGCCTCTCATAATTCTATATACTTCTATCAAGGCTACCATCAACCTCTGACGTTCCGGAGAAAACTATTCAAATCTCTTCAACCTCTCCCTGTAGCTGAAATCCTCTAATCCAGGCAGCATTGTTATAAATTTCCTCAGCACCCTCTCAAAGCCTCCACATCTTTCCTGTAATGGGGAGACCAAAACAAATCCTCCTTCTCACACTCTCTGGTATTTCCCACCTTGGTGTTTTAAAAAAGATCGTAGTCTGGTCATGGGAATATCAGTGACAAGTTACAATTAAACTCTGGGCGTTCTGGTCTGTTTCACAGTGAGAAATGGCCTATGTTACAAATCACATCTAGTCAACCAGAAAGTGATATTATTTGAGAATGAGTCATATTTTTACTTCAAAAAACACAAACTGAGGGAGCAACTCAGCATATCAGGCAGAATCGCTGGAGAGTACGGATAGGCGACGTTTTGGCTCAGACTAGTTTAGTTTAGTATAGTTTGTTTATTGTCGCATGTAATGAGATACAGTGAAAAGCTTTTTTCGTTGCGTGTTATGCAGAGAACAGTCTGAAGAAGGGTCCCGACCCGAAACGTCACCTGTACATGTTCTCCAGAGATGCTGCCTGGCCTGCTGGTTAGTCCAACACTTTGTGCATTTTGTTCACGATTCCAGCATCTGAAGTTCCTTGTGTCTGTAATTTGATGTGATCAGTTTTACATAGCATAACACGTGCGTACATGTGAACGTAAAGGTTTATTATTTACCCTCTGGAATGTAATTACGTTTCTGTTCTTTGCTCTTGTCCTCCTGCAGAAGCTCTACGTAGACCATATTACGCTGACTATTCCCCCACTCGACTTTACATCCATAAATTGTGCACCAACCACTATTTGGACCTGTTCATCACATTCATCATTGGCATCAATGTCATCACTATGTCAATGGAGCACTATCACCAACCAATTGTAAGTGGACCAGCATCCGTGACGTTATTTTAAAATGCTTCTCATTGCCCATGACCACCACTGATTTTCTGGCAACTGGTGGTCTACCCACCCCTTTAATCCGGACTAACCCCCCCTTCCGGAAGTCCCCCCAAAAACATGGTGCCTAGACCCGGTGAGGCGGCCGATCTCGACCAACTTCCGCGGCCGATCGGCGGGTTTTTGAATTTGCCACCTGCGGTCGAGAACTGGAATTCCCATAGCCGACTTACTTGGCCGACTTTGCGGGCCGGTATCTTGCTCTTCCTTCCCCCCCCCCCCCCCCCCCCCCCCCCACCCCCCCCCCCCCCCCCCCCCCCACCCCACCCAAAGATGTGGCCTTGGTTGGTCGGCAAAATGGATAATCCAGAGAGACTCTGGAACCAAGGGTGCCGGAAAATCGGTGGTGGACCTGTACTACATTCCAGTTTCATTAATAAAGATTGTAAAGTAGCACAGTGATGCCACCATTACGTTTCATAGTTCAACTTCCAATAGTGCATGTTTTAAAAGAAATGTTTCTTTTTGTGAATTTTATTTTATTACGATTATCAGCAATTGGAGCAGGATCATAAGATCATAAGAGCAGAATTAGGCCATTCGGCTCATTGAGTCTGCTCTGACATTCAATCATAGCTGGCCTATTTTACCCTTTCAATCCCATTCTCCAGCCTTCACCCTCAAACCTTTGACACCGTTCCTAATCAAGAACCTATCACTGCCTTATACCCATTGACAGCCTCCATCACCGTCTGTGGCAAAGAATTCCACAGATTCACCATTCTGTGGATAAAGAAATTCCTCCTCGTCTCCATTCTAAAGGTACATCCTTTTATTCTGAGGCTGTACCCTCTGTTCCGAGACTCTCCCACGAGTGGAAACATCCTCTCCACATCCAATCTATCTAGGCCTTTCAGTAGAAATGTGGCCCTTCAAGCTTTCTGCAACATTCATCAAAATGGCAGCTGTATTGATCCTGGAATCAGCTCCATCCCATAACCCTTGACGCCCCCTCAGGTCAAATATCTATCCATCTCAACCTTAAATAGATTCAATGATTCAGCCTCCATGACTCCCTCAGTGTTGAAGAACTCCGGAGATTCAATTCAGCCCTCCTCACAAGATGAAGGAAGAAATAGCAAGAGGATTTGAGTATAGGAGAAGGGAGGTTCTACTGCAGTTGTACAGGGTCTTGGTGAGACCACACCTGGAGTATTGCGTACAGTTTTGGTCTCCAAATCTGAGGAAGGACATTATAGCCATAGAGGGAGTGCAGAGAAGGTTCACCAGACTGATTCCTGGGATGTCAGGACTTTCATATGAAGAAAGACTGGATAGACTTGGCTTATACTCGCTAGAATTTAGGAGATTGAGAGGGGATCATAGAAACGTACAAAATTCTTATGGGGTTGGACAGGCTAGATGCAGGAAGATTGTTCCCGATGTTGGGGAAGTCCAGGACAAGGGGTCACAGCTTAAGGATAAGGGGGAAATCCTTTAAGACCGAGATGAGGAAAAACTTTTTTACACAGAGAGTGGTGAATCTCTGGAACTCTCTGCCACAGAGGGTAGTTGACGCCAGTTCATTGGCTATATTTAAGAGGGAGTTAGATGTGGCCCTTGTGGCTAAAGGGATCAGGGGGTATGGAGAGAAGGCAGGTACGGGATACTGAGTTGGATGATCAGCCATGATCATATTGAATGGCGGTGCAGGCTCGAAGGGCCGAATGGCCTACTCCTGCACCTATTTTCTATGTATCTATGTATCTATAAATCTCTCCTCATCTCAGTCCTAAATGGTTCCTTTGAGAACCCGACAGGTAACTTGGGAACCTGAGGGGTAACTTTTTCACACAAAGGTTGGTGGGTTTATGGAATGAGCTGCAGGAGGAGGTAGTTGAGGCAGGTACTGTCGCAACGTTTAAGAAATATTTAGATAGATACGTGGATAGGTGAGGTTTAGAGGGATAGTGGCCAAACACAAGCAGGTGGGACATAGTGTAGATGGGACATGTTGGTCAGTGTGGGCACGTTGGGCCGAAAGGCCTGTTTCCATGCGGCATGACTATGATTATGACTTTAAATGGGTGGAAACTATAGCTCCTGTTTCTAGATTCCACGTTAAGAGCAGATATGATTCAGCATCTGGAAACGAGTAAAGGGGCTGTCCCACTGCAGCGACCTAATCCGCGAGTTCAGAAGAGTTTGCCCTCGACTCATACTCGCAGCATGGTCGACACGAGGTCCTAGGAGGTCTTTGTAACTCTCCTTCATGCTCGAGAGTAGTCGCCAGGTACTCGAGGCCTCAGCTAGGTCACAGCGTATTTTTCAACATGCTGAAAAATGCCCGCGAGTAAAAAAAGGTCGCCATGGAAAAAATCAAATATTTTTTTTGCTTGTAGGTTTAGTCGAAGTAGTTCGTAGTAGGTCGGCCTGTTAGTCGTAGGTAATCGAGGGTAGTCAAAGGTAATCGAAGGTAGTCGTAGTCTTCAACATAGTCGAAGGGAGGTCGAAGGAGATCGAAGGAGGTCGCCTTCACTCTCCACTATTCGGTGTCCAATTTTCCCGAAGTTAGTCGAAGCTAGTCTTCTACATAGTCGAAGGAGGTCGAAGGAGGTCTTCTACATAGTCGGTCTTCAACATAACACTTTTTCAAACTCTCCTGAACTCTTCTAAACTCGCCAATTAGGTTGCCCCAGTGGGACAGCCCCTTAAATGCCAGGGTGTTAAATACTTACATTTTAGAGGGTTGGTTACGTATTACCAGGTCAAGTGACTAAAGACGTGTCATGACCCAAAACATCGTCTGTGTGTTCCCTCCACAGATGCTGCCTGACCCACTGATTACCCACGTTGTGTTTTCCCTGGGCCTACAGTATAGGTAGGGTTCATAGGGCTTAGAGTCATGGTGTCATACAGAAAAGGAGCAGGCCATTCAGCCCAACTCATCCATGCTGACCAAGATGCTCCATCTAAATTAGTCTCATTTGCCTGCATTTATAAAACTGATATAGAGGTTAACTAGACTGATGCTACTGACTTACCTTTCTAATCTCACTGTAGTGCCTTGGAAAAGTACTAGAACATAGAACAGTTCAGCACAGGAACTGCACCTTTAGCCCACAATGTCTGTGTCAAACATGGTGCCAGGTTAAACTGATCTCTCATTTTCCTGTACATGATCCATATCACTCTATTCCCTACACTTCCGTGTGCCCATCTAAAACCCTGCTATTATCTCTGCCTCCTCTACCACCCCGGCAATACGTTCTGGGCCCACACCACTCTCTGTGTCAAAAAATGTGCCCTGCACATCACCATTACTGGCAACATAAGACCTAGTTACAGACTGTTAACATAAAGAAAATCTTCCAGCCCATCAATGTAGACTAGTTTGAATTTACATTGCCGAGGGTATACGCCACCTCCGTTTGCAGGGTAGCTCATTATTAATGTCACTAAATTATATTGGGACGGCACAGTGGCACAGCTACCTCACAGCGCCAGAGACCCGAGTTCGATGCTGACTACGGGTGCTGTCTGTACGGAGTTTGAACGTTCTCCCTGTGACCTGCGTGGGTTTTCACCGGGTTCTCTGGTTCCCTCGAAAGACGTGCAGGTTTGTAGGTTATCTCTAGCTGCCCTTTCCCGTGACTCTCAGTCTGCAGAAGGGTCTCGACCCGAAACGTCACCTATTCCTTTTCTCCAGGGATGCTGCCTGTCCCGCTGCGTTACTCCATCGTTTTGTGTCCGTCTTCGGTGTATCTGCAGTTCCTTACAACACAGGTTAAACAAGTTGTGTACAAATATTTGACCCCAGTGTGTAGGATAGCATTAGTGTACAAGGACTCAGTGGGCCGAAAGGCCTGTTTCCGCTCTGTATCTCTAAAGTCTATACCTTTGGGTGTTATAAATAAGATGCCCATTTGCTCTCTTGGAAAATTCATTTACTTCCACTCTTAGCAAGAGCGTGCATGTGCATTTGCGACTGACGAAAATCACATTGTACGTTTTGCCAGGGGAGTCATTTGATTGCTGATGTTACATGCTTTTGTCTGACTGAGAAATGTTAATAATCGATGTGTTATATCCCACTAGGCACAATAATTTGCTGTTAGTATGCTAACAATGTCTTTTCCATCCCTTGTTCTCCTCAGTCCCTTGAAGAGGCTCTGAAGTATTGTAACTACGTGTTCACCATTATCTTTGTTTTTGAATCTGTTCTCAAGCTCATTGCCTTCGGCATCAGGAGATTCTTTAAAGACAGGTGGGTCACACCGTTTTGTTCTCTCCTCCCTGCTTCTACACGATGTTCCCAGGTTTAGATTTTTAGTTTAGCGATACAGCGTGGAAACAGGCGGTTAAGCCCACTGAGTCCGCGCCGACCAACGATCCCCGTACACTAGCGCTATCCTACACACACTAGGGACAATTTACAATTTTACCAAAGCCAATTAACCTACAAACCTGCATGTCTTTGCAGTGTGGGAGGAAACCGGAGCACCCGGAGAAAACCCGCAAAGTCATAGGAAGAATGTACAGACTGTACAGACAGCACCTGAGGTCAGGATCGAACTCGGGCCTGAGGCACTGTAAGACAGCAACTCTACTGCTGTGACACTGCTGTGCAGTGATAAATGTTTTACAGATGTCCATTAGTCAATTTTGTCCATAGGTCGGAAAATACACAAGAATCATAGTGCAGCACAGTGACGCAGCTGGCAGAACTACTACCTCACAGCGCCAGAGACCTGGGTTCGATCATGACCTTGAGTGCTGTCTGTGTGGAGTTTGCACGTTCTACTGTGATCTTGTGGAGTTCCTCCAGGTGCACGGGTTTTCCCTCATATCCCAAAGACGTACAGGTTTGCAGGTTAATTGGCCGCTGTAAATTGCCCCTTCTGTGTATTGGCATAATTAGTGTGAACGGGTGATCAATGGTCGGCATGGACTTGGTGGGCCGAAGGGCCTGTTTCCATGCTGTTTTTCTGAACTGAACTGAACTAGTCACATGGCAGCACAGTGGTGCAGCTGGTAGAGCTGCTGCCTCACAGCGTTAGATGCCCGGGTTCGATGCTGTCCTGGAGTGCTGCATATGTGGAGTTTGCACCTTCCCCCTGTGACTGCGTGGGTTTCATTTGGTTCCCTCCTGTGCCCCAAAGAGGTAAATAAATTGCTCCTATTATGTAACAAGTTGGTGCAAACGTGAGATAACATGGAACTAGTGTGAACAGGGTGATCGATGGTCGGCATGACACAGGTGGCTGAAGGGTCTGTTTTCATCAATTCAATCAATCACTAACATTGTAACCATGCCTCCATAGTATTATAATGAATGACGTCCAAAGCACATAAGACTGATAAGAAAGGTTAGTTATGTCCCCTTGTTGGACATCACATTTACGGTTGCCAATCCTTTGGAACTAACGGCTGCCATCTTGTTTCGATGTCCTTTTCCCCAAGAATTAATGTGAAACTGTCTGCAAGCTTAACAAAAATGGAAAATAGAAACATCAAAATACAATACATTGAGGAGGAATGAAATGGATAAAGAAATTTAAATTTGAGGAACGATCGATAAAATATATTAAAAGTAAGTTATCTAACAAACGTGGCAGTAAAATGGGAACTGTTAACACCGAACAGATAGAATTATCAATTTGTAGTAACAGTGAGATATTAAAAAGCACTTTATATTAGTTGTTGCTCAAGAGAATAAAACGGAAGGCAAGGTGAATCTTAAAGTGGTCAAATGTTCTGATGTTATGATACAGAGAATAATTTTATTCTGATGTTTCTTTGGCTAAAGGAAATGAAATAACTAAAGTTAGACGTAAAAAGCTGGAGTAACTCAACGGGACAGGCAGCATCTCTGGAGAGAAGAATGGGTGACGTTTCAGGTCGAGACCTTTCTTCAATTAGGGATAAGGGAAACGAGAGATATAGACGATGATGTAGAGAGATAAAGAACAAAGAATGAAAGATATGCAAAAAAGTAACGATGATAAAGGAAACGGGCCATTGTTAACTGTTTGTTGGGTGAAAACGAGAAGCTAGTGTGACTTGGGTGGGGGAGGGATAGAGAGAGAGGGAATGCCGGGGCTACCTGAAGTGAGAGAAATCGATATTCATACCACTGGGCTGTAAGCTGCCCAAGCGAAATATGAGATGCTGTTCCTCCAATTTGTGTTTAGCCTCACTCTGAAAATGGAGGAGGCCTAGGACAGAAAAGGTCAGTGTGGGAATTGGAAGGAGAATTCAAGTGTTTAGCAACCGGGAGATCGGGTAGATTCAGGTGGACTGAGCGAAACGATCGCCCAGTCTACGTTTGGTCTTGCCTATGTATAAGAGTCCACATCTTGAATAACGGGTACAGTAGATATAACTATGTTTAGTATTTAGGAAGGAACTTCAGATGCTGGTTTACGCGGAAGTTAGACACAAAATGCTGGAGTAACTCAGTGGACCAGGCAGCATCTCTGGAGAGAAGGTATGGGTGACATTTCGGGTCGAGACCCTTCTTCGGACTACGTCATGGGAATTCGCTCTCATCCTGATTTAGTTTAGTTTAGAGATACAGCACAGAAACAGGCCCTTCGGCCCAACTATTCCGTGCCGACCAGCGATCCTCGCACACTAGCACTATCCTACACACACTAGGGACAATTTACAATTTTACCGCAGCCAATTAGCCTACAAACCTGTACGTCTTTGGAGTGTGAGAGGAAACCGGAGCACCCGGAGAAAACCCACATGGTCACGTGGAGAACGGACAAACTCTGTACAGACAGCACCTGAAGTCAGGATCGAACCCGGGCCTCTGCCGCTGCAAGGCAGCAACTCTACCGCTGCGCCAGTGTGCTGTGCGGTAATAAATAGGTTCGTTTTTTTACAGATGGCCATTAGTCAATTTTGTCCATAGGTCGCAAAATACACAAGAATCCTCGGGCACCACAGTGACGCAGCGGTGACACGGTGGCGGTGCTCCGGATTCCTCCTACCTTCCGAAGACGTACAGGTTTGTAGGTTAATTCGGTTCTGTAAATTGTTCCTAGAGTGTAGGATAGAACTAGTGTGCCAATGTATTGGTTGGCGCAGACTCGTTGGGCCGAAGGGCCTGTTTCCAAGCTGTGTTTCAAAACTGAACCTTGCAGGGGAATGAAATAGAAGTCGGGCAGACACTGATACCAGGAGTACATTGAAACAATGTTCATCGGTTCAGTGCTTATGTGACACCCGAACTGTCTTAACTAGCAAGTCAGATAAAGAGTTGTCCGTGAACTCTGAAGAATGAAGACTGCAGAAGCTTCTGTGAGCCGTCAAATTCAAAGTCAAATGTTTAATTTAATAAAGAGACTATCCTTTTGTCAACAGTGGAGAGAGTTTTAAAATGTCAGTGTGCACAGGCGTCAGAATGTGGTGGTGAATCCAGGATCATTTATAAATCCCCTTATATTCTAAAAGAAAGAAAATAGCTGCACCAACTCTAACTTGGAAAATAATTATCTAACTATCAACTGTTATTGATCTGTAATTCATCTGTAAAGTGATTCTAGGCATTAGAAGAGATCACAAATGTCCAGAACTTGTTGCTCTATGTAAGTCCCCTTGCAAATCCTTTGTGGAAATACTAACCGCTTCTTAGCTTTCTTTATTTTTCAGGATTTAGTTTTATTTAATTTTGAGATATAGAGCAGAAACAGGCCCTTCGGCCCACCGGGTCCGCGCCGACCAGCGATCCCCGCATATTAACTCTATCCTACACACACTAGGGACAATTGTTACATTTACCAAGCCAATTTACCTACATACTGTACCTGCACGTCTTTGGAGTGTGGGAGGAAACCGAAGATCTCGGAGGAAACCCATGCGGTTACGGGGAGAACGTACAAACTCCCTACAGACAGCACCTGTCAGGATCGAACCAGGGTCTCTGACGCTGCAAGCGCCGTAAGGCAGCAACTCTACCGCTGTGCCACCGTGTCGCACATTAATTTTTCATTCAACTTGCTGCAGACAGTTAAGTCTGGTAATTCAGAGCATATGTCTCAATCATATATTCATCATCAATACCTACATAGAACAGGGAACACCACTGCACAGGAATGGGTCCTTCGGCCCACAATATCTGTGCCAGTCAAGATGCCAAAATAAACTAATCTCATCTGCCTGCACATAACCCATATCCCTCCATTCGCTGCATGTCCATGTTCCTGTCAAAATGACTCATAAACGCCAATATTATATCTACCTCCACCAACCCTGGCAGCACGTTCCAGGCAACCAGCATCCTCGCTGTAAAAAACATGCCCGCACGTCTCCTTTAAAATTTGTCCTACTGACCTTGAACTATGCTCCCCAGTTTTTCACATTTCCACCATGGGGAAAAGGATCTGACTGTCTACCATATCTAGGACAAAGGACAAAGGACACAGACTTTTATTGTCACATACACCAATTGGTGCAGTGAAATTTGAGTTACCATGCAGCACACAAACAAGATAAACACAACACTATAGAATTTAACATAAAACCATAAAAACATCCCCCCACAGCGGAATCAACGTTTCCCACTGAGAGGGAAGGCAACAAAATTCAGTCCTTTTCCTCTTGTTCACCCGTGGTCGGGGCCTATTGAGGCCTCCGCAGTCGCCGCAACGGCGGCCCGATGTTTCAGGGCCTCTCGCCGGAATGATGGAACTCCGGCGTCGGAACGGAAGAACACGGAGAAAATGTAGGCTGCCCACAATACTATATACTTCCAATGGCTCGTCAATAAAGCACAGACAACGAAAGGGGATTATTAAACCTGTCTCATTCCCTCAGGCGGTACAAGATTATGAACAGAAAGTCACATTGTAAATCTTCCAATTGGTTATTACTTTGCATCCCTTCTCTCTCTTCTCCCGCACTTTATCACTTTCTTCATCTGATTTGATTCGAATTCACCATCTCTAATTCAGTTGAGTTGCAGTTAGTGTACCGAAGTGCAGTGAAAGTTTTGTTGCATGCTGACCAGTCAACAGAAATACAATCCATGGTTACATTCAAGCCATCCATAAAGTACAGATGCATGATAAAGGGAATAATGTGAATAACGTTAGTGCAAGATAAAGTCCAGTGAAGTCCGATGAAAGTAAGCCCAAGGGTCCTCAATGAGGTAGATAGTAGCTCAGGACTTGCTCTCTAGTTGTTGATACGATGGTTCAAGTGCCTGATAACAGCTGGGAAGAAACTGGTTCAGGCACAATGAACTGCAGATGCTGGTTTACCAAAAAAAAGACATAAAGTGCTGGAGTAATTCAGCGGGTCAGGTAGCATCTCTGGAGAACATGAATAGGTGATGTTTTGAGTCGGGACCCTTCTTCAGCCTGATTTGATGTTAAATTTGATGCACAACACAAATTAAGATACTGAATAACCGAAATCTAGCGTGCCAACCACTTTTAATGATTTTCTCTGCAACCCGATGGTGACTGGATTGATTGAAACTGCATCTATAAATCTGTAGAAGCTGTGTTTCACGTGGTGGTGTCAAGATTAATGTTTTTAGAAAGCAGCTCTGAACATTTTAGATTTCTAGTGCCTGCATTGCATCATGCCTACGGTAATGCCTTCAAATTGCTTGAGTAGGTTCAGTAAAACATTGTGTTTTCTTTATTTTACTTTAGACTTTACTTTAAAGATACGGCGTGGAAACAGGCCCTTTGGCACACTGTATCCATGCCGACCAGCGATCCGCGCACACTAGCACGAGGATTAACACACTAGGGACAATTTACAATTTTTCCTGAAGCCAATTAACCTACAAACCTGTGCGTCTTTGGAGTGTGGGAGGAAACCACAGCACCCGGAGAAAACCCACGTGGTCACGGGGGGAATGTATAAATGCCGTACTCACAGCACCCGTAGTCAGGATTGGACCCAGGTATCTGGCGCTGTAAGGCAGCAACTCTACCGCTGCACCACCATGCCGCCCTTGATCCTTATTTCTACCAGTATATCCATGTTATTAATGTCCAAGAGCAAGGCTGCGGGATTTTTTTTTCAATTAGAATTAAATTAAATTAATGTTTTGAATTACAATGATGGAAATATTTCATAGAAAGATAGAAAGGATACGCCCAGAGTATTTGACAGGTAAACAGAAATTATTATTCAGTGACTACAGGGCTCATTTTTGCAGTTAGTCCCTTAATAATTAAGCCTCTAATTACACACCATTACAGTAACAGCTGGTTAGTTGATTCAAAGCAATCTCAAAACGGTACAATTTTGTTTCTAGCCAGGCTCAGGGTGTTGTTTTCTCATCTCAAGTTACATACGTGTGCAATGGAAGAACTACAGATGCTGGTTAAAACTGAAGATAGACACAAAAAGCTGGAGTAACTCAGCGGGACAGGCAGCATCTCTGGAGAGAAGGAATGGGTGACGTTTCGGGTCAGTCTGAAGAAGGGTCTCGACCCAAAACGTCACCCATTCCTTCTCTCCAGAGATGCTGCCTGTCCGCTGAGTTACTCCAGCTGTTTGTGTCCATCTTCAAGTTTATACGTGTTCATTTGGAAGTGGGAGATGTTTATTGCACCAAAGAGTAATTCTTGGGGGAGCTTTCACTGAATTCTATGCATATGCCATTGATTCATTCTATAGTCTATGTGTTTCAACAGACACATGGAGCATGTGGATGGACTCCATTGCCTCTTAATTTGGGATCCCTTTTCGGGTCAGAGCACATTTGTAGAGGGGATGGACGAACGGCATTTTGGATTAGGACCCCTTCTTCAAAGTGAAAAGATGGGGCAAGATAGCTTATCTGTAATAGCCCTGTCCCACGGTACGAGTTCATTCCAAGAGTTCACCCGAGTTTGCCCTGATTCAAACTCGGAGATTTACGGTAATGGCCACTCGTCGGTACTCGGGGCTCTCGTGGACATTTTTCATCATGTTGGAAAATATTCACGAGTTTTCCCATGCTTACCTGCCGTTAGCAAGTCTTCCCGCGTACCTGCCGTTAGCGTTAAGCTCCGACGTACCCGCTACGTTCATTCTCCGTGCTTACCACGAGTTTGATTTTTTTTAAACTCGGGAGAGCTCATGGAATGAACTCGTACCATGGGACAGGGCTTTAAGACTGTGGTGCTTTTCTTTCTTACTTGATTGATTGAAAGGAACAGGCCCTTCGGCCACCATGTCCACATTGACTATCAGTCCCGACACGAAACGTCGCTCGTCCTATTTTTCCAGAGAAGCTGCCTGACGCGCTGTTACTCCGCCATTTTGTGTTCACCTTGCACCTATTTCTGTTTGATAAAGTAAATTTAGAAATATCTACGACCAGCTTAGATTATACGAGGAAGAAGTTATGTATTTACTGGTAGGTCGCGTGCCGCTGGGAAGGATTGTTTAGTTTAGTTTAGTTTAGTTTACAGACACAGTGCAGAAACAGGCTCTTCAGCCCACCGGGTCCGCGCTGACCAGCGAACCCCGCACATTAAACACTATCCTACACACACTGGGGACAATTTACCCATACACCAAGCCAGTTAACCTACATAGCTGTACGGCTTTGGAGTGTGGGAGGAAACTGAAGATCTCGGAGAAAACCCACAGGGTCACGGGGAGAACGTAAAACTCCGTACAGACAGCACCCGTAGCTGGGGTCGTACCCGGGTCACCGGCACTGCAAGCGCTGTAAAGGCAACAACTCTACCGCTGCGCCACCGTGCCACCCATTGGATGGAGTTTGGTTCCCAGCATGGGAGCATTTAATGTGTCAATTTATCATGAAAGCCACTTCGATGCATTACACAGTCAGCACGCATTTAGCACCTAACTGCTGTCTTGTGAATTACCACCCGTGGTGGGAGGTAGAACACTGTTGTCAGCGCTGCATATTTGTATACAATTCTTCAATCCAAACCCCAAAGTAAAAATGCTGCAAATATTTTAATCTCATGATTTTTCTGCAAGTTCCCTTAAATGTTTATCTGTCTGCCATTTTCTCCACTTCTTGTTAAAACAAAAACAGCATCTTGTAACTTGCAATCTCTTCATTGCTCATCTCTGAATGTTGATTGCCTCTCCTTCCACCTCTTTGTTAACCTCAGGCAGGCATTTTGGAGATGAATCTTCAATGAGTTTAGTTGAGAGATACAGCCCGGAAACAGTAGAGAAAGGAACTGTAGGTGCTGGTTGATACTGTAGATAGACGCAAAGTGCCGGAGTAACTCAACGGGTGAGGCAGCATCTCTGGAGAAAAAAGATGGGTGACGTTACAGGTCAAAGTCTGAAGAAGGGTCCCGACCTGAAAGGTCACCAGTCTTTTTTCTCCAGAGATGCTGTCTGACCCGCAGAGTTATTCCAGCATTTTGTGTCTATCTTCAGCATGGAACAAGCCTTTTGGCCCACTGAGTTAATGCAGACCATCGATCACCCGTTCATGCCAGGTCTACGTTATCCCACTTTCGTATACACTGCCCAGTGTTTTATTGTCATTTGGGGCAATTTAGACTTGGGGCACACTTGGGGAATTTACAGAGGCCAATTAACCTACAAACCCACACGTCCTTGAGACGTGGGGGGAAACTAGAGCACCGGGAGCAAATGCCGTGGTCTCTAGGAGAACGGTCATGATCGAACTCTGGACTCTGGCGCTGTGAGTTACAGCTGATCGATGAGGATTTCTCTCACTGAATGTTACGCAGGCCATTAAGCCCATCGAACATGGCTGATCTATTTTTTCCCTCTCAGACCCATTCTCCTGCCTTCTCCTCATAACTAATCAACAATTTATTAATCTCTGCTTTAAGATACCCAATGACTTGGCTTCAACACCCGTCTGTGGCTATGAATTCCACAGATTCACTCACCCTCTGATTAAAGAAATTCCGCCTTATCTCCGTTCTGAAGATAGGGCCTTTCACTATAACTCACTTCTTCCTTTTGTTCCCCATTTATATCGATCGTCTTAAAATTTGTTTTATCTTTAACTTTCCTAAGTTCTGAAGATAAGATATTGACTTAAAACATTAATCCTTTTCCTTTCTCCATAGATACTGCCTGACACGTAAAGTATTTCTGGCAAAGATAGACCATCCTTTTAATTAAAAGACAATTCTGGCATTTTGTTTTACCTCTGTGATCTTTTATATATTTCAGGTGGAATCAACTTGATTTGGCTATTGTGCTTCTGTCTATAATGGGGATAACCCTGGAGGAAATTGAAATTAATGCCTCGCTCCCCATTAACCCGACGATCATTCGCATTATGAGAGTACTACGGATTGCAAGAGGTATCGCTATCTCTTATGACTTTTAAGGATTTCTTGTTTATGTTAGAAACTTTCTTTTAAAAGCTTTGGGCGCCCAGGCAGTTAAGAATCCTCTTCCAGATCGTACATAATATGAACAATTGTGCATGCAATAAACAGTAATTAAATAACTCAGAGGAAAAAGCTTGTGGCATTTTCAGCATCGTCTGAGCGTGAGAATCAGATGGTAGTTGCTGCCATAATTAACTGCAAATGGTATGGTTCATTTGTGTGGTTTCCCTTTGGGCTTTGAACTGTGTCGCTGCCACTGGCAACTGGCAGAGCAAGCATTTAGCCCCCTTCAACAGCCAAGTGTTTTATTGTCACATTTCCCGAAACGAAAGAATGAAATACTTACTCGCTCAACTTACTTACTTATGTCACAACAAAAGAGCAGAGGTAATGCGAGATAATTGAATTGTTTAAGCAGAAGGGAAGTTAAGTAGGTTTTACAATGAATGTGTGACTATCTATCAGATTTCCACGTTGGGGCTCCACCATAAGAAGTTTCTGCCCAGGCCAAACACACAGCAAAGCAATACCGATACATTGAATTACACAGCTAAGCACTGTTAATTTATTTGAGTTTAGTTTAGTATAGATATACAGTCCTGAAACAGGCCCATCGGCCCACCGAGTCCTCACCGACCAGCGATGCCCGCACACTAAAGGGGCTGTCCCACTTGGGCGACCTAATTGACGAGTTTAGAAGAGTTTGAAAAAATGACATGTTGAAGACCTCCTTTGACTATGTAGAAGACCTCCTTCGACCCCTTCGAGTATGTTGAAGACCAGCTTCGACTAGCTACGACTAGCTACAACTAACTTCGGGAAAATTGGACACCGAATAGTGGAGAGTGAAGGCGACCTCCTTCGACCTCCCTTCGACTATGATGAAGACTATCTACGACTACCTTTGACTAACTTCAACTACCCTCGATTACCTACGAATAACATGCCGACCTACTACGACTTTTTTGGCGACCTTTTTTTACTTGCGGGCATTTTTGAGCATATTGGAAGAAAACGCCATGACCTAGCTGAGGCCTCAAGTATGCGGAGACCACTCTCGAGCATGAAGGAGAGTTACGAAGACCTCCTACGACCTCGTGTCGACCATGCTGCGAGTATGAGTCGAGGGTAAACTTGCCAGAACTCGCGGATTAGGTCGCCCAAGTGGGTCAGGCCCTTAACACTATCCTACACACACTCGGGACAATTTACAATTTTACCAAGCCAATTAGCCTACAAACCTGCACGTCGTTGGAGTGTGGGAGGAAACTGGAGCACCCGGAGAAAGCCCCTGCAGATCACGGGGAGAACGTACAGACTCCGTACGGATAGCACCGGTAGTCAGGATTGAACCTGGGTCTCTGGAGCTGTAAGGCAGTAACTCTCTGCCCCTTTTTGAGGAGAATAAAAATAATGATTAATGCAAATGGATAATTGTGAGTTAGTGTGGACAGTGAGCTATAGGGCCTCTTTCTCTGCTCCATGAGAAACAATATGAAGTACATTTCGTTAATTTTCTGCTCTCTTAGTGTTGAAACTGCTCAAGATGGCAACTGGGATGAGAGCCTTACTTGATACAGTCGTTCAGGCTTTGCCACAGGTAAGCGCTGTGATTTTAAAACTACTTACGAAGTCAGTGTTTTATGTTGCTAATTTCTTTGTCTTAAATGTAAGCATGCTTTTTACACAGTAATTTTTGAGAGAAACAGAACTCTGAATAACGGGAGCATAAATTGTCAGCTTCCCCTCACAAACTTTGTCATGTCCTTCTTTCAAGTAAAGTTTAAATGTCATTTTTGTGTTGGCAATTCTGCCTGACATCTGCCTGCCTCGAAGGGCCAAATGGCCTACTCCTGCACCTATTGTCTATTGAAACGGGTAATTACCAATTTCTGAAGAGAAGTGTGGATTTGTGTTGAAAGAAATCATATCATGTTCATGATATAATTGATGATCTTTTTGGATTCTAAGCTACTGAATAAAATGTACGTTATGGAGGAAGATACGGTTTTGTTTAGTTAGTGATAAAGTGTTGTCCACTTGCCAACATGCTTAGCATCACCATTATACAGGTATAAGCGAAGCCTGGTGATACAAGGAACCGCAGACACAGGAACTTTGAGCAACAATCAAGGCCCTGGAGGAACTCAGTGGGTTAAGACTCATCTGTGGGGGGGAACTGGACAGACAACATTTCAGATTCGGACCCAAACCATTGCTTGTCCATTTCAGATGCTGCCTGACCTGCTGAGTTCCTCCAGCACTTTGTGCTTCGCACAAGATTCCAGCACCTGCACTTCCTTGCATCTTCAAGCACCAACATCAAACGCCTTGGTAAAAATTAAGCTTGTTTGACAAAATGTAGAAACTGCCTGCACAATTATTGTGCATAAACAATAGGGGTGGTACAGTGGTGCAGTGGTAGAGTTGCTGCCTTGCAGCGCCAGTGACCCGGGTTTGATCCTGCCTGTACGGAGTTTGCACGTTATCCCTGTGAATGCATAGATTTTCTCCGGATGCACCGGTTTACTCCCACATTCCAAAGATGTACAGGTTTGTAGGTTAATTGGCTTCTGTAATTGTCTCTAATGTAGATAGGAAAGAACTAATGTACAGGTGATTGGTAGTTGGTGGACTGAAGGGCATGTTTCCATGCTGTTATCGAAACAAGTATGACTGTCCTCTCATGGAGGACGCCTGTGCATGACTTTGTTTAACGTGGTGAGACTGGTGCACAGACAGCCACCACACGGTCGTTGACAGATCTGGGTCAGAATCCAGTGGCATGGAATCCAAGAGGACCGAGGACCCTTTTCTGCTGCAGCCTTCATCTGCCTTCCCAGCCGTTGTGATGCGCCATTAAAGTCAGCCATCATCCTCCGCCTGTTCCACCGGTGAGGTCTTGGTTGGATTGCTCTTTGTCAGATACCTCCCCCTCGACCTTTCCGCCATGGGTGACCCTATCCAGGAGCATAGCTCCGGATGGCATTGCTCTCAGGATCGCAGGACCACACAAGCTTCTCCAACAAGACAAGGTGACAATCCACGGAGAAGTTCCATGCTGTATCTCTAAACTAAATAATATTTTTTGTGAGCGGAAATTGAATGTGGAGCAAATTTGGATTTCAGAAATTTTCTGTGTGTTTCTGTTAAAAAGATTTAGCTTGAAGTAGATTTAGTTTATTTTAGTTTAGAGATACATCACAGAAACAGGCCCTTCAGCCCACCGAGTCCGTGCCGACCAGCAATCCCTGTACATTAGCCTACACACTAGGGACAATTTTTACCAAAGCTAATTAACCAACAAACCGGTACGTCTTTGGAGTGTGGGAGGAACCCGGAGCACCCAGAGAAAACCCATGCGGTCACACGGAGAACGTAGAAATTCTGTAAAGATAGTACCCGAGGCCTGGATCGAACCTGCGTCTCTGAGGTAGCAACTCTACTGCTGCACCGGCGTGCTGTCCTTAGAAAACTGCTCCAAGTTTCCAGCCGAGTTCATTCACGTTGCGTTTCCACCATCAAACTTCAGAAATCAAACTAGAACATTTGCCGGAAGGACATTCGTAGATAATTCTTGAAAAGCTTTGTTTGAATTTAAAAGCCGCTATGGGAACTGGTCCTGGGTGTTTGTAAATATCACTGGTTTTATATACTTATCAAATGTCACTTGTTCGATTGACATTACACTGGTCAAACTTTACCAAGCCCTCAGTCCTAAATAGATCAAGAAATATTTTTATGGCAAGATTTTTTAAAGAAACAAGCAGACTGAAGATGGATCTTGTTCCAAAACTTCACCTATCTTGCAGCACAGTGGCACTGCGTTAAAGTTGCTGCCTCACAGCGCCAGAGACCCGGGTTCGATCCTCACTACGGGTGCTGTCTGTACGGAGTTTGTATGTTCTCCACAACCGCATGGGTTTTCTCCGGGTGCTCCAGTGCCCTTCCACACTCCAAAGACGTAAGGGTTTTTCGGACTAATTGTCTTCGGCAAAAATTGCAAATTGTCCCTAGTGTGTCGGACAGTGCTAGTGTACGGGGATCGCTGGTCAGCGCGGACTTGGTGGGCTGTAGGGCCTTTTACCACGCTGTATCTCTAAACTAAACTAAACTATCCGTGTTCTGCAGAGATGCTGCCTGACCTGCTGAGATTGCACTTTTAGACTTTGGAGATGCATCGCGGAAACAGGCCCTTCGGTCCACCGAATCCGCGCCGAACAGCGATCACCCCGTACACTAACACTATCCCACACACTGGGGACAAATTACAACTTTTACGGAAGCCAATTAACCTACAAACCTGCACATGGGAGGAAACCAGAGCACCGGACAAAACACACACGGTCACAGGGAGAACATACAAACTCCGTACACACAGCACCCGAAGTCAGGATCAAACCCATGTTTCTGGCGCTGCAAGGCAGCAACTCTACCTTTGCACAACTGTGCTGGATTAGTCCAGCACATTGTGTCTTTGTTTTTAAAACCAGTAGATCAGCCATGATCGAATGGTGGAGCAGACAGGATGGACGAAATGGCCTAATTCTGCTTCTATGTCTTATGGTTTTATAATCTTATGGTTCTGTGAACAAAGTGATTGTCTTCTTTCATCACCATGGACTCTGCTTCAATGGTACTTTATTGTCACATGTACCTAGATACAGTGAATTTACTTTTTTCCATGCAGTTCAGTAACAATCTTAGTATACATTATGTACAATCATACCTTAGTACAAGAGTGTAAGAGAGTAGATTACACTTACACAAGAGTTGCCACGTTTCCGGCACCATCTCCTACCCTTGAAGTTCAAAGTTGTTAAACATTTTAGAGTATTAACTTGGCCATAAAGGCCCGTTGTCGTGGCGACGGGACTGGGTTGGAGTTGCAGGGTCAGCCTGGCCAGGCGATGTGATGATGTCCTCCTCCGCAGCTCTGCTGCTCCCTGCCACTGCAGGCTACATCTGATCCATGCGCTTGGCTATTTGGAGTGGCTCCTGATCTAATCGAGCCCCAGGCTGCTGCAGGGCCTCCAGCGGCCCACTCTGCCGACACGTCCTTTGAGTTAGGGACAACACAGTGGCGCAGTGGTGGAGTTGCTTCTTTACATCGCCAGAGACCCAGGTTCGATCCTGACCACGGGTGCTGTCTGTACGGAGTTTGTACGTTCTCACTGTGACTGGGTGCTGAGGTTTCCGCCCACACTCCAAAGACGTGCAGGGTTGTAGGATAATTGTCTTTGGTAAAATTGTAAATTGTCCCTGGTGTGTAGGATAGTATATGGGGAACGCTGGTCTGCGCAGACTCGGTGGGCAGAAGGGCCTGTTTCCGCACTGCGTCTCTAAAGTCTAAAGCAAAGAGTTCAATTCTCTATTAGCTTAAAGCTGAGATCAACCCTCAATGTGATAGTTCACACAAGATGAGCTTCTGTCTGCACACCCCAAATATCCCTCGGGCATTTGAATCTGTAAAGATGCCAAATAAATACAAGTTGTTGCAATGTCAGTGCTGTGCTATGCCAGAGATTGAAATGCCTTTGTGTATGTCAGCATTCAAAGGGGAAATCAATGAGTCTAATCTTTTAACATGTAATTAAATCACCACCAAAATCCCTGAAAGTATTCTCTTATTGCCACGTAATGAAGAAATACACAGTAGTTCGGCCTGGGTAATGTTATGTTGTTAAACCTCTTATTCTCAGGGTTAGTCATAAAAGCAATCTCTGCCTGGAGTGCCCTCAGCCAAAAGCATCTTCCATTCTTTGATTACATTGCCCAGCATATGGATCTCTGAGTTAACCAGCATTAGATCAATTTATTGTATTGCACATTTCTGACACAAGATATTTAGTTCTTCATTATGACTTTTGACAATCCCATTTTTTCTGCTGATGCTGTGAACAAATCCCAGAATCAATACTCAAAACAACAGCGTGGCACGGTGGCACAGCTGGTAGAGCCACTACCTCACAGCGCCGGACCCGGTTCGATCCTGATCTTGGGTGCTGTCAGTTTGCACGTTCTCCTTGTGACCTCGTGGGTTTCCTCCGGGTGCTCTGGTTTTCTCCCCCTTCATATAGACCTGCGGGTTTATGTAAATCGCCCCTAATGTGTAGGGAGTGGATAACATAGAACTAACGTGAATGGGTGATTGATGGTGGTCATGGACTCAGTGGGCCGAAGGGCTGTTTCCATACCGTATCTCTAAAACTAAACAGCTCACAGTAATTTCCTGATGTACTGCGTTAATAGAGGCGACCATGACACAGGCACAGACAGGGCTTGGCCTGGAGTAATGTGGGATTGGGACCTGCATTAATCAATGGATTCATCAATGTAAACCACATCACCTTAAAGCCTGTTAAGAATATGTTTTTTTCAACATAGCTCTCCAAATTACGTGATATACAAGGAACTGCAGATGCTGGTTTAAAAAAAAGGTCCAAAGTGCTGGAGTGACTCAGTGGGTCAGACGGTATCTCTGGAGGACATGGATAGGTGATGCTTTGGGTTAGTTATAGAGACTCATAGAGTCAGACAGCGTGGAAACAGGCCCTTCAGCCCAACACGTCCACGCCGACCAATATGCCCCATCCACACTAGTCCCACCTGCCTGCGTTTGGTCCATATCCCTCTAAACCTATCCTATCCATGTACCTTCATGCTCCCACAGCATGGCCACCTGCATAATCAAGGAAGAGTCTCACCCTGGTCACTCCCTCTTTTCCCCTCTCCTATCAGGCATGAGGTGAAGATGTTTGAAAACACACACCTCCAGATTCATGGACAGTTTCTTCCCAGCTGTTATTTAGGCAACTGAACGGTCCTCTCGCCAGCTAGAGAGCGGTCCTGACCTTCCATCTACCTCATTGGAGATCTTTGAACTGTCTTTAATCGGACTTTATTGGATTTTATCTTGCACTAAACATTATACCCTTTACCCTATATCTGTACACTATGGTTGGCCTGATTCTAATCATGTATAGTCTTTTCGCTGACTAGTTAGCACCCAACTAAAAGGCTTTTCACTGTATCCTGATACACGTGATAATAATAAACTAAACTAAACTAAAAAAACGTGGCCTCGTGGTTTAAAACACCATCTTCTCAACAGCTCTTGAACACTACAAACAACAACTGAAATATGAGATGTAGAGACAAAGAACTGCAGATGCTGGTGTATACCAAAGATAGACACAAAGTGCTGGAGTAACTCAGCGGATCAGGCAGCAGAGAGAAAGGATGGGTGACGTTTCCGGCAGAACCCTTCCTCAATTAAAATATGAACTGTTCTGGGTGCTTTAAGGACCAGACTTTTTGCACTCATTTTGAGGTTTTAAATTTTATTGCAGTTTTTTTTTGTTTCTTATGTTATCTATGAGTACTGTATTTACAGGTATGTTATATTGCTGTGTGGGATTTTCATTATTCCATTGTCAGTACATACGACAATTAAACATTTGACTCTCTTGATTCTTAATCATTGTGTACAGGTTGACCTCTGCATTTTTTAAGAGATCTTTTCTTCTTTTACATTTCAGGTGGGAAACCTCGGTTTATTATTCATGCTTTTGTTTTTTATCTATGCCGCTCTTGGAGTTGAACTCTTCGGAAAGCTGGGTGAGATTTTAATTGGCCGATCTCCTCATTACCTCCAGTGAGAAGGAAGAATCAGTGTGTTTGCTAGTTAGGCACAGAGTGCTGGAGTAACTTAACGGGCCAGGCAGCATCTCTGGAGAAATGGAATAGGTGACGTTTCAAGTCGGGACCCTTCTTTATGCTTCTGCTTCTGACGTCTGACCCGCTGAGTTACTCTAGCATTTTGTGTCTATCTTCAGTATAAGCCAGCATCTGCAGTTCCTTTGTACAGTGTTTGCGTGTTTTACTTAAAAACAGATGAACCGTCTGGCATGGTCTGATTGAGCATAGAATGCTTCGTTCTAAATCTAAAATGTGAAAGTGCACTTCATTTGCTTGCGCTGCCTTGGAGTGAATTTGATCTAAAGGTTAATATGAAACATGAAATGTTAAAATAAAACATAAGCCATCATTAACACAGCGGCGCAGCTGGTAGAGCTGCTGCCTCACAGCACCAGAGACCCGGGTTCGATCCTGGCCTCGAGTGTTGTCTGTGTGGAGTTTGCATGTTTTCCCTGTTACCGCATGGGTTTCTCCGGGTGCTCCGGTTTCCTCCTGCATCCCAATGACGTGCGGGTTTGTAGGTTTATTGGCCCTCTGTAAATTGGCCCTAGTGTGTAGGCAATGGATGCGAAAGGTGGGATAACATGGAACGAGTGTGTACAGGGGATCGACGGTCGGCATGGATACAGTGGGCCAAAGGGCCTGTTTTCATCCTGTGTCTATAAAAGTTAAAGCGCGGGGATTTGTTAGTCTTCAATGAATAGAATTGGATTGTTTTGCCCTTCAGTGTGTAATGATGAAAACCCATGTGAAGGCTTGAGTCGACATGCGACGTTTGAGAATTTTGGGATGGCATTTCTTACTTTATTCCGAGTTTCAACTGGTGATAACTGGAACGGAATAATGAAGGTATGTAATTAATTGCACTGAACAGGTTAGTTCGAGCATTAGTAATTCACTGAGGACCTGTGAATTAAAAAGTCCTGCCAGAAACTAAATCACACGCTCCAGTATTTACATTCAAGTCACTCTGCTTTGTTCATTTGTAATTATTAATATCTACTTAAAAATACATTATAAACCAACAGAATACTGTCCTCAATTTCCTCAGATAGACATTTGGAATCAAGTCATCATATCCCCGACTAGGAGTGTGCGAACTAGAGGAGAGAATACTTACTAATTAAATGACGACTTTGCATTTTCATCTTTAGCCGGGAAGTTAGTTGGATGACAACCCAGACTGAAGCTAAATGCTGGTCACCATAAAAAGCATAGAGAGTATATAACATTACGAGAGCCATAGAGAGGGTAGACAGTCAGAACCTTCTCCCCAGGGTGGAAATCTCAAAGACGAGAGGACATAGGTTATTAAATTAAAAGTTTCAAGGAGATGTGCGGAGCAAGTTTTGTAGGTGGTGGGTGCCTGGTACACGTTGCCAGGAGATGGTGGTAGAGGCAGATACTAAAGTGGTGTTGAAGAGATATTTGGATAGGCAGATGGATATGCAAGGAATGGAGGAATATGGACATGTGAAGGCAGGGGAGATTACATAGAAACATAGAAAGTCGGTGCAGGAATAGGCCATTCGGCCCTTCGAGCTGGCACCGCCATTCAATGTGATCATGACTGATCATCCGGAATCAGTACACCATTCCTGCTTTCTCCCCATATCCCTTGATTCCATAGGCCTAAGAGCTATACCTAACTCTCTCTTGAATGTATCCAGTGAATTGGCCTCCACTGCCTTCTGTGGCAGAGAATTCCATTCCAGCCCCCGCCATCCCGGGAATTAACCTGGTGAACCTACACTGCACCCCCTCAATAGCAAGAATGTCCTTCTTCAAATTAGAAGACCGAAACTGCACACAAAACTGTCCAGGTGCAGTCTCACCAGGGCCCTGTACAACTGCAGTAGGACCTCCTTGCTCCTATATTTAAATCCTCAATAATCCAAAATAGTTTACCTTGGCATCATGTTCTGCACACATACTGCGGGCTGACGGGCCTGTTCCTGTGCTCTATTTCTCTATGTTCTACAGATGGGTATGTAATGGTTAATATGAACATGGTGGGCCAAAGGGCTTGTTTCTGTGCGGTATGACTCTAGGGCGCCACCATGGTGAGGCGATAGAATTGCTGCCTTACAGCGCCAGAGATCTGGTTCCATCCTGGCTACGGGTGCTGCCTGTATGGAGTTTGTATGTTCTCCCTGTGACTGTGTGGGTTTTCTCCAGGTGCTCCGGTTTCCTCCCACATTACAAAGACGTGCAGGTTTTCAGGTTAATTGGCATCTGTAAATTGTCCCTAGTGTGTAGGATGGAACTAGTGTACGAGGCTATCGTTGGTCGGCGCGGACTGGGTGGACCGAAGCTGTATCTCTAAAGTTAACACTAAAACTATGAGATCAATGGCAGCTGGTGACTATGTTTAGGTCTGAATAATAATTCCAGTCACACTGTAAAGATATATTCCCCTCATCCAAATAAATCACTGACTGATTTATCAATGGGTTTTTTTGGCAGGCTTCCTGCAAAATCTAGCTGTGGGTTGTTTAAAATGAGTTTAGCTTGCTTTTGTGGAATTGACAGGAGTACAAGTTCAAATAGAGAATGACTTGCCGCTGGGATTCTACCCACAGTAAATAGGAATTCAAATAAACCAACCACGCATGGTGGATAGGTTGTGGCCTCTATGGGTGTTTAATCAATGAGGAAACTATAATGGCCACAGGGAGTAAGATACTGTTTTTCTACCACGTGAAAGCCCAAATAAAACTATTTTTTATAATTTGATGTTCTTCACCGTATATTTCAATTTATCATTCATACATCGGCCTTAAAACTGAGAGATTTAATCATACTCTGCTTTTGAACAGTGGCCCAGTGTTAGAGTTGCTTCCTTATAGCGCCAGAGACCTGGGTTCGATCCTGGCTAAGGGTGCTATCTGTATGGAGTTTGTACGTTCTCCCTGTGACTGCGTGGGGTTTCTCCAGGTGCTCCGGTTTCCTCCCACACTCCAAAGACGTAGAGGTTTGTAGGTTAATTGGCTTTGGTTAAATACAATTATAAATTGTCCCTTGTGTGTGATGGTGCTAGTGTAACTTGTACAACATTCCATGCTGTATCCCTCAAGTAAAGAAACAATTGTACCACCATTTTAGGCTGCATGTTTAATAAAACACAAGGTGCTGGAGGAACTCAACGGTTCAGGCAGCATCTGTGGAGGGAATGGACAGACGACATTTCAGATCAAAACCGTTCTACAGGCTGATTGTAGGGGGGGGGGGGGGGGGAGAGTTGGTAAAGAGCGGTTTCCAGATATTTTTCAGCTTTCCCCACCCACTTCCTCCATCAGTCTGAAGAAGGATTCCGACCGGAAATGTCACTTCCCCATTTCCTCCTGTCTGACCTTCTGAGTTCCTCCAATACTTTGTGTCTTGCTTAAGATTCCAGCATCTGCAGTTTCTTGCGTCCTCAGGCTACATACCCTTGCTGAGTTTAAAACAGGTAGAGTTGATAGTTTAGTTCATTCACATGCACCGAGGTACATTGAAAAGTTTTTTGTTGCGTGCTATCCAGTCAGTGAAAAGACTATACATGATTACAATGTGTAAGAAAGAACTGCAGATGCTGGTTTAAATCGAAGGTAGACACAAAATGCTGGAGTAACCCAGCGGGTGAGGCAGCATCTCTGGAGAGAAGGAATGGGCGACGTTTCGGGTCGAGACCCTTCTTCAGTTTGAAGGAAGGTCTCGACCCGAAACATCGCCCATTCCTCTCCAGAGATGCTGCCTCACCTGCTGAGTTACTCCAGCATTTTGTGTCTACCTATACATGATTACAATCAATCCGTCCACAGTATATAGATACAGGATAAAGGGAATAACGTTTAGTGCAAGATAAAGTCCAGTAAAGTCCGATTACAGATAGTCCGAGGGTGTCCAATGAGGTAGATGGTAGGTCAGGACCGCTCTCTAGTTGGTGGTAGGATGGTTCAGTTGCCTGATAACAGCTGAGAAGAAACTGTCCCTGAATCTGGAGATGTGCGTTTTCACGCTTCTGTACCTCTTGCCTGATGTGAGAGGGGAGAAGAAGGAAAAACCAGGGTGAGACTCGTCTTTAATTATGCTGGTGGCCTTGCCGAGGCAGTGTAAAGTGTAGATGGAGTTTAACATTTAATACACAGTACATGACTTGCCGTCATTTTGAACAAATAACCTCTTTTCAAAATGATAGCAGTTGCATTTCGCAGAATGTAAAAGGGTCTTAAGATTTAAAAATGCCAGTGGTCACAGTAAAGTTGTCATAATTCTGGTTGAGCCGAATACAGGAGCCTCGGGAGAGCAAATTTACAAATGGTCAACTTAATTCCTTAAGGAAATAAAGGGAATAGCAATCAGGAGTCACCTCGTAGAAGAGAAAATCGGCTAGGTTTTTGAAAGAGAGTCATTGCTGAACAATACAGACTAAAGAGCAATTATAGACTGTTCAGAATAGTCAATGTGCTGATTTTATCATATGGCTTTGACGAGGAATACTGTGATGAGGTGCAAGTGGTTTATCGGACTGATCTGTACCTCAGAGTTATTTATAAGACTCACATTGTGCATGTTATTTATTCCTAAAAGGTGTATTGCAATAAATATAAATCTTTGCCACACTCAGTAAAATGATTACATTCACTAAATGGTCTATTGACAAACTAAGTGTGAATTAAAGCACTCCTATTTCACATTAAGAGCATTATTATTAAATTGTGATGAAAGACTAAATAGGAACGCAGACCTTTATACCGTTGAATGATGTACTGAATATTTCCAACATTTTCGTACTCATTGCATGTTTCTAGTGTAAATCTATTCATAACCTGTGCATTGAAAATCCAACATCCCCACCCCTTTCCCAGCTTTTAAATTAGTTAGGAGATGCAGCATGGAAACAGGCCCTTCAGCCCACCGGGTCCGCGCCGACCAAAGACCACCCTTACACTAGTTCTATCCTACACACACTAGGAACCATTTACAGAAGCCAATTAATCTACAAAACCTGTACGTCTTTGTGATGTGGGAGAAAACCAGAGCACCTGGAGAAAACCCACGCAGTCACAGGGAGAACGTACAAATTCTATGCAGACAGCACCCGTAGTCAGGATCGAACCCGGGTCCCTGGCGTTCTAAGGCAGCTACTCTACTGCCGGGCCACTGTTCCTGTATACATTCATTCTGAAGAAGGGTCCTGACTTGTCCATCTTCTCTAGAGATGCTGTTTGACTCACTGAGTTACTCCAGTGACAGTAACTCTGACTTTGTGACTTATTCTGCAAACCAGCATCTGCAGTTCCTTATATGTGCGTATAGATATCCCTCACTAAACCAGGCTTCCCATCCCAACTCTACTCCCGGTCACATAGAATTCTAAATCACTAGTATCATTTGGAAATTCACATTCGTACTCAAGATTTCACCAGACCAGAGTGTTTATCTCTCACCACTTGACTCTAGCACTTTGTGTGTATCTATGGTGTCATAAAGTCATTGAGTCATACAGCGCAGAAACAGACCTTGCGGCCCTCTTGCCCGCACCGATCAACATGACCCATCTAGTCCCACCTGCCAGCGCTTGGCCCATATCCCTCTAAACCTGTCCTGTCCAAGTAACCGTCCAATGTTTCTTAAACGTGTGTTAGTGCCTGCCTCAACTACCTCCTTCGACAGCTTGTTCCATTTATATATACTACCCTTTGTGTAATAAAGTTACCCAAAAAGGGCGGCCACGATGGCTTAGCGGTAGAGTTGCTGCCTTACAGCGCATGGGTTCGATCCCAACTACGGGTGCAGTTTGTACGTTCTCCCCGTGACCGCGTGGGTTTTCTTCAAGATCTTCGATTTCCTCCCACCCTCTAAAGACGTACAGGTATGTAGGTTAATTGGCTTGGTGTATGTGTAAATTGTCCCTAATGTGTGTAGGATAGTGTTAGTGTGCGGGATCACTGGTCAGTGCGGACTCGGTGGGCAGAAGGGCCTGTTTCCGTGCTGTATCTCTGAACTAAACTAAACTAAATCAGGTTCCTATTAAATCTTTCTCCCCTCAACTTAAACCTGTGACCTCTGGTTCTTGATTCCCCTACTCTGGGTAAAATATTCTGTGTGTTACCCTGATCTATTCCACTCCTCTCAGGTCTTTACCTCATTGATGTTTGTGGAATCGCCCTATTTATTCCATTAACGTTAATCATTGTTGCTAAACACTGACACTTTACCCCTCTGCATTTTTTGCAGGATACTTTGCGGGAATGTGGGAGCGAAGATAAGAATTGCCTCACCTACCTGCCCATCTTCTCCCCCCTTTACTTTGTCACGTTTGTCCTGATCGCTCAGTTTGTGCTGGTCAATGTTGTGGTGGCCGTGCTTATGAAGCATCTGGAGGAGAGCAACAAGGAAGCCAAAGAAGACGCCGAACTCGACGCTGAAATCGAGCTGGAAATGTTACGTGCGAAGGAAACGGCGTCCGGTAGCTCCGGTCCTTCCCCTAACCCCGACAGCAGAGCCTCAGGCACCGGCCTGGATTCACCAAGACTTGAATCCCCAGGACACCTACAGCAATTAACAGTGAGTGTGATGGACATAAAATGCTGGAGTAACTCAGTGGGTCAGGCAGCATCTCTGGAGTACATGGATAGGTGGCACAGCGGTAGAATTGCTGCTGTACAGCGACCGAGACCCAGGTTCAATCCGGACCGTGGGTGCTGTCTGAACTGTGTATGCATGTTCTCCCTGTGACCACGTGGGTTTTATCCGGGTGCTCCGGTTTCCTCCCACACTCAAAGACATGCATGTTTGTAGGTTAATTGGCTTCGGTAAAATTGTACATTGTCCCTTGTGTGTAGGATAGTGCTACTGTATGGGGATCGCTGGTCGGCGCGGACCCGGTGTGCCGAAGGGCCTATTTCCGCACTGTATCTCTATAAAGTCTAATGGCCATTCTTCAGACCTGACTTGAAGCGTCACCTACCCATTTTCTCCAGAGTTGTTGCCTGACCTGCTGAGTTACTCCAGCACTTTGTGTCTATCGTTGGAATAAACCAACATCTGCAGTTCCTTTTTATTACAGTGTGTGATTTTGTTTGAATATTTTGAGATAGGTTTGACAGTCTGATCCTTTTTCCCTGGGTGGAAATATCAAATACTAGAGAGCATAACTTGAAGGTGAATGGGGCAAAGTTTAATGGGGATGTGCAGTGCAGGGTTTTTTACACAGAGGGTGGTGAGTCCCTGGAACGTACTGCCAGGGGCAATGGTAGCATCTGTGTCAAATATGATGCCGTTAAACGCATCGCCTCTATCTGGACATGATCCATATCGCTCCATTCCCTGCATATCCATGAGCCTTTCTAAGAGCATCTCAAACACCACTATTGTATCTGCCTCCACCACCACCACTTCTGGCAGCATGATCCAGGCACCCACCACTGTCTGTGTAAAAAGCTTGCCCTGCACATCTGCTTTAAACAGTCTGAAAAAGGGTCTCGACCCGAAACGTCACCCATTCCTTCTCTCCAGAGATGCTGCATTGTCCCGCTGAGTTACTCCAGCATTTTGTGTCTACCTTCGATTTGAACCAGCATCTGCAGTTCTTTCCTACACATCCCCATTAAACTTTGCCTTTCTCACCCTAAAGCTATGCCCTCTAGTCTTTGACATTTCCACCCACGGAGAACGGTTCCGACTGTCTACCCAATCGTTGCATCCCATAATATTATATATTTCTATCAGGTCTCCCCTCAACCTCCAACGTTACAGAGAAAGCAATCCAAGTTTGCCCAACCTCTACCTATAGATAATACTCTCCACTCCCTGCTGCATTCTGCAAAACCTCTCCTGCCCCCTCTGCAAAGCCACCGCATCCTTCCTGTACTGGAGTGAACAGAACTCAATACATTTCTGTTGCCAGCATTGATTTGTTCTTGCCTTTTCTCACCTCCAGTTTTTCCCACCCCCCCCCCCCCCCCCATCTCTACTTTCAGTCTGAAGAAGGGTTCCAAGCCAAAACATCACCTATCCTTTACTCCAGAGATGCTGCCTGACCCACTGAGTTATTCCAGCATTTTGTGTCTATCTTCGGTATTAACACAAAGTGCTGGACTAACTCAGCGAGTCAGGCAGCATTTCTAAAAACGAGGGCACCGACCAGAAAAGTCGCCTATCCATGTCCTCCAGAAATGCTGCATGAACCGTTGAGTTGCACCAGCACATTGTCTTCTAGTGCATCTGCAGTTCCTTGTATCTACTCCTTACGTTATTGTTGAATATACCTGTGCTACATAATGCTTGTATAACATTACACGGCACAAATGATTTACAGACCTGCCTTGTTATTTTATTTTAAACAGGAGGATCCTCTAAATAGCAGTTCTGGAGAAGAGAAGCAAACAGAAAACTTGCTAACAGTTCGAAAAGCCTCAGTGTCTCGAATGCACTCTCTGCCAAATGACAGCTACATGTTCCGCCCTGTTAGATCAGCACAAACTCATTTCCCACTGCCTGAAGTCGATCCCTGTCAGATTATATCACCCACAGGTAGGTATTTCCTTAAGAAAATATGGTGCTGGGACGTAGATCAAAAGTTTGCAAAATTGTGTTTTTAGTCATAGGAACAGAATTAGGCCATTTGGCCCATCGTGTCTACTTTGGACATTAGAGATACGGCGCGGAAACAAGCCCTTCAGCCCACCGCGCCGACCGCTGATCACCCCGTACACTAGCACTATCCTACACACGAGGGACAATTTCCAATTTTACCGAAGCCAATTAACCTACAAACCTGTACGTCTTTGGAGTGTGGGAGGAAACCGGAGCAGCCGGAGAAACCTGTGGACGCACAGGCTTGTCGGTTAATTGGCTTCGGCAAAAATAGTTAATTGTCCCTAGTGTGTAGGATAGTGCTAGTGTACGGGGATCGCCGGTCGACGTGGACTCAGTGGGCCGAAGGTCCGTTTCCAGACTGTATCTCTGAAGTCCACATCTCTAAAGGCTAAAGTAAAAAAAGAATCTCTTGTTAGTTATTTAGTTTGTTCCTTTGTTCTCTGACCTATTTCTCTGATGATAGGCTCAGTGACTTCATTGCATTCTCAGCCCACTGAAGTTCCTGCTCATCTTGGAGTTCCCTCGGAAGGGATTCACCACAGCTCTGCATCGACCAGCCACATCACCCTCCCCAAAATCCCACCTCCACAGAGAGCGCCGCGTTCCCCCAGTATAAACAGACTGCTGCATAGACAGGTATACGATATGATACGATAGAACTTTATTTTTCCCAGGAGAGAAATTAATCTGCCAACGAAATGCATGAAACATGAAATTAAAGTGACCTGTGGAAAGAATTGGGGATGTAAATAAGATTGGGGGGGGGAGTCAGTCTACCCCATGACAGAAGGGGGAGGAGTTGTACAGTTTGATAGCCACAGGGAAGAAGGATCTCCTGTGGCGTTCTGTCCTGCATCTTGGTGGAACCAGTCTGTTGCTGAAGGTACTCCTCAGGTTGACCAGTGTGTCATGGAGGGGGTGAGCTGTATTGCCCAAGATGCTCCGCAGTTTGGGGAGCATCCCTCCCTCCAAGGCCACCTCCCATGAATCCAACTACGCCCCCAGGACGGAGCCAGATGAGTTTATTAATTCTATTGGTGTCGGCGGCCTTCACCCTGCTGCCCCAGCACACGGCAGCGAAGAAGATGGCACTGGCTACCACCGATTGGTAGAAGTTTAAGAAGGAACTGCAGATGCTGGAAAATCGAAGGTAGACAAAATGCTGGAGAAACTCAGCGGGTGAGGCAGCATCTCTGGAGCGAAGGAAATAGGCGACGTTTCGGGTCAAGACCCTTCTTCAGACTGATGTGAAGTGGGGGGGGGGGGCGGCAAGAAGAGATTGGTAGAATATCTGCAGCAATCTTACTGCAGATGTTGAAGGAGCAGAGCCTTCTCAAAAACTACAGCCGGTTCTGTGCCTTCTTGTACATGGCCTCAGCGTTCCTGCACCAGTTCAGTTTACTGTCCAGGCACACTCCAAGGTATTTGTACTCCCTGGTAAACTACACACCCACATCCTAGATGGAGACAGAGGACAGGGGTGTTCCTCTTCTCCTAAAGTCCACCACTAAGTCTTGTCGGTGTTGAGCTGCAGGTGATTCAGCCCACACCACTCAACAAAGTCGTTGACTACACCTCTGTATTCAGCTTCCCTCCCCTCATTGATGCAGCCCACAATTGCTGTCATCTGAAAACTTCACAGATAGCAGGAGTCAGAGTTATATCTGAAGCCGAGGTGTTGATGGTGAACAGGAAGGGAGAGAGGATCATCCCCTTTGGGGCCCATGTGTTGCTCATCACCATGTCTGAGACACAGTTCTGTAGCCTGACATAGCCAGTCAGGTAGTTGGTAATCCAGGACACCAATGGAGCATCCACCCGCATCTTTGTCAGTTTGCTCCCTAGCAGTGCAGGCCGGATCGTGTTAAAAGCATTGGAGACGTCAAAAAACATGACTCTCACAATGCTTCCCAGCTTATCCACATGAGCATAAGAACGATGGAGCAGATGGATGATGGCATTCTCAACCCCATCTTTGGTTGGTAAGATCAATTTATTGATAGATCTTGCTTTGCGAAATCCTTCAGTAGTTCTACTAAGGCATATTGGTTCAGCTTAGGACAATAACCAATGGCATTTGTTCTAATATGTGCTCAGTCTGTTTTGTCGCACATTTCTTGTGAATTCATTCTTATACTGTGAATTGTTTTAACAGCGGCACAGTGGCACAGCTGGTAGAACTGCTGCCTCACAGCGCCAGAGACCCCGGTTCAATCCTGACCTCGGGTGCCATCAAAAACGTGTTGAGTTTGCACATTATCCCTGTGACCGTGTGGGTTTCTCCGGGTGCTATGATTTTCCTCCCACATTGCAAAGACATGCAGGTTTGCATTGAATTGACCACTTAGTGATTTGCCCCTTAGTTTGAGATGCGGTGTGGAAACAGGCCCTTCGGCCCACGAGTCCACGCCGGCCAGCGATCACCTCGTACATTGATTCTATCCTACACATTGGGGACTATTTACAGAAGCCAATACACCTCCAAACCTGAGGTACACAAAAATGCTGGAGAAACTCAGCGGGTGCAGCAGCATCTATGGAGCGAAGGAAATAGGTAACGTTTCGGGCCGAAACCCTTCTTCAACCTGCATGTCTTTGGAATGTGGGAGGAAACCGGAGCACCCAGAGAAAACCCACGCGGGTCACAGGGAGAAGGTACATCTTCTCCCAATGCAACACCTCACGATTTTCTGTGTTGTATTCCAGGCGTCTATGAGGAATGATTCTGTGGATTGCTTGATTGCTGATACTAAGAACAGCCTGCAGAACCAGCCCAGTGACGGCCTGCACCCAAACCTGTCGCCTCATTGCGTCTTGGTTCCGCCGCTGATCCACCCCACTCCGCTGTCGCCCAAGGTCAGCCCGCAGCCCTCGCCCATGCTGGTGCAGCGCGGCCGGCAGCCCAGCGTCCGCACACACAGCCAGGTGTACAGCCAGCGCAGTCTCTGCAGCCGCTCGCCCAGCCCGGCCGCCTCGCTCTTCAACTCCGGCGACGCGGCAGACGAGGAGGTGCGGCGCATCAGCGACGGGGCCCCGGGGCCGCCACAGGCAGTCTCAGGCCGCCAGCCTCTCCCTCTCGCCTTTCCTCTCCCCCGCCACGTCCGATGCGGCCTTGAAGAACTCCAACAGCTCCACCCACTTGGACGGGGCAGCCGGGGAGAAGGACCTGAAGAGGTTCCTTAGCATCGACACTCAGGGGCTGTTGATGAAACCCTTGTGGGTGGTGGACTCCAGGAGACACTCCATCGAGATCTGCCCATCCACTGACCAAGACGACCAAGATGAGGTGCTTGGCTGGGAGTCTCCCGGTGAAGACAAACCAGAGCCTTCTCTCCGTCTTCAGCGAGATCCTGACTATGTTCTCAGCGCCCAGAGGAAGGAGAAGTCGAGTCCGCCTTGCATCTCAGTGGAGCCTCCTGCACAGAGTGGAATCGGGCCGCTTCCTCTCGACGCAGAGTCCCAGCCAAGGATACATTTGCGTAAACGCACCCTCTCCAGTGACTCTGTGGTCCACAGGGATCCTTCAGAACCGGCAGAGGCCAGGCCAAGCGATCCGGCAAACTTACCAGAGCGCCGCTTCCCCCCCTCTAGTCAAAGGAAGCACCTCACCGTCCCAGACTTCTCGTTCGATCACCCCGACCTCAGTTCAACGAGCAGTTTGTCCAATCTGTTTCCCTCAACTCCCGGTGCCTCTGCAGGACTCCAAGGTGGAATTGATGGCCACTGAACCGAGGAAGGTAGACCATTTCAGAAAGCCCAGTGAAAGCCAGAACCTCACAGACCCGAGACAAGTAAAGACATCCTCAGCGTCACCAGAAGCCCCCTTAAGAAGAGGGGACTTACCCGAATGGTTAGCACACGAGAAGACCCGGATGATTTTGTGGTATAGCTGGCATGGGTACACACACACACACTCACTGGGGGCAATATGGACCTCATGCCCAGCAACCAACGCAAAGCAGAGACAATCACTCTGGCTAGTGGTACGTGTTGTTTGATCGCTTGTTGAGGCTTCACTGAGTTTGTGAAGGGATGCAAAATCAAAAGGGATATGCAAACATTTTTTGAATGGAACTTGATTAGCTCCACATAGCTCAATCACATTGATTTGAGTCAGTATACGGGCACTTTATTGTGGAAATCCACGGTATACAGAAGTGCAGAAAAGATAAGAACTGTACAATGCTGTAATGGTTGCAATGTACATACAAATAATTACGTATTAGTGACAAATAATTTAATTATGTCTTCATAATGCACATATTTTTATATAGAACAGTAATGTTTTGCACACTTCAAAATCAAAATCAACATTGAGTGGTGTTTTCTGGTGTTTGAGTGGAATGTATATAATTTTGTTTTTGTTTGTTTTCCATTTCTGCTTGGTCACATTAGCCGTATATTCTAAATGTTTACTTTTACTTTAAGCATAAACCTTTACCGAGAACCAAATTACTACTGGATTGTAGGCAGTGCAATAATAGATTCATTCATTGTTCAGTTTTTACTTTGTTTTAAACGATCGTGTTTTCAACCAGTCTAATTTGCAATAAATTAAGGAGACTATAAGACGTACTAATAACGAACAAAAAAAATGTTGAAATTAAACGGCAATTATTTATTCAATTGCATATTTTCGTTACAGTTTGGTAAGTTATTGATGGTATTTGTAACGTTACATGCATTTCCTGGTCAGTGGTGTTACATGTGTGCTTTAAAAGCAAACCAGTTTCCGTTTACTATACTGCATCTATCATGCAAGGAATAGCTGTGACTTCATTCCTAAACACCTTTTCTGTGCTCAACTTTTATTGAGCTTTCTGCCGATCTGTTTCACATACAAAATATGTTAAAATTGTTTTAAAATGCACAATAAATCAATGCTTATGTCTTTCAAAGAACTGCATTTTCACTGTAATACTGGGTGTCAGCAATAACTGAAGATGATTTACTGAAAGAAGGAACTTTTTACGTAATATTATACATCAATTTTTCAGTTTGAAAGAGAAACAATACTGACAAAAATGCAAAGTGTTGGATTAACTCAGCGGGTCAGGCAGCATCCGTGGAGGCAATGAATAGGAAACAATTCAGATTAGACTCTTCTGACGTCTGAAAAGTCGCCGATCCATGTCCTCCAAAGATGCTGCCTGACACGCTGAGCTACTCCAGACTACTATCACTGAAGACAAGTCCAGTCCAAAAACATCACTTGTCCATGTCCATTCCCACAGATGCTGCCAGACCCGCTGAGTTACTCCAGCACTTTATGTCTTGCCACGATTCCAAGATCTGCAGTTTCTTTCGTGTCTCCACCAATACTGACAGAATGCTTTTCCAAAATTCTTTGTTTCTGCATAAAATACACAAAGTGTCGCCACGTATCTGGCATCGACAAAGTTACTGCTGACGAAGGTACAAAGTGGTGCAGTAACCCAGCGGGTCAGGAAGCATTTCTGGAGGACATGGATAGGCGACGTTTTGAATCAAGACCCTTCTTCAGACCTTTGCTTTCAGGGGTTTTATAAGTTTAGGAGTTTTACATGGATAGGACACGTTTGGAGGGATATGGACCACACGCGGGCAGGTGAGACTAGTGTAGGTGGGACATGTTGGCCGGTGTGGGCAAGTTGGGCTGAAGGACCTGTTTTTACACTGTATCACTCCATGACTCCATGACTCTAAGTCTATAGCCTGGAAAATCTCAACCCAGAGATGATGTAACTTTATCTAAAATGCCATCACAAAATGTGATTAGCAAAGTTGTGCCATGTGTGAATTCTGTATTTCAGGAATGGTAATGCAGGCACGTGGCAACATATGCGTACATGCTATGGGTAGATGATTTTGGGTCGACTGATTGTGGGGCGGTGGGGGGAGAAGAAAGCTGGAAAAGGGGAGAGGCAGGACCTGCGTAGCAGATAATAGGTCGACACGGGTGAGGGGGGTGGTTGAGAGGCAACTGGTTGGAACAAAGGCCAGAGATAAGGAAGGAAGGAAGGTGTGGAACAGGTTTGAAGAGTTGCGCATTGTAAAGCCAGAGGGAGGAAAGTGGCGGGATGGGGGGGGGGGGGTGAGTGGAGGGGAGAAACAGGTGGGAGTCAGGTGGGGTACAAGAAGGGAAGTGGATGGGGGGAAGAGAGGTGGATGATGTGGGGGAGAAAGGTGGGTTTGTGGGGGTACCGCAACCTGAAACTGCACACAATGTTGGGATCATCATGATGTCCACCTTAGATGGTCCACATTAATCGCTCAATGTCCCATCATCTATTGACTTGAAGATCCTATCTACAACAGCCACCCACGTTTGCCCCAGGGCTAGATGCAAGATTAAGCCCATTTCTTTGCTTGCTCCCTCCATCTTCAATAGTCAAGAGGGTCAAGAGTGTTTTATTGTTTTATGTCCTGAAAAGGAACAATGAAATTCTTACTTGCAGCAGCACGACAGATATGTAAACACAGTACTCTCTAAAACCCATGGTAACCAACAAAAAGAAGTTCAGTATATATTAAAAAAAAACAAATAAAAAGTCAATAGTAGTGCAAAGTCAGAAATAATGTCCCAGAGCCTATATAGTTTGGAGCGTATTTGGAGGTTGTGGTGTTTAATAACCTGATGGTTGTAGGGAAGTATCTGCTTCTGAACCTGGACGTTACAGCTTTCAGGCTCCTATATCTTCTTCCTGATGGCAGGAGCGAAATGAGAGTGTGGCCATTGTGGTGCGGGTCTCTGATGATGCTGGCTACCTTTTTGAGGCAGTGACTCCTGTAGATCCCCTCAATGGTGGGGAGGTCAGTACCCGTGATGAGCTGGGTAGCGTTCACCACTTTTTGTAATCTTCATTCCTGGGCGTTCAACATGCCGAGCCAGCCCGTGATGCAACCAGTCAACATGCTCTCTACTGTACACCTGTAGACGTTCAAGAGGTAGAAGTTCTCCCTTAGACTGCATGGGGTTTTTCTGGGTGCTCTGGTTTCCTTCCACACTCCAAAGAAGTACCGGTTTGCAGGTTAATTGGCTTTGGTAAAAATAGTAAACTAAACTAAACAGCCTATGAGACAAACAATGGGCACTTCGTCACAGTTCGTGCTTTTCCAAGTTGTGTTTAACAGTAAGAAATCTCAGCCCCGTAACTTGCAATAATAATGTGCACAATAGTAACATTATGTTGGAAGTTTGGACATTGTTTATCTTCTCTTTCAGTCTCACTTTCAAAGACATGAATCAAACTCTTCTTTGAAGATTTAGAAGCTGTGCCGAATGTAAATGTTTTCCATATGTCGTGGAGAACAATTGATGCACTGGGTTGGAATGTTGCTTATGTGTCTCCTATAGCAGCCCAACAAAATGAAAACCTCCTCTATTTCACCAAGTACAAAGTGAAAGGAGTTTAGTTTGGCTTGCTCCACTTTCAAACAGGCAGAGAACTGTTCGCAGATGGGCATTAATTGGAACCGGTAATGGTAGTATTTTTAAAAAAATGGCAGAAGGATTGCTTTTCAGAATAATATAGTCATGAGTGTTTAGGATTAAGGCTCATTAACAGTGCAGAATGAATTTATTCTGCTTTTATCTCCATGAAGCTGACTTGGGAGTGCTTGTTAAAATGGAATCATTTTTTTCCCATTTCTGTGTCACTGTGAGCTGCAGTGACAAAGAAATCGTTATTTTAAATTATTACTAATGGGCTGCATTTCCAGGGCATAATCCTGGATTTGAGTTTCTTTTGCTATTCAATGAACAGTAATGACTTTGCTGTTTCTGAATAATGCGTTGACATTTGAAAATTCCCACTGAGAAGCTTGGTGTTTCAAAGAATAGTCAAAAGCCTAATGAATTTAGTTCATACATTAATGATTTACACTTCTGCAAGGAGGTTAATGTGATGTTGTGTTTAACGTCATTCCTGTGGAGTGCTGACTGTTTCATTATACGCAGGATCTTGGTCCAAGTTTATTTCACAGTCTACGGACTGATGCTGGGAATTGAGCTTATTATAGCTAGGTACCTGATGGTCGGCATGTATGTAGTGGGCTAATGGGCCTGTTTCTGTGCTTTATGGTTCTCTGGCTCTGGTTATCACTACAAATACCCATCAAACAGACCAGACTCCCCACCATTGATTCCATCTACACTTCACGCTGACTTTGGGAAAGCAGCCAACATACATAGACCAGGACACAGAGTGTCTAGGAAGGAATTGCAGATGTTGGTTTATACCAAAGATCAACACAAAATGCTGGAGCAACTCAGCGGGTCAGGCAGCATCTCTGGAGAAAAGGAACAGGTGGCGTTTCAGGTCTGAAGAAGGGTTTCGACCCAAAAAGTCACCTGTTCCTTTTCTCCAGAGGTGCTGCCTGACCCGCTGAGTTACTCCTGCTTTTTGTGTCTATCAAGGATACAAAGTGCTGGAATAACTCAACAGTTAAGGGGCTGTCCCACTTGGGCGACCTAATTGGCGAGTTTAGAAGAGTTTAGGAGAGTTTGAAAAAAATGTCATGTTGAAGACCTCCTTCGACCTCCTTCGACTATGTTGAAGACTAGCTTCGACTAGCTACGACTAACTTCGGGAAAATTGGACACCGAATAGTGGAGAGTGAAGACGACCTCCTTCGATCTCCTTCAACCTCCCTTCGACTATGATGAAGACTATCTACGACTACCTTCGACTACCTTCGACTGCCCTCGATTACCTACCACTAACATGCCGACCTACTATGACCTACTTCAACTAAATCTACGAGTAAAAAAAATATTGATTTTTTCCATGGCGACCTTTTTTTACTCTTGGGCATTTTTCAACATGTTGAAAAATACGCCGCGACCTAGCTGAGGCGTCAAGTACACGGGGACTACTCTCGAGCATGAAGGAGAGTTACAAAGACCTCCTACAACCTTGTGTCGACCATTCTGCGAGTATGAGTCGAGGGCAAACTCGCCAGAACTCGCGGATTAGATTGCCCAAGTGGGACAGCCCCTTTAGGCAGCATCTCTGGAGAACATGTATTGGCAACGGGTATAGGTTCAGCTCAGGGCACTTCTTCAGGGAGGGGGGGGGGGGTGGGGAAGAAAGCTGGAAGAGAGGTGGGGATGGGACAAAGCCTGGCAAGTGATAGGTGGAATTTGAAGAAGGGTCCCGACCTGAAATATCACCTATCCATGTACTCCAGGGATGCTGCCTGATCTGCTGAGTTACTCCAGCATTTTATGTCCTTTTTTTGTCTATCAGCACCTGCAGTTCCTTGTTTCAACATAATGAAGGAACTTTTTCCACCCCACTCATTTCTGCTTCTCCCCGCTCCCATCAGGCAGAAGATACAGAAGCTCAAAAGCACGCACCACGAGACTCAGGAATAATGTCTTCCCCTCTGTTATCAGACTTCTGAAGAGTCCCACCATTATCTAGGATATAGTCCCGATTTTCCAATCTAACCTCATGGTGAACGTAGTGAATGTTGGACTTTTCCTCTGGAACTGTTACATGTTAACAAGCACATTAAAAAATAACTATCTATTCCTCTCATGATCTTATACATAATTAGTCCTTTTTGATTTTTAAAAAAATATTTTAAGCTGTGTTTTACTTTTCTGGTTTTCCTTTGACTGATGTGGAGCGGAAAGGTTCAGAGTGATACGGGCCAAATGCGGGGAAATGGGACTAGCTTAGATGGGGCATCTTAGTCACCGTGAGCTGAAGGACTTGTTTCTGTGGTCGATGACTCCATGACATTCAAAGAAGGTTCCTAAAAGGTTGACATTTGACTTTGTTTTGAGCCCTTGCCTTTCATTGGAAAGGCTCCTTCATCTTTTCTCTGGTGTTTCACTGCGACTTGTATTGTGCCAGGGTTAATTGTCTGTGTTCTGTGCTTTTGTTAAGAACAGCGCGTCATCAATATTCAGAGCAAACGCTGTTTGTTGTTCTGGATTGCTACATTGAGACGACCTGCACCATGTTTCTGCACAAAGACCTTGGCACTCTCTGAACTTCAGACAGATGTGTTGGTGCTTTTTTTCTCCAAGATATACCTTTTATTTCATTAGTGTCCCTGGGCATAACAAATGTAAAGCATTGTAGACACACAGTGCCGGAGTATCTCAACGGGTCAGACATCATCTCTAGAATACATGGATAGGTGACATTTCGGGTCAGGACTGTTCTTCAGACTCCACCTATCACTCGCCACAGCTTTGTCCCACCCCCACCTCTCTTCAAGCTTTCACCCCCAACCCCACCTCCCCACGACTATCTGTTCCTTGTTCCGATGTATTATGACCTTTAAGTAACCAGTAATTGAGCAAGGAAAATAGACACTGCAAGTTCCTAATAGAAAGGAAATTGTCTATTGTCTATTGAAATAGAAATAGTTGTAGTGTTTAAAAAACATGACGTGTTGCAGGGAAGAAGCTGTTCCTAAACCTGGACGTTGCACTTTTCGGCCTCTTATATCCTTTGTGGTGTGAGTCTCTGATGATGCGGGCTGCCTTTTTTGAGACAGCAACTCCTGTAGATCCCCTCGATGGTGGGGAGGTCAGTACCCATGATGGACTGGGCAGTGTTCACCACTTTTTTGCAGTCTTCTTTGCTCCTGGGTGTTGGAGTTGCCGGACCAGGCGGTGATGCAACTAGTCAATATGCTCTCTACTGTACACCTGTAGAAGTTCAAGAGAACGCTCTCTGACGTACTGAGTCTCCGTAATCTTCTCACAAAGTAGAGGCGTAGGTGGGCTTACTTTATAATTGTACCAGTGTGCTGGGTCCAGGAAAAATCTTCTGAGATATGCACGGCCAGGAATTTGAAGCTCTTGACTCTCTCCACCATCGTCCCATCGATATAATTGAATACATACAGGAATATACGTCCATATCACGGCGAACGGATGAAGCACTTACTCAGTGGCAACTATCCTGTGAACTTACAACAGTTCCATATTGTTCAATCATTAAACCTTAATGAACCTCCATCAATTACGAAAGCTGCCATCTGGAGAACTCGATACTTTGGAAGAGATAATCGAATTAACACTGGAATATGAAACATAATGCATCCCGTGGCTTCAAAGGACTCATTTCAGCATTAAAGACTGAGTGGCATAATCAAACTTTTGTAGTGGGTCCCTGTCTTTATAAACAAGTGCAATCCATATTAGAGGAGGAATGGGACCCAAAGGCACAATAAACCACTTGATGTGAAGTTGCAATAATTATCCAGCACGATGTTGTGACAAATCTGCTCATTTAATCATCATCTGGGACATAAAAGGAGACCGAAAATGTAACAAGCATATGACAGTGAATGTTGACCCATATTCATGATGTACCCAATGCCATTGGGTAAAAATTAATCATTCTGTTGGCTTATTAATGGACGGAGGCAACTATGATTTATCTCTGGTGCTGCCCACTGGTAATGTACAACATGGAGGAGATGGCTTGCCATTTGTATAATTATGCACAGACTGTTCCAATTAAAAATGACACTAACTAAAGTGTTGAAAAATTCGCAGTTATTCCAGCAATAAAAGGAAATTCTTGATCTACGTGATAAGCGAAAGGGGTGTTCTGCTGGCTCGATGCCAACTAAACGAGACACAAGAAACTGCAGAGCTTGGAATCACAAGGTGCTGGAGTATCAGGCAACTGAACCGTCCTGTCACCAACTAGAGAGCAGCCCTGAGCTACTATCTGCCTCATTGGAGACCCTCAGACAATCTTTAATCAGATTTTACTGGACTTTATCTTGCATTAAACGTTATTCCCTTTATTCTGTATCAGCGGGCGGCTGGATTGTAATCATGTATAGTCTCGGATAGACTGGGTAACACACAACAAACAACTTTTCACTGTACCTTGGTACACGTGACAACAATCTCAACGGGTCAGGCAGCATCTCTGGAGAACATGGATAAGTAATGTTTCTGGTCAGATTCCTTCTTTAGACTGATTGTAGTAGGGGGGAGAAAGCTGGAAAAAAGGGGTTGGGAAAAGTGGGGATAAAGCCTGATGAGTGATAGGTGGATACAGTGAGGGGTTGATTAGCAGGTGGGTGTACAAACCCTCCCTCACCTGTATCCACCTATTACTCGCCAGGATTTGTCTCGTTCCCACCTCTCTTTCAGCTTGCTCCCCCCACTGCAATCCGTCTGAAGAAGCATACCGACCGAAAGTTTGCATATCAGTTCTCTCCACAGATGCTACTTGACCCGCTGAGTAACTCCAGCACTTTGTGTTTTAACCACAGAATGAATACTCATTATTTAGACGCAAGGAACTCCAAATGCTAATTTACAAATGAAACGACACAAGGTGCTGGTGTAACTCAGCAGGTCAGGCAGTATCTCTGGAGGACATGGGTAGGTAACATTTCGGGTTGGGACCCTTCTTCAGACTGATTGTAGTAGGGGGGAGAAAGCTGGAAGAGGGGTGGAGGTGGGACAAAGCCTGGCAAGTGATAAGGTGAGGATTGGCAGGTGGATGGACAATGGCCAAAGATGAGAAGACAAGAGAAGCAGATGAGAACTCATTATTTGGCAAGAATCACTCGCAGATTTACAAAAAGTGCTAAGGATCTTAACCCATTGATTGCAAATGGTCTCCACATGGACTGTGCATAGACTGACTTTGTCGGCAGAAGATTGAGTGTACAGGTTTCCAACTGCAGATATGGAGACAAACATTTTTGTTCAGCTTGGCTGTTAGATATCAGTAATGGAAATTATAAGGCCGGTACCTATTGTTATAAGTATTTTGGGCAGCACAGTGGCGCAGCGGTAGAGTTGCTGCCCTTACAGCGCCAGAGACCTGGGTTTGATCCTGACTAAGTGTGCTGTCTGTACAGTGTTTGTACATTCTCCCTGCGACCTGCGTGGGGTTTCTCCAGGTGCTCCGTTTCTTCCCACACTCCAAAGAAGTAGTTTGTAAGTTAATTGGCTTTGGTTAAAAAAACGTAATTGTCCTAGTGTGTGGGATAGTGCTGGTGCATGGGGTGATCGCTGGTCTCAGTGGGCCGAATGGCCTGTTTCCGCTCTATATCTCGAAGATCTAATGTCTAAAGTCTATTTATTATTCAAGGACTTATAACAATGTTCCGACTTTTCAAATTTCTATCTTTATTTTTGCACATAAATAAAAATGCTTGATTAGAAATTATTTATTGATGAATTTTTGTAATGAAGTTCTGCACTGGTTGTTGGTAATATGCATCTATTCAACATTATCTACAGCAAAAGTTTTGGAACTTACCTATTAATATTTCCTTTGTTTTTTTGTTTATTCTACTGTATCCCTGGGATACAGCCTTCAATTAACTCTCTGTAAATCGAAGTACAGTCTACCCTTGTTATTAAGGACCTCTTTATCATGGATTTTGGTTAGAGCGGACAAAATCTATTCTCTCTCTCTCTCTCTCCCCCCCCCTCTCCCCCCCTCTCTCTCCCCCCTCTCTCTCCCCCCTCTTTTCCCCCCTCTTTTCCCCCCTCTTTTCCCCCCTCTTTTCCCCCTCTTTTCCCCCCCCTCTTTCCCCCCCTCTTCCCCCCCCTCTTCTCCCCCCCTCTCCCCCCCTCCCCCCCCTCTTTCCCCCCCTCCCCCCCTCTTCCCCCCCCCCTCTTCCCCCCCTCTTCCCCCCCTCTTTCCCCCCTCTTCCCCCCCCTCTTTTCCCCCTCTTTTCCCCCCCTCTTCCCCCCCCTCTTCCCCCCCCTCTTTTCCCCCTCTTTTCCCCCCTCTTTTCCCCCCTCTTCTCCCCCCCTCTCTTCTCCCCCCTCTTTCCCCCCTCTTTTCCCCCCTCTTTTCCCCCCTCTTTCCCCCCCTCTTCCCCCCCTCTTCCCCCCCCTCTTTCCCCCCCTCTTTCCCCCCCTCTTCCCCCCCCTCTTCCCCCCCTCTTCCCCCCCTCTTCCCCCCCTCTTTCCCCCCTCTCCCCCCTCTTTCCCCCCCCTCTTCCCCCCCCCTCTTTCCCCCCCCCTCTTTTCCCCCCTATTTCCCCCCCTCTTTCCCCCCCCCTCTTTCCCCCCCCCTCTATCTTCACATTTCTGAACATTGCCCACCGTGAGCCCCATGTCAAAACTCTTAACGTCTTTCAGAATTGCTCGCTCTCCTGATAACACGCCTAAATCCACTGATTTCATTAGACATCTCCTTTGGCTTCCTCTGATTGATCACTTCTGATCCCGTTGACGGTATCAGATTGATGTTGTTACCTGAGACCTGAATCGTGGCCTCGCTGCAGTGTTTTCCCACTGCTCTCTCATGCGGGCTAATGAAGTCGGCCTTCATTTCAGTCAGCCCAGTCAGTCTTTCACACAGATGACAGCAGCAGCTGCTGTTTCCAGCGACAAGGGTCCCCTACCCACATCCTGCCGCCAATATCACTTGATCTTTGCCGTCCCGGAGATGAGGATTTTTGAATGATATTGCGCTGGCATTTTAAAGGGTCGGTCTCATCATTAGCCCTCATCACCTGCCGCAGGTGGACCTCATCAGCCACAGGGAGCCAGCGCAGCGACACTGATTAATGGACAGTCTTGGCTGCTGTGGCAGGGATAGGAGAAAGGGTCGTGTGGGTAAGAGCTCACAGGCTGCTTATCATTGCTGCTGTGCCATGTGCCATTTAGGATGTTTTGAGATCATCTGGCTTTAATGCAAATTCACAAGATTAGCAATGGAAATGTAAGCAGCAGGTCGATTAGCTTCTGAAGGAGGAAGATTGCATTAGAAGCTGCAAGGGAAGAGAGAGAATGGGATGGTATCAACCCCAAAGAACACAAAGTGCTGGAGTAACTCTTCAGATCAGGCAGCATCCCTGGAGAACATGGATAGGTGACGTTCCATACAAACAGTCCAGTAGAGTATTGCCATACCCCCCAATGCCCGGTTAGCAAGTGTACAGAATTAGTCTACTGAGCCCGCATGCAAGAGGCGCCGTGTTTTGGCACCATTTTCAAAGTCCGCGCTCCTGTTCTTATGAGCGGTGCCTGTTCCAGGCAAGTCCCAGGCTGTTGCGGGGCCTCCACCCATCTCCTTCCATGGACACTACGTCCCTCTCCTCGCCTGTCCACCTTTGTTCCCCGGGGGGTGGGCGCCTCTCGCAGCCGACCCCGAGGGCGCGGTATGCCAGACACCGGTTCCCTCTCCTCTCCTACCGGCCTCGTTCCTCGCCCGTAACATCCATCGACGCTTGCTCCGTCCTCATGGTTTCATCTAGGTCGGCATTGACGGGTTGGGCCGAAGGGCCTGTTTCCATTCTGAATGTCTCTATTATGCTAAAGAGACAGAACTGTCCAGGACAACAGGGAAACAGTTCAATCAATCAATCAATCTGTTTTATTCGTCACATTGCACATAAAGTGAAATGAATTTGCCAGCAGCGGTACAATAATAAAGAACACACAAAAACACACTAAAAATTTAACACAAACATCCACCACAGCATTCATCACTGTGGTGGAAGGCACAGGAATTAGCTGCACTGGGTCTTCACCAACCATCAAGCACCCACTTTTACACTAATCCTATTTTAATTCTTCTCACATCCCCATCAACTCTCTCCAGATTCTAAATGGCTTACACACTCGGGGCAATATAGAGAGTCCAATTAACTCACCAAATTCTGTTATTTGTTTGTAAGAGGAAACCAGAGCACCCAAGGGAAACCCATGCACCTACAGACACAACATGCAAACTCCACGCCCACAGTGGTGCAGCTGGTAGAGCTGCTGCCCCACCTATGTCTTATGAAGTTATGAAGACGCAAGAACAGGAGGATCTTAGAACATAGTGCAACACAGGAACAGGCCCCTGGGCTCACTATGTCCATCTGAAGATGGACACGTTAAGCTAATCTCCCCCCGACTGCACAATATCCATATCCCACGAGTCCATGCATATCCATGTGCCTCTTCAATGCCACTGTTCCTCTGTGCTTCCACTACCACCACCCCTGGCACCAGATGTAACCCTATACATCTCCTTTAAACTTGCCCCTCTCTCATCATAAAGCGATGCCCTCCAGGTCTTTGACATTTCCACCCTGGGGGAGAAAAAAGTTCTGACTATCTACTCTGTTTATGACTCTCATCATTTTCTAAACTTCTATCAGGTCTCCCCTCGGCCTCCGATGCTCCAGAGAAAGCAAACTATGACAGTACTGACTGGATTGTTTTACAAATATGAAGATAGACGATGGGCAGAATCAAGTCATCAGCATGTGTGCCATAACAGGTCGATGCTGCTGTTGTGTAATGTATTGCCAGTTAGAGTGGACACCAGACCAATAAATAGTCCTCGATAAATCCAATAAGGAATTCAGGAGAGACATCTTTTTCAAAGGTTCAAAGAGTTCAAAGGGTATTTTATTGTCACGTGTACCAATTAAGTAGCGTGATACTCGATTTACCATCGGAGTAATCATGTCAAGTGTTTTTCCATTGTCATGTGTCCCAGATAGGACAATGACATTCTTACTTGCTGCAGCACAACAGAATATGCAAACATAATATATACACATGCGCACATACTCAATAAATAACAAATATAGTGCAATAATTATAATAGTCTGTTGTAGTTCAGAGCTTATTTGTTGTTGTGTTTAATAGCCTGATGGGGCTGTAAGGAAGAAGCTGTTCCTGAGCCTGGACGTTACAGATTTCAGGCTCCTGTACCTTCTTCCCGATGGCAATGGTGAAATGAGTGTGCGGCCAGGATGGACAATAGACAATAGGTGCAGGAGCAGGCCTTTTGGCCCTTCGAGCCAGCACCGCCATTCAATGTGATCATTGCTGATCATCCCAATCAGTACCCCGTTCCTGCCTTCTCCCCATATCCCCTGACTGTTATTTTTTAAGAGCCCTATCTAGCTCTCTCTTGAAAGTATCCAGAGAACCAGCCTCCACCGCCCTCTGAGGCAGAGAATTCCACAGACTCACAACTCTCTGTGAGAAAAAGTGTTTCCTTGTCACCGTTCTAAATGGCTTAAACTCTTATTGGCTTAAAATTCTTAAACTGTGGCCCCTGGTTCTGGACTCCCCCAACATCGGGAACATCTTTCCTGCCTCTAGTATACAAGTCCAGCCGCTCCATTCTCTCAGCATATGACAGTCCCGCCATCCCGGGAATTAACCTTGTAAATCTACGCTGCACTCCCTCAATAGCAAGAATGTCCTTCCTCAAATTAGGGGACCAAAACTGCACACAATACTCCAGGTGTGGTCTCACTGGGGCCCTGTACAACTGCAGAAGGACCTCTTTGCTCCTATACTCGACTCCTCTTGTTATAAAGGCCAACATGCCATTCGCTTTCTTCACTGCCTGCTGTACCTGCATGTTTACTTTCATAGACTGATGAACAAGGACCCCCAGATCCCGTTGTACTTCCCCTTTTCCCAACTTGACGCCATTTAGATAGTAATCTGCCTTCCTGTTTTTAATACCAAAGTGGATAACCTCACATTTATCCACATTAAACTTCATCTGCCATGCATCTGCCAACTCCCCAACCTGTCCAAGTCACCCTGCATTCTCATAGCATCCTCCTCACAGTTCACACTGCCACCCAGCTTTGTGTCATCTGCAAATTTGCTAATGTTACTTTGAATCCCTTCATCCAAATCATTGATGTGTGTTGTAAATAGCTGCGGCCCAGCACCGAGCCTTGCAGTACCCCACTAGTCACTGCCCGCCATTCTGAAAATGGACCCGTTAATCCCTACTTTGTTTCCTGTCTGCCAACCAATTTTCTATCCATGTTAGCAGTCTACCCCCAATACCATGTGCCCTAATTTTGCCCACTAATCTCCTATGTGGGACCTTATCAAATGCTTTCTGAAAGTCCAGGTACACTACATCCATTGTCCATTTTCCTAGTTACATCCTCAAAAAATTCCAGAAGATTAGTCAAGCATGATTTCCCCTTCGTAAATCCATGCTGACTCGGACCGATCCTGTTACTGCTATCCAATTGTGCGGCTATTTCATCTTTTATAATTGACTCCAGCATCTCCCCCACCACCGATGTCAGGCTAACTGGTCTATAATTCCATGTTTTCTCTCTCCCGCCTTTCTTAAAAAGTGGGATAACATTAGCTGCCGTCCAAACATGGGTCGGTGGGGGCGCTGCAAGCCGGCAGCCCTATCAGCAGCGTGTCCAGTTTTTTCAACTTTTTTTGTTATTTTTGTGTGTTTTAATGTATGTTTTTAATGTTTCTTTGTGTGTCTTGTGTGGGGGGTGGTGTGGGGGGGTGAGGGGGAAACTGCTTCGGTCGCCTCCTCCATGGTGAGGTGACTTTTTCCATGTCGCCTCCCCCGTGGCCTAACAGCGAGGATCGGGCGGCCTTTCCCGGAGACGCGCCTGGGGCTTCAGCGATGGGCGCAGCGCGGACTCTCGACGTGGAGCGGGCGAGCCCTCGCCGGGGCTCTCCGGAGGGGAGCGCTCCGTTTTGCTGGGCCGCGGCAGCCTGAAGCCGCGGTCTGCAGGGCTCCAGCTGGCGCGGCGCAGCCTGGGATCCCTCGTGGGGGACCCGGGGGAAGAAGAGCTCCAACTACCGGCCCGCGGCCTACTTCTACCGCGGGCGCAGCGGGGACTTACTTACCATCAGGAGCAGGGTCCCTCGCCAGGGATCCCTGGAGAGGAGCTCCAGACCGCCGGCCCTGCAGTCTGCGGTGCTTCTGGCTGCGGCGCGAACTTTAAATCTCCGACCGCCGGCCTGCGGCCCACACCAGCCTGAAGCGCAGTCTACGGTGGGGAGGCACCGATTCACGACTTACCTGGACCTTTTACCTTGTCTGCACATCTGGATGCCCGCAGCGACGGCTGCGGAGGGTTGAGGTCCCGACCACGGGGGAAAATGGAGGAGGTCTGGCCAAATTTTGTGCCTTCCACCACAGTGATGAATGCTGTGGTGGATGTTTGTGTTAAATTGTTAGTGTGTTTTTGTGTGTTCTTTCTCATTGTACCGCTGCTGGCAAATTCATTTCACTTGCACTTTATGTGCAATGTGACGAATAGAACATTGATTGATTGATCCACAGGAACTGATCCTGAGTCTATAGAACATTGGAAAATTATCACCAATGCATCCACGATTTCTAGAACCACTTCCTTCAGTACCCTGGGATGCAGACCGTGGTGTGGGTAAATGGTGTGACCATGGCAGATGGTGTGGGGCTTTGATGATGTTGGCTGCCTGTTTGAGGCAGCGACTTCGATAGGTCCCTTCGATGGTGGGGAGGTCAAAGCCGGTGATGGACGCTATTACATCAATGAATTCTACAGCGCACAGTTTCAGGTAAGTAACAAAGGGAAGAGAGATGGACACATGATGGAAAAGGGAACATATAATAATCAAGAGTCAAGGATATTTCATTGTCAAATGTACCGATAATGGAACAATGAAATTCTTACCTGCAGATGCATTACAGGCCTGTAAACACAATACACATAGATAACATATAAAAGACAAGACAAAAATCACTAAATGAATAACCCTAATACTAATGCCGTAACCCCAGAAGAATATCCTCTGGTTTTGGTAGGGTTTGATGTAAATGGACGGGAAGATGATTGGGGCAGTACAGTGGCTCAGCGGTAGAGTTGCTGCCTTACAGCGACAGAGACCTGGGTTCGATCCTGACTACGGGTGCTGTTCGTATTGAATTTGTACGCTCTCCCTGTGACCGCATGGGTTTTCTCCAGGTGCTTCAGTTTCCTCCCACCCTCCAAAGATGTACAGGTTTGTAGGTTAATTGGCTGCTGTAAATTGTAAAATTGTCCCTAGTGTGCAGGATAGTGCCAGTGTACGGGTGATCGCTGGTCGTATGGACTCAGTGGGCCAAAGGGCCTGCTTCCACACTGCATCTCTAAAGTCTAAAGTCTATAACATGTAATAAATGTTTTAAATGTATAAATTAATAACCCCATTGCTAGTGCCGCAACCCCAGAAGAATAATCTTTAGTTTCAGTAGGGTTTGATTTGAATGGATGGGTACGGGTTTGCGAGGAATACAAATTCCTGCATAGACCTTTAGAATGGCCTGTTCCCATACATACTGGAAGCCTCAGCTTGAAGTCATCCCTGATGCTTAGGCAGGCACTGCTGAAGGTAGGAATAAATGCAATTCGTGTCATTCATTCCACATATTAATTGCCATCTTAATTTCATTCCGCATTAAAGCAGTGGAGAAATGTCAAAGTGTAATTGCAATATTGTGTATTCAACGGAAAATGTGACTGATCTATTTTCAGATGTGTCGCTCCTGCCAGTCACAGCCATTCTGGGAGATTCTAAATGAGGAATGTAATGAGCCTTTCACTTCATGTCTTTTAATTAGTGGCAAATAATAGTAATGACATTGTTGCAAGTATTAGGTAGAGGCTATCTGTCTTACTAACCCTTGCATTCCTCCCTCTCTCCATCCATCTCCCACCCAAGTCATACCAGATTCAAAGTCATCTTGTTGAGTCTCATTGTCTATATTCATTTTCATCTAGGCCGCAGCCAACAATGGCCTGTTTCCTTTATCATTGTTATTTTTTTGCATATGCATTCATTTCTTCTATATCTCTGTACATCACCGTCAGTATCTCTTGTTTCTCTTTCCCCTGACTCTCAGTCTGAAGAAGGGTCTCGACCCGAAACGTCACCCATTACTTTTCTCTAGAGATGCTGTCTGACCCACTGCGTTACTCCAGTTTTTTGTGTCTTCTTTAACTTACTGATTCTTCTTACCCGAATTTGTGGTGAACTAGACTATGTTATTTTCTTAAATGCATTATCACATGTGAAATAGTTTAGCTCATTCCTACCAATAATAACAACATCGCCTGAGCTGGCCTTTAGACAAAACTTAAAATTCTTAGGAAAAATTAAAGCCTTTTCTTTTCAGTAGCAAATTGTTAGGATCAGGAATCAACTTGCTGGAAGAACGATAGCTGAGATATCGTGAAAAACTTTGTTTTACATGCTAACCAGGTAAACTATGCCATACCTGAGTAGACTGCTTAGTCCAAAAATTGAAAGGAAACATAGTTTCAGAGCAAAATATAGCCACGGAAAAAGTGTGGATTAAAAAAAAGTGCAAGGGCCGCAACGAGGTAGATTGGAAGATCGGGAATATATCTCTGGCATATCTCTAGCATATGCTTGGTAATTTTCAAAAAGGGAAATGGATATATACTGACAAGGAAATATGAAAATTAGCATGATAGAAAAGAGCAGTAGAGTGACTCTTGCATGGATATTTCATATACTACAGATATATTCCTGATCTTCCAATCTACCTCGTTGTGGCCCTTTCACTTTTTTAAAATCTGCACTTTTTCTATACCTGTAACAAAAAGCTCTGTTTCCTCTCTCTTTTATGGACTACCTGATTTACTCAGGTATGGCATAATTTGCCTGTTTGCCTGGCTGGCACATAAAACATTATCTCGGTTTTTGTGACAATAAATAATAGAGTGAGATCATTTGAATATAATAGCTTTTAAAAAAGACTCCCTCTGTCAAGGATATTCTAAAAGAATCTTATTGGACAGACTGAGGTGGTAATTCAAAAATTAGAAACTTCTGATTTCACATGTTTCACACGGAGTTTGCATGTTCTCCCTGTTACCGCGTAGGTTTTCTTCCAGGTGCTCCAGTTTCCTCCCACATCCCAAAGACTTGTATGGGTTTGCAGTTTAATTGGACTCTGTAAATCACCCCAGGATGTGGGGAGTGGATGCAAAAGTGGGATAACATAGAACTAGTGAGAACGGGTGATCGATGGTCGGCCAAAGGTTGTAGGAAAGAACTGCAGATGCTGGTTTAAATTGAAGGTAGACACAAAATGCTGGGGTAACTCAGCGGGACAGGCAGCATTTCTGGAGAGAAAGAATGGGTGATGTTTTGGGTCGAGACCCTTCAGACTTATGTGGGCGCTACAGAGATAAAATGTACCTGTAGTCAGAGACAGTAAGACTGGTGGGAGAACTGGGAAGGGGGAGGGATGGAGAGAGAGGGAAAACAAGGGCTACTGGAGTTTAGATAAGTCAATTTTCATACCGCTGGGGTGTAAGTTACCTAAGCGAAATATGAGGTGCTGTTCCTCTAATTTGCGCTGGGCCTCACTCTGACAATGAGTCAGAGGCCCAGGACAGAAAGTTCAGATTGGGAATGGGAGGGGGAGTTAAAATGCTGAGCAACTGGGAGATCAGGTAGGTAGACTGAGCAGAGGTGTTCAAAGTCAAAGTCAAAGTCAAATTTATTCATCACATGCACCCGAAGGTAGTGCGAAATGAATTTGCCAGCAGCGATACACTTAAAAAAAGAACACACAATACACAATAGTATTTAACACAAACATCCACCACAGCATTCTTCACTGTGATGGAAGGCAACAAAGTTCTCCTCCTTTGTTTATCCATCCGTGGTCGGGGCCATAAACCCTCCCTAGTCACCGCTACGGACGGCCGGATGTACAGGCCCTCTCGTGGGGATGATCCAAACTCCGCCATCGGGACGGTCAAACACACTCCGCGGCTTGGAGTGCCCGAATCGGCACATTCCTACCAGAGACCGCGGCTTTAGGATGTTATGGGCCGCAGGCCGGCAGTCGGAGCTCTTCTCTGGCGATCCCCGCAAGGGATCCCAGACTCCGGATGGTAAAGGCTCTGTCTTACCTGTTTGCGGTCATCGGCGGTGAAGCGCGGCGTCGCCGGTAGCGAGGACCGCGCGGCAACGGCGAGAGCGTCGAGCCTATCCACCGGAGCGCCGCACGGATGCTGCGCGGGGGCCGAGTTAATTCAAACACGGCGGGTCCCACGTGCTTGCGGTAAGTAAATAAAAGGGCGGTCCGACTGCGATGACGTCGGCCCGCCGCACGTGACTCACCAGCGGAGGCTGTGGCAGTGGAGGTTTGACGCACGGCGCTCGAGCCATACTGGCGGCGGCCCGTGCGAGCGGCCGTGCCTCACTGGCGGCGGCACGTGCCTCACTGGCGGAGGCTGTGGCAGTGGAGGTTTGACGCACGGCGCTCGAGCCATACTGGCGGCGGCCCGTGCGAGCGGCCGTGCCGCACTCGTGCATCACTGGTGGAGGTTGTGCGGTGAGTATTTAGTTTTGGACATTGTCGATTTTATTTTAGCACCGCGCGGTGTTGGGAACACCGCCGCACGGCCCGGGAATTGTACTTTCTCACGGGTGCGCGGTCTATGGCGGCAGATTCTTCCCGTTTCGCCGCCATAGACCGCAGACTCATGAGACAGGCCTTTAAGTCCACGCCCCGCCCGCGGCTAGAAGCTCCACAGACCACAGCCAAAGTCACCAGGCCAGCGATCGAAGCACTCCTTTCTGGCGACCCCCAGCAAGGGTTCGTCCTGCTCCGCGATGGAAAAGTCCCCACTGCGCCCACTGCTGAAGCTCTGGGCCCAACTCCGGGAAAGGTCGCTCCAATCCAAGCTGTTAGGCCGCAAGGGAGGCGACATGGAAAACAGTCGCCTCTCTGTCGAGGAGGCAACCAAAAGCAGTTTCCTCCTCCCCCCCACCCCCCACACACACAAGACACACCAAGAGAACCTAAGCAAAACATTAGACACACCAAAAAAAAATGAACTCGCAGTGCCTCCAACCGACCTGTGAAACAATCGCCGAGTCTGCACTTGGTCTCGCTGATATACAGGAGTTAACACCTGGAACAGCTGATACAGTAGATGAGGTTGGAGGAGGTGCAAGTGAACCTCTGCCTCACCTGAAAAAACTGGCGGGGTCCTTGGACGGAGTCGAGGGGGGAGGTAAAGAGACTGGGGAGGGTGTGGTTTGGGTGGGGACGAGTTGACTAGGGAGTTGTGGAGGGAACGGTCTCTGCGGAAAGCAGAAAGGGGTGGAGATGGGAAGATGTGGCCAGTAGTGGTATCCCATTGGAGGTGGCGAAAGTGTTGGAGGATTATATATTGTATGCGGCGGCTGAAGGGGTGGAAGGTGAGGACAAGGGTGATTCTTGTTACGAAAGAGGGGGGGGCAGCAAGAGCGGAACTGCGGGATATCGAGAAGACCCTTGACAGAGCCTCATCTATAATAGAAGAGGGGAATGGGGGGTTCCCTAAAGAATGGGTACATCTCCGATGACCTGGTATGAAAACCCCCATCCTGGGCGCAGATGCGGCAGTGGGGCAAAGGGCCTGTTTCCATGCTGTATCTTTTGATCAAATCAATATTTTTTTACAAAGCTTTTAAAATATGAAACCTTACCAAAATATGTTTTAAAAATAACCGTTAAGTATAGATGGAACTGCAGATACTGGTTTACAAAAAAAGAACACAAAGTCCTGGAGTAACTCAGCAGGTAAGGCATAATCTCTGGAGAACACAGATGGGTGACACTTTAGGTTGGGACTTCATGTCTTGTTAAGTAAAGACTGTTTAGCTGAGTTTTTTTTTTATTGCCTCGTGATCCGACATGCAGTTAAAAGCTTTTGTTTACATGCTATCTAGTTTTAAAAAAGTGTACATAAATACAATCAAGCCGTCCACTGTATAAAGATAAAGGATAAAGGGTACAACAATGCCATTTCAATGTTCAATTCATAAATGAGACAATGTTCAATTAATCAATTGCAGCAGCTTTGATTAAGATTTATAGACCCGGTTCCATTGCCACTTCACACAGATGAAAGAAAGCCTTGGTTGAACGACAGGTTTCTATTTATTGAAGGTCCTTTTGCTGTGTGAAGATCGGGCAGCTGTTAACACCTCCGCTTATCACCCACTCCTTTATCTGCGCGTTGAGAGATGTCTGCTACATCGGGCACTGCAACATTCTTGCCAGTTGCTGTTATTGCCAGTCGCTTTGGACTTTTAGATTCGATCAGATATCACTCTGATGGGTGGATACATATTAACAACACAGGTATTTTAGCCTGCGGCGTAAGCTGCCTCCGCACCTGTCAAAATGATTGGAATTGGCAGGCACATGCCGTGTGCTCTGTGCTGGGGTTTAGTGGGGGGGGGGAGAGTAGGGTACTATACGGCGTACAGTGTGGAGTAGGCCCTTCAGCCCATTTTCCGTGCACTGTCCATCCAGCACCCATTTTTATTCGGATTCTGCTCTATTGCAGAAAGTCGTGGCATAGCCCAGACCATGTTGCAAACCGAACCTCCCTTCCATTGACTTCATCTGTACTTCACTTTGCCTCGACAAGGCCACCGGATGTGAGACAGCAGCTCTACCAGCTGTACCACTGCCACTAAGTCCTGAATAAGGCAACAAGAATTAAGCTCATGAGGAAAACGAGGTTAGCGTCAGGCTCAGAAATAGAATCAAAGAGTACATTTAATTGAAAGAAAGTAGTTGTATTAAAGTCATAAGGTCATAAGGAATAGGAGTAGAATTAGGTCATTCGGCCCATCAAGTCTACTCTGCCATTCCATCATGGCTGATCTATCCCTCCTTCCTAACCCCATTCTCCTGCCTTCTCCCCATAACATCTGCCACCTGTACTAATCAAGAATCTATCAATCACTGCCTTGAAAATATCCACTGACTATGTTAGGCGTGAGTGTCTCCATACGTGGGGACATACATACATACATACAGTTACATCACATGCATGAGATGTGCACATCCCCAGCCAACAATGGGCCATTATGGGCTCCACCCTTCCTTGCTCATCTTTCACCAGCCCTGATTTGTTCTGGCCTTTTCCTACCTCCAGATCCAGATCCACATCCACCCCCCCCTCCCCCCCCCCCCCAACCACCCACCTCCACTTTCAGTCTGAAGAGGGGTTCCGACCTGAAAAGTCCACCCATCCTTTTTCTCCGGAGATGCTGCCTGATCCGCTGAGTCACTCCAGCACTTTGTGTCTATCATCACATGCACTTCCGCACACTCTACATCTTTATTGTTAGGGGCGGTACCGTGGGGTAGAGTTGCGGCCTTACAGCGCCAGAGACCCGGGTTCGATCCAGTCTATGGGTGATGTTTGTACAGAGTGTGTACATTCTCCCTGTGACCACTTGGGTTTTCCCCGGGTGCTCCAGTTTCCTCCCACACTCCAAAGACGTACAGGTTTGTGGGTTAATTGTCTTTGGTAGAGATTTTAAATTGCCCCAAGTGTGTAGGACAATGTGTACGGGGAACGCTGGTCGGCGCGGACTGGGTGGGCCGAAGGGCCTGTTTCCACGCTGTATCTCTAAACTAAACTAAATTTTCCCATGAGAAAATGACTACTTTGTGCGCTTCAATGCCTTTTAAAACATATCTGCGTAAAAAATATACGAGCATTTGGAATTACGTTTTACCAGTTTGAACTATTTGAATAAACTGAA
>JAXLNO010005912.1:479843-757380 GCA_038087875.1 Malacoraja senta
TGCATATCTTTCATTAATTTGTCCTGTGTTACTTCTATATCACTCGTTTCCATTTCCCTTGACTCTCAGTTTAAAGAAGGGTCTCGACCCGAAACGTCACCTATTCTTTTTCTCCAGAGATGCTGCCTGACCCGCTGAGTTGCTCCAGCTTTTTGTGCGTCTCTTTCCATGCTAGTGCCATCTTGCATGCCGGGTAGCTCGCAGTGGCCAACAAAACCAAGGAAAGCATTTGGAGCGCCGAAATCCTGTTTTTCTTTCCTCCAACTTTCTCCTGCGCTTTCACAGTTTGTTGCCATTAATGTACTCGCCGTGATTCTGTTTTATTTTTCAATCCCTGCACAATTGCACTCTGCTTCCTGACTGCTTGGGGTATGTACAAAAATGCGAGGTAACCACTTAAAGACTAACAGGAAGCTTTTAATCCTTCAGATTGTGTTTTTTTTCCTGCTCAGTCTTTCATACTTGGTTCCACAAATGTGCTCAAGGCTTCCCTTATATTTTTCTTCATGAATAATTAGCTCGATTCCATACTGGGCTTCTGACAGTCTCTCTTAGACAAGAATCCAGAGAGCACATCTACCCTGCCAGTAATCCCTTCATTACTTCTGTTCAGTAGGGTTTTGTTGTTTTAAATGCACTCAGGCATCTTATACTCCCTAACAAGTATATCATTCATTTGTGAGACTACACTGCTGTTGACTTATTCTTTGGAATAAAAGATCTCGGAGGAGATTTGCAGGCACCTTGAAGTGCGCTCATTTGATTTATAGCACGAAACATAGAACATAGAACAGTATACAAAATGCTGCAGTAACTCACTCAGCGGGTCAGGCAGCATCTTTGGAGTAAAGGAATAGCTGACATTTCGGGTCAAACCCCTTCTTCAGACTGGGTTGAAGATCGGCATGCACTCGGTGGGCCGAAAGGTCATAAGGTCATAAGGAATGGGAGTAGAAATAGGTCATTCGGCCCATCAAGTCTACACTGCCATTCAATCATGGCTGATCTATCTCTCCCTCCTAACCGTATTCTCCTGTCTCCTGTTTCCATGTTGTATTTTTAAACTAAACTAAATGCTGTTAGAGCAGGCGGTGGTCAGGTAGAATCACCATGTTTAAGAGCTGACGAGCCCGTTTCTCTGAGGTATGAATTTATATCAAGTGATCAGGTTGTCTGGACAGGTAGATACAAAATGCTGGAGTAACTCAACGGGACAGGCAGCATCTCTGGAGAGAAGGAATGGGTGACGTTTCGGGTCAAAACCCTTTTTCAGTCTGAAGAAGGGTCTCGACCCGAAACATCACCCATTCCTTCTCTCCAGAGATGCTGCCTGTCCCGCTGAGTTACTCCAGCATTTTGTGCCTACCTTTGATTTAAACCAGCATCTTCAGTTCTTTCCTACACAGGCTGTCAGGACGTGTTTACTTCAACACTTAGGCAGCACAATGGCGAAGCTGGTAGAGCTGCTGCCCCACAGCACCAGAGACCCAGGTTCAATACTTGGGCGCAGTCTGTGTGGAGTTTGCATATTCTCCCTGCAACCCTATGGGTTTCTCCCGGGTGCTCTGGTTTCCGAAGACTTGCGGGTTTGTAGATTAATTGGCCCACTGTAAATTGGCTCTAGTGTGTAGAGTGTGGATGAGAAAGCGGGGTAACATGGAACTAGTGTAAACGGGTGATTGACAGTTGGCGTGTACTTGGTGGGTCTGTTTCCATGCTGTATCTCCCAATCAATTCAATCAATCAACTCTGTCAAATCTGGGCTGGTCATCTTGTTACTGTCAGGACACAAGTGTATTTTATCGTCAAATGTCCCAGATGAAACAATGAAATTCTTACTTGCTTACTAATTAACAAACTAGCAGGCATGATTTTTAGGAAGAATGTGAGTGCCTGCAATTCTATACAAATAGACTCTGCAGTTTGATGGCACTTAAACAGTGTTGCTGTCATCTAGTGGTTTATCAGATGTATTGAGCCAATGAGCCTATTTCAAACACTTGGATTGTCTTTCTGCTGACTGGTTAGCACGCAAAGCTTTTCACCGTACCTTGGTGCATGTGACAATAAACTAAACTGAACTGAAACTGGACAAGTACGTGGATTGGAAAGGTTTAGACGGATGAAGTGGATACAAGGAACTGCAGATGCTGGTTTACTAAAAAAAGGCTCAAAGTGCTGGAGAAACTCAGCAGGTTAGGCAGCATCTCTGGAGAGCTTGGATAGATAGACAGGACCCTTCTTCAGACTGACTGTGTGAGGGTGGGGGGGGGGGGGAGGGGTTTGGTAAAGAATGCTTGAAGAGAGGTGGGACAAGACAAAGCCCGGCAGGTAATAGGATGATACAGGTGAGGGGAAGGTTTAGATAGGTAAATAGTTGGACAAAGGCCAGAGATGAAAAGTCGAAAGTGTGAGACGAAAGGAGTGAAGAGTTGTGAATTGTGAAGCTAGAGGAAGGAATGTAGGTGGAAGGGAAGAAATAGGTGTGAATCCGGGGGGGGGGATGGAGGAAAGGGGGTTGTGGGGAGAAACTGGAGGGGGAGGGGAGGGCTGTTGGAGGTTACCTAAAATTGGAAGATTCAATGATCATACCATTGGATTGTAAGATACGCAAGGGGATTATGGGGTGGTGTTCCTCCCGTTTGCGTGGGAATGGAAAGGGAGGTAAAATGGTTAGCAACCGTTAAATCCTGGCCTTGTTAGCGACGTTCATACCACATTAATAGTAAGATTAAATGAGAACTTACCAGTTTGAAGTTTGATCTTTATTTTATGAGGAGTTACGTTGGTGACTACGTGAAGAAGCCCCGCCAGTTCGCATGCGCGTCAATCTTCAAAGCAGCGGTGTGAAATCACAGGTAACAGTAATTGAAGTAACATAGTAAGATCAGAAACTTGAGAACTACCAGATGACCTTTGTGAGAGAGGGTTGGGAGTGGAGGGCACGTAATCACCAACGTAACTCCTCATAAAATAAAGATCAAACTTCAAACTGGTAAGTTCTCGTTTAATCTTACTATTTCACTTCGGAGTCACGTGAGTGATTCCGTGAAGAGTTCAAAGCTCTGTGATTTCAAGCCGTAGATTCAAATCCCGGCGTCTCACTGCATCGATTGACTCGGGATGAGTGAATAATCAACAATGCATTATACATGACATTGATTTAAACGTATTAATGGTATACGTTAATAAAGAAAATCAATAGCAACCCCTTTATCTCAGGGGAGGCTAAAGTGGACGCAAAACAGAATGGGCAAATAGCCCCGGGTTGGCAAAAAAAATTGAAAATCAATTCACTTGACCATCCTGTCGCCGCGAGGATATGGTCGATGGGGACGTCCATTGCCCTGGCCGCTGACGTTGATGCCGCCCTGGTGGAATGAGATGTAAAATTGTCAGTGTTAATACCTGCATAAACCAGAACATGCTTCAGCCACCTTGAAATAGTCTGAACCGACTTTTTCTTGTGTGGTTGTTTGTGGCTAATAAACAATGCTGATTCCACACCTCTTAGGATTCTGGTGGCCTTGATATAATATAGCAAGCGTGCCCTCACACATAGACATGAGTCCGTGGGGTATGCCGAAATATGATCTTAAACCCTGTCACCCCTGGTCTGCTCTGCTTGTGTAGACCAGAAATACAATACAATACGGTTTTATTCGTCACATTGCACATAAAGTGCAAGTGAAATGAATTTGCCAGCAGCAGTACAATGAGAAAGAACACACAAAAACACAATAAAAATTTAACACAAACATCCACCACAGCATTCATCACTGTGGTGGAAGGCACAAAATTTGGCCAGTCCTCCTCCATTTTCCCCCGTGGTCGGGACCTCAACCCTCCGCAGTCGCCCTACGGGCGTCCAGATGAATGAAAGTCCAGGTAAGTCCTGAATCGGTGCCTCCCCCACCGGAGACCACAGCTTCAGGTTGGTGTAGGCCGCAGGCTGGCGGTCGGTGATTTAAAGTTCGCGCCGCAGCCAGAAGCACCGCAGACTGCAGGGCCGGCAGTCGAAGTCGAAGCTCCCCTCCAGGGATCCCCAGCGAGGGACCCCGCTCCTGATGGTAAGTCGCCGCCACGCCCGTGGTAGAAGTAGGCCACGGGCCAGCAGTCGGAGTGGAAGCGTAAATGTAAAACGTAATGGCATCTGCAGCCACTTCCATCCTATCTAGCCGCAGCTTTTGCAATGTCTGCACTCTTTGTGCTGATACTAGTGTCATGACTAAGGAAGTAGCTGGCCCCTGGTGAAGTATTGTTAACACTATGTCAATATCCCATACTGCCTATACTTGTACTGGGAGAACTTGTGTTAAAGATATCGTTTACAAACTCGATATCCAGGGTTGAAACCCGACAGAGTGGGTCCTGTGTGCTGCAGCTAATATGATGGGAAGGCACGTTTGGCACAGTTAATGACCCTAAACTCAATTATTGTCAGAAGACCATTTAAGAACAAACTGGAAGACGTCAGTAATCTGTACCGTATTAAATGTAACGTTAACATTAAACAAAACCGCTTCCCACCTGAATAAGAAATGTACTGCTTTTTTGGTGCTATCGCTGCACTCTGCAGTGAGCACATACATGGATTGATGTGACAACCTGAGCCGTAGGGCAGTCTATTCAGAATCTGCAAGTCAATAAATTGATTTTATCATGCAGAGGCTGGTTTCCTGAACCACAGTTTGAACCAGCAAAGTTTTCGTTTTTTAGAATAACCGTATATGTTTGTACTATTATGCCTGACGGAAGCGGGAATCATGGCTGCATAGCCAGTCAGACAGTACGAAAACTAAAGCGAGATCTTGCTGGCTTTATTTCAAGACCCGACTGATGAGGCAAAATGGAGGAAGACATAAAAGAACATTCCTCCTTCCTGTAGCGAGAATGTAACTCTCAACACTGTTATGCCACATATTTTTGCAATCAGTGAATAAGCATGAAACCAACATGTCGATATTCGGTGTTTCATTGAACCATACTTTCATAAGTACTTTGTGATCCAACACCTATTCTGTGTTGTCATCGATCTGAACTTGATGATACACCAGTGGCAAAGGAGATTAGGTAATTTATTACAGGATACTTTTACTTGATTGCCATGTGACTAACATATGCCACCACCGTAGTGTATCAACTTGAAGTTGAGCATGTAGATTATGTATATTCGCTCAATAGCCCTTTACCCATGGGATGCATCAAGTGTCTATAGCTAGTTGATAACAATAACTGAAGAAATGGCAACTCATGCAAATCTCCTCCACCAAACTAGAGATGACATTCACAATTTTTCACCATAGAGCCCTTAGCATCAGTTTGTAAAATTACTGAAATTCGACTGACCAAACTACTGGAGCAATGCTGAATACTGTTTGTTCATCATTGTGACTTAGGTAGCTTCAGCTGGTCATAGCATAAGCCTGTTAACAATGACCTACATGTCATATGAGAGGTTGCTACTTTGCAAGATGTCAGTTCCCGACTTGCACAGCTGAATCACAGCTACTATATTGCCAATTACTCTTGATGAATAGAATTCAGCTTAATAACAGGTTTCTATTAACTCCAATCTCGCGCCACAAGTCGGAGTCATAGGCTAATTAATAGTTAAAAGTAAATCCCAATGACCAACAAGTCTATTTGGTAACAACTTAAAGTTAACTGGATGGATGAGCCCAATTTCTCAAATATAGTTTGAGGCTGAAACAGGTGATTTTAACAAAATATAGCATTAGAATATCATCCAGTCAAGACATAACAAGTGTTTTCGAACTCTGAGTACAAACACCGATTTACTAATTAGTTAACTAACCTGGGGAAATAGTTTATCCCATTTTGCAATGTTTTACTGTTATTAGTACAGTTATCATTGCCTTTTGATAATTTCCAATGTCTCTTATGATCCCTGTAATGGGAACTGCATAAAATGGATCTTTGAGACCCTTATGAATCGGTTGTTAGTCAGTAAAGAAGTTTCCTATTTGGAAAGTTCATATGCGAGTTAAACGACATTCTCCATTTTTCATAATGAACAGACCACTCCTGCCATAATTCCATGGGTGCTTCGCACGATAACTCTGGCCCGATTTCCGAGCCTGTCTTGAAAACGACAATTCTGGCCCTAATTCCAAACTTGCTTGGAATGCTAGTATTGTGCAGTCTTACATGGTTAGATGCTTCTAAGCAGATGACAATGCCTTATCCTTTGTGTGCTGTACAAACAAGTGTAAATATTACGAACTTGTGAGTGGTCCACTTACCCATGTTTCGGAAGTGCCAGACCCACCTTGTTAAGTAGGACTGGTAGGGTGCGTGGAACCTCTGCCCAGCTGTCATGCTGCCACCAGCTTCAGTGAACCGCTTACTGCCAATGAAGGCATGGGGTGCGTTCTGAAACGATGAACCTTTGCCCGCCTTTTGCTTCGTCCGCCAGGTTTTTGCTGGTGAATAGACCTTACCTGAATAGAAGATTCGGCGGCTGGCTCTCATATCCCCCTGATAGCGCTGTTCACTGCCGGCACACATGTGCTCCAGTATGTTCCACGGACATCTTTAGAATCTGAAGTCAGTTACATCTGACCTTTCGCACTCCCCTCCTTAGAGAGGGCGATTCGTAGGCAGCCCTAAACAGGTGCTGCCGCAGGCCCCTGGGGCTACCTGCGCTGATACGGCCCCCAATGGACCTATACCAGGATGGAACATTCTGTTGGGATGGCAAACTTTGTTGTCAGGAAATGATACCTCTGACACGTGCCCTTCATCCCTTGGGGTATGCTCCATGGCTATACCCTCAGACTCGGCGTCAGAATTACACTGACCTGGCATGCTCTCCTCTTCAAAGAGGGAGACATGAAGCAGCCCTGTCCCAGGTGCTGCTGGCGCGGCCTCTTCTACAGGCCGGCACTGTCATACATTAAGCAGCCCCGTCCCAGGCGCTGCTGGCGCGGGCTCTCCCGTAGGCCGGCGCTGTGACAGATTCGTCAGCAGTACACTGACCCGTGATGGTCTCCCCATCCAACAGGGAGACATTAAGCAGCCGTGTCCCAGGCGCTACTGGCGCGGCCTATCCTATAGGCCCACGCTGTCACACATTAAGCAGCCCTGTCCCAGGCGCTGCTGGTGCGGCCTGTCCCATAGGCCCGTGCTATTACAGATCCGGTGTCTGAGGTGACCTGACCCGGCATGGTGTCCTCAGCTCGGGGAATGCATGTCCAAAATCAATTTTGGAGTGTGGAGCTTCACCTGTAAAGGGTTAAAATGACAACAGAATCCATCCAAATACATACTTATTTCCGGAAGGGAATCCTTGCAGCCTGACTTGTCCGAGTTCAATAGGGCTGATCGATGTATCGGTGATTTCACCCCATGCCTGGGGACCACTGCGAACAACGATATGTCTGTGAGCCGCTGACCGCACTGTCAGCGACTCTGGCGGTGATACCGCCTTCCTGCTTGATTTGCCCTCCCCGGGAACCACAGCAGGCTGGAGACCACTGACCGCCTTGTCAGTGACTGGGATCACGAACCCGACATCTGCCGACTATCCGCTTTCGCGGTCGGAACCGGGGTCTCCCCACAGCCCATAGCCGGTTCACTTGCCGGAATTCGCTCCAATATCTAGCAGGATACCTCTGTGAAAAGAGGTTCCTGCAAGAAATTCAAAAACCTGGTAAGTTACATCTGACCTTTCGCACTCCCCTGCCAGTCCAGCGCTTCGCCATGCGAACGACGATATGACGCGCATGCGAACTGGCGGGGCTTCTTCACGGAATCACTCACGTGACTCCGAAGTAAAATCAATGATACTTAGCTTTCTTGTGGCAAAGGCCAGATTGATGATATGAATGTGTAGGAAAAAAATGCAGATGCTGGTCTAAATCGCAGACAGACACAAAACGCTGGAGTAACTCAGTCTCGACCCAAAACATCACCCATTCCATCTGTCCAGAGATGCTGCCTGTCCCGCTGAGTTACTGCAGCGTTTTGTGTCTGTCTTTGATGATGTGAATGTCGTATGCAAAAGAATAAAGAATATAGAAAAGGTAGATAGAAAGAAACTTCTCCCGAATTTAGTTTAGTTTAGTTTAGTTTAGATTAAATTCTGATGAAGAGCACCTACCTCTCAATGTCAATTCTCACAGAGGCTGCAGTCAGCTATTTTGAGGGCTTCCATCACTTTCTGCTTTATTCTTGTTGTGACACTCGGCCCCGAAGACCGGGGAGCCGAAGGCGAGAGAGCCGCTGGTGACGACGGACGTGAGAAATGGGCCGGTAGGAGAGGGACCGTGGTATTGTTTCCAGCGCCTTCAAGGTCGGCTGCAGGAGGAGGTGGCCCCTGGGACACAGAGGCGGTCGGGCGATGAGAGGGACGTCGGTCCACGGTCCGAGCCCGTCGAGGGTGACGGAGGACGCCCTGCAGCATCCTGGGGCTGACCTGGATCGGGAGCTGCTCCAGTACATCGTGCGCGTGTATGACTTTGGACTTTTTGTAAATGCCGCCAAAATATGGCAACTCGTGCACCTGTGATCTGTGCAAAAATAATTACGCCATGCAGAGCACATGTTACCACAAGCACCATTGAACGTTGGGAAAAATAAAAAATCAGGAGAATTAATTTTGACACTCTTCAAATTGGAAAAGAAACAACTTTGTTGGAAGTTCAACGATTGGTCGATATTAAACAAAACTCTCGAGAGAACAACACCAGAGAATCTTGGTCCTTCAATGCTGTAAAATAACTGGTTTGATTTATCAAGAAAAGACAACATATTTTAACACAGATTGTTCTTTGTGTTCTGGCATTTCAATTAGTTTACTTAAATTGAAAATTATTGATTGAAAATCTGATATTCTCCTCCGGCCACAATGCACCTACATTCAGTCTTTATTAATAGATGTGATACATTACAACCTTGACTACAACTCAAAGGTGATTAATTTGGCTGTAAAGCACTTTGGAATATCTTGAAGGCATGAGAGTCCTATATTGGTTTCTGCCGTTCTTACTTTCACACTTCCTTTCTCTGGGTATGTCATTGGATATGCAGAGAATGGAGGAATATGGATCACATGCAGGCAGAGGAGATTAGTTTAGTTTGGCATCATGTTCAGCACAGACATTGTGGGCCAAAGGGCCTGTTTCTGTGTTCTATGTTCTCCCAGTGAATCTGTCAAGTTTAAAGGGAGGTTTAGGGGCCACACGGTAGCGCAACGGTAGAGTTGCTGCCTTACAGTGGCAGAGACGCGGGTTCGATCCTGACTACGGGTACTGTCTGTTCGGAGCTTGTACATTCTCCCCGTGACCATGTGGGCTTTGTCCAGGTGCTCTGATTTCCTCCCACATTCCAAAGATGTGCAGGTTTGTAGGTTAATTGGTCACATTATCCCTGTGTGTGTAGGATAGAACCAGTGCATGGGTGATCGCTGGTCGGCCTGGATCGGTGGGCCGAAGGTCCTGTTTAGATGCTGTATCCCTAAACTAAACTAATCTAAACTAAGCGAGAAAGGTGTGACTGGTTATTTAACAAGAGCTCAGGAACCGGGGCTTCAGTGCGTTAGAAGCAAGCGTATGAACTGAGGCCTCCGTGAAATGGAAGAGGGCGTGGAAATCAGAGTTCTGAGACGTTGTGCGGCACGGTGGCGCAGCAGTAGAGTTGCAGCCTTACAGCGTTTGCAGCGCTGGAGACCTGGGTTTGATCCCGACTAATGGCCCTGTCGCACGGTGCGAGTCCACCCACAAGCGATCCCGAGTGAAAGAAAAAATCAAACTCGTGATTGTCTCCGAGATTCCAAGTTTATGTTCACGAGTTTAAACGAGTTCCCACGTGTATGTCTAAGTTTGCCGTTTACTTCTCATTTCTGCGATGTACCAAGTTCCTCTCCCGAGTTTCCAAGTTCGTCTCCAAAGTTACTCTTGAGCCAACAACGACTACCGACGTGTGGAAAAATCATCACATGGTAAAAATGATGTCATGCAGTTTTTTTTACACTATAAAAAGACCCAGCCTGAAGAACGATCTCGACCCGAAACATCACCTATTTCTTTTCTCCAGAGATGCTGCCTGACCAGCTGAGTTAGTCCATCATTTTGTGTCTATCTTTGGTTTAAATTAGTATCTACAATTCCTTCCTTCAAACTTTTAGAGCAGTTTGTTTCAAGAAACAATCTTTCCAAAATTGCATTCAAAAGTCCATTTGAACTGCATTTGTTCAAGGTCTGGCATCAATCGTTGAAAGGCATAGGCTGTTTTGTGTCGGGAGGAACTGCAGATGCTGGTTTACACCGAAGATAGACACAAAATGCTGGAGTAACTCAGCGGGACGCAGCATTTCTGGAAAGAAGGAATGGGTGACGTTTCTGGTCGAGTCCCTTTTTCAGACGGAAAAAAAGTTTTGACCCTTCTCTCCAGAGATGCTGCCTGGCTGAGTTACTCCAGCTTTTTGTGTCTAGTAAGATTGTTTTATTACCTTAATTTATCTCTCGTCAAAACGTTGGTAAACTTCTAACAAAAAGATTAGGTAAATTGAACATTAACGTTATTTTTCCCCCCGACAGCAAGTTCCGTAGACCAGAAGGATAGCAGTGTGTGTCTCTCTACTCACCCAGTGTGTCCGTCAGAGCAGCCGTCCCACCGTCGCGACATAAAGCGTATATAAATTATGCTAATCTATGCACCATGGCTGTAAGGTACACCCTGGCTTGCTCAGAGAGCCTGTTTACTCCAGTAATGGTGACTTGTGACCTGTTGCAGTGAGAACATTAAGAACGCAGGCTGGGCAGGCAGCCAGCACGGAGCGGGCCGATCGATGGCTTAACATTCCAATGATATAGTGAGAGAGAGAGAGCAGGGGTTAAAGCTAACTTGGATGACTTGCAGCCTGGTTGCACTTTGAGGCAATGGGCAGAAACTGATTCTACAGCTGATGATGAAGTGCGAGATACACTATATTGACTCTCGAGAGGGAGCGAGCTCTGTGATTATAATTGACGCACAGATGGGAGGGATATCCTCTCTCTACAGGGGACCTGAAGGCATTTCACAAACTCCGAGGTTAATGCAGATACAAGGAACTGTTCTATCTTCTACGTTAACGGTCCCGACCCAAAACGTCATCCGTCTATCTATGTTCTCCGGAGATGCTGCTGCCTGACCCGCTGAGTTACTCCAACACTTTGTGTCTTTTTAAGTAAAGCAGCATCTACAGTTCCTAAGCCACAAGGTGCTGGTGTAACTCAGCGGGTCGGGCAGCAGTATCTCTGGAGAACGTGGGAAGGTGACGTTTTGGGTCAAACAGTCACGAGTAGGCCCTTCTGAAGAAGGGTCTCGTCCCGAAACGTCACCTACCCATGCTCTCCAGAGATGCTGCCTGACCCGCTGAGTTACTCCAGCATTTTGGTGAGTTATGAGCCATGTTATCAGTAAAAGGTTCTTGTCATTCAGGGCTCACCCACTTTGTAATGCAATCTTTGGTAGAATATAGAACATAGTCTATAAATATTATTCATAGAAGCCGTGCAATAGTTCCATGCGGAAATAAAATTGAAAGCCAAGCTCACCAATTCCCTCTCAATAAATGTTATTCCCTTTATCCTGTATCCGTACACTCTGGACGGCTCGATTGTAATCATATATAGTATTTCCGTTGACTGGATAGCATGCAACAAAAAGCTTTTCACTGTACATTAACTAAACTAAAATAAACAAAAGATAGACACAAAGTGCTGGAGTAATTCAGCAGGTCAGGCAGCATCTCTGGAGAAAAGCAATAGGTGTTGTTTCGGGTCGAGATACCATCATCAGACCCAAAACCATCACCTGTTCCTTTTGCCCAGAGATGCTGCCTGACCTGCTGAGTTACTCCAGCATTTTGTGTGTATCTTCAGTGTAAACAGGTATCTGCAGTTCATTTTGACACTCCTTAAACTAAACAAAGTTGCTCACATTTCTTTCTGTGAACCTGAATTTTTTTAAAGAGTTTCTGAAGCGTTTAGCTCGGGGCAGAAGGTTGCATCTGCAAAGAAACTTGCCCTCATACATCATAGACTGGTAGCTGAATCCCCCCCCCCCCCCTTTTTAGTCAGTATTTCCTGACTGCTGACCTTTGCCAATTCTAGCCAGTTCACAGGCAAGGAAACAAAGCAAAACAGAGACACAAGAGAGCGTGAACACTGTCACAGACTGTCCATTACAAAAGCAAAGTAAGTTTTTCTCTTGAAGTTTAGTTTAGTTTAGTATAGAGATACAGGGCGGAAGCAGGTCTTTCGGCCCAGCAAGTCCGTGCCGTCCAGCGATCCCCGCACACTAACACTATCCTACACACGCTAGAGACATTTTACAATTACACCAAGCCAATTAACCTACAAACCTGTACGTCTTTGGAGTGTGGGAGGAAACTGGAGCTCCCGGGGAAAATGTACAAACCACAGTCATGGGGAGAACGTACAAACCCAGTACAGACAGCACTGGTAGTCAAGATTGAACCCGGGACTCTGGCGCTGTAAGGCAGCAACTCCACCGCTGGCCACAGTGCCAGTATTTTGGATTTCACACCATCAGCTGCCTGAGATCAGCACTGTGATGAATATATTGTTTATTTTATTGTCACGTAAACCGAGGTACAGTGAGAAGTTTTTGTTTGTTCTGTGCTTTACCAGTCAGCAGAAAGACTATACATGATTAGAATCAGGCCGTCCGTCCACAGTGCACAGATACAAGATGTATAGTTTAGTTTAGTTTATTGTCATGGAATCAAGGGATATGTGGAGAAGGCAGGCACAGGTTACTGATTGTGGATGATCAGCCATGATCACAATGAATGGCGGTGCTGGCTCGAAGGGCCAAATGGCCTCCTCCTGCACCTATTTTCTATGTTTCTATGTAAATTAACTCTCGCAATGCGGCTTTCCCCACACTGCATGGTTCATTCGTTTTGCCACTGTTTCTCAGATCCACGGTGGGTGCTTTTTGCTCCTTCACTGAAAATTTTCCATTAAGATCTGACTAATCTTCAACATTTCACTTCTGGCACTCAGGCCAAACCCACGAGTTACTCACGAGTCACTACGGTAAACTCACGGGCTACTACGGTATTACAACGAGTTTAAAAGTTTTAAATTTTTCCTTCAAGAGTAAATTTGACTCGTGGAAATCTTTCAACAGGTTGAACATTTTTCACGAGTTAACAAGTTTCCCGAGCACCTGCCGTTAGCATTACAAATCGCTAAGTTACGTCCACGAGTTCCGACGTTCCCGCTACGTTAATTCTACGTGATTACCACGAGTTTGATTTGTTTTTAACTCGGGATCACTCGTGGGTAGACTTGCAACGTGAGACAGGGGTTTAAGGATGCTGTCTGTATGGAGTTTGTACATTCTCCCCATGACCGTGTGGGTTTTCTCCGAGATCGTCAGTTTCCTCCCACACTCCGTAGACGTACAGGTTTGTAGGTTAATTGGCTTGGTGTATGTGTAAATTGTCCCTAGTGATTGTAGGGTAGTATTAATGTGCGGGGATTGCTGATCAGTGCAGACTTGGTGGACAGGAGGGCCTGTTTCCGCGCTGTATCTCTAAATGAAACTAAACTAAAGTTAGAGGGGAGTGCAGGAACTGGAGCCATGACGAGTTGGAATGGAGCGCAGGAATGCTCTAACCTACCTCATTGCAGACATTGAACTTTTTCTCTGGAACTGTTACGCTACAAATATGAGAAACTGTATTCTACACATTGTATCCTCAGTTTGAGGAAAGAAGATTAGACTTTATTGCCTTCCATCACAGTGAGGAATGTGGGAAATCCGCTGTGGTGGATGTTTATGTTCACTTTTATGTCGTTGTGTGTCTTGTTGCTCTTTTTAGTGTGGCTGTATGGTAATACGAATATCACTGTACCTTAATTGGTACACATGACAACAAAAGACCGTTGAAACCTTTGGAACCTTTGATTATTGCTCGAATATTGTAGATAGACACAAAATGCTGGCGTAACTCAGCGGGTTAGGTAGCATCTCTGGTTGAGACCCTTCATCAGACTCAACCAGACCTGTCATGGGCTCGAATATTGTACGAGTTTAGGTGGATTGCAATCATGTATAGTATTATCTGCTTTGATTGGGGAGAACACAAAATGCGAAGCTTTATAATTTCTCATACTTAAAAATATAGGCTAAAACTAATCTACTTTTTTCGTATAATGTTCTTTTCCATTTAACTTTAAACACTACTTATACCGTATGAGACTTCTTTTTAACTCTCATCCCAGCCCGGTCATTCCTTCTTCTCCTTGTTTCTGTCTGGCTGAATGTACGGAAACTTGTAAGAGTGCACCAGCAGATTCAGAAACAGATTATTCCCCTCTGTAATCAGGCTTCTGAACGGTCCTTCCATAAGCTAGACTAAAATCTCAATCACTACTACCCAACTGCGGACATTGGACTTTGTCTGGGAAACCGATAAGCTATAATGCTGAGAACTGTATTCTGAACTCTGTATCTTTCCCTTAACTCTACCTATTGTACTTGAGTTTATCTTCATAGTATTCATATATAGTATTTTCTGATTTGGTTGGATAGCATGCAAAATAAAGCTTTTCACTGGTACACATAACACTAATAAACCTAGAGCTAAATCAAAGGGCAAAACCTCTAGATGATTTTGAACACAGCTCATGGCAGTGAGGAATCAATTTCACTGTGATCAAACTGCCTGCCTGTCCCTTGCAAGTTGCTTTGTCTCTGAACCCTTCATCTTTATGATGCAAAAATCACACCAGTGACATTCTGATTATTACAGTCTGCAGCAGTATCTTCCTCCCACCCCTTTGATCGTATCAACTTTATCAAGTCTGTTTGTTGTAAGTTCCTGAATTGATTGATTGAATCAAAACTATGTTTTCAAGGAAATGTTATTCTGCTTCATAACTGATCATCATTGTAAATATTTGCTTTGATTTACTTTTAGAGATACAGTGTGGAAACAGGAAACTCAACGGGTCAGGCAGTGTCTCTGGAGAAAAGGAATAGGTGAGATTTTGGGTCGAGACCCTTCTTCAGACTGAGAGTCAGGGCACAGGGAATCTAGAGATGTGCAAAGGTGCAGAACAAATCAGAGATGGCACCGATGGCCAAAGAGCCCACAATGGTCCATTGTTGGCTGTGGAGGAGGTGATAACGAGGGGATATGAACAGTGAAACTATCAGGACATCTAGGGTGGGGGGGGGACAGGGAGAGTGCAAGAGTTACTTAAAATGAGAGAAATCAATATTCATTCTGCAGTTAGACACAAAAATTCTGGAGTAACTCAGCGAGTCAGGCAGAATCTTCGGAGAAAAGGAATAGCAGACGTTTCGGGTCGGAACCCTTCTTCAGACATGGTTCAGATGTCTGAGAAGGGTCCCGACCCAAAACGTTCCTTTTCTCCAGAGATGCTGCCTGACCCGCTGAGTTGCTGCAGCATTTTGTGTCTTTCTTCAGTTTAAACCAGCATCTGCAGTTCCTTCCAAAACATTTAGTATTAGTATATATTTTTAAGTATGAAAAATTATAAAACTTTGCAGTTTGCATGCTATCCTGTCAAAGCAAATAATACTATACATGATTGCAATCAAGCTAAACTCATGTACAATATTCAAGCCCATTGCAGGTCTGGGTGAGTCTGATGAAATGTCTCAACCGGATATGTAACCTATTCCTTTTCTCCAGAGATGCTGCCTGACCCGCTGAATTACTCCAGCATTTTGTGTCAATCTACAATATTCGAGTAATGATCAAGCTGTGCACAGAATACAGTTTCTCATCATTTTAGCATAACAGTTCCAGAGAAAATGTCCAATGTCTGCAATGAGGTAGGTTGGAGCATTCCTGCGCTCCATTCCAACTCGTCATGCCTCCAGTTCTTGCACTCACTTTTATAAGCATCTATGCTCTTTTATAAGCATCTATGTCCACCAATATCTCTATCTTGGTGGATCAGAGCAACTGGGAACAGGTCTGGGCCACGTGGCTCTTTGGGCCTGCTTTGCGGATTTGATTGTTAATGTAATAAGAAGGAACTGCAGAATGAATAAGAAGGAACTGCTGATGCTGATTTACACCAAGATAGACACAAAACTCAGCGGGACAGGCAGCATCTCTGGAGAGAAAGAATGTGTGATGTTTCCGGTCGAGACCCTTCTTCAGGCTGAGAGTCATGGGAAAAGGAAACGAGAAATATAGACGATGATGTAGTTATAGAACAAATGAATGAAAGATATGGAAAAAAGTGACAATGATATTTAGTGTCTATACTAATAGACACAGTCTATACTGTGTCTATACTAATAGCAATCTGCTTTTCTCTATGAGGTGGTCAGTGTAGATGTGGTATCAGACCCAGGGCTGGCGTTCACATGGTGCGCAGGCGCAGTGGCGAGGGAAGGGGGCGTTGGCCTGGAGACGCGACGCCGGCAGCGGGAGGCGCGTTGCAGGCACCAGATCCACGACTATGCTGGGCGTAAAACCCTCTGTGTTCCTGCTGATGGTCAACGGACAGATCGAGAGTGCAGATGTGCGTATGATATTTGTGTTATTTCAGCGTATAGATGTAAAAATTTAGAGCAAACCAGATCAGTGTACCGCTGGGAGTTGTAGTTCGCCGTCTCTAACGATGCGCTGGAAAAGAGCGACGGGCCGAGTACATGAACTACAACCCCCAGAGTGCCCCGCGGCCCGGGCCTGACCATCCCCGTGGTAACCGCTGCAGGAGTTGCAACTCTTTGTATCTCGTTGTAGTTTGTATCCTTTTCTCGGTTGGATACATTCTGCTTCAAAGGCTGTTGTTACTTTTTGTAAAGAGGAGACTTGTTTTGTTTTCACTAATTGTAACCTTTCAAGATCTAAACTCCACGGAGAGACCTTTTACATTTAGAAAATTATAAATGCCTCACTTGCTGCAGGGAGAGTGGAAAATCTCTACGTTAGAATTATGTTAATTATCCTTGGAATAATATTTAGCTTCAATTATGTGTGCAATGAAAGACCTAATTATTTATGGGACCTCCAGTTTAAGAGGGATTATACTTGAAAATTCATGTGCTTTAGGATGTCGGAAGATCACGAAGATGCTGAAATGATGCAAAATCTGTACATAAAACTCCACCCCCAATCTTCCACCTACTTGCCCAACTTTTGAAATTTGTTATCATTCCTTTTCAAATTATCATTACGTTTCCTTTTAATAAAGACTGATTCTGTATATTTTGCTTCTGTATTCAGAGAAGAGTAGAACAGGAACAGGCACTTCAGCCCACAATGTCTAGTTTAGTGACACAGCATGGAAACAAGTCTTTCGGTCCACCAAGCCCGCGCCGACCAGCAAACACCCATACACTAGTTATTTCCTACATACTAGGGACAATTATACAGAAGATAATTAACCTACAAACCTGCACGTCTTTGGAATGTGGGAGGAATCTGGAGCACCTGGAGAAACCCCAGACAGTTCATGCGGAGAATGTACAAACTCTGTACGGACAGCACTCGCAGTTGGGATCGAACCCAGGTCTCTGGCAACTCTACTGCTGCGCCACTGTGCCACCCTGTACTAACCATGATGCCAAGTTAAATTAATTGCATCTCCATTTCCAGCAAGCGCATGTGCCTCTTATGTGTATGTTTAAATGCCTCTTATACGTCACTATCATTTCTGTTTCCACCACCACCCAAGGCAGTGCATTTTAAGCACCTTCCACTCTCTGCGTAAACCAACCTAAACCTAGAATTGGTGCCCCAACGATTCGAAAAGAGTGCAGGAGAGTGCTGGAATCTCGATGAGTTGGAAGTAGATTAGCAAATTTGCCATGCACCCGGGTATAGATTATGCTGACAGAATGTTCAGAATAATGTGTATGCATCTAAGTCTACACTAAACTTGCATCAGTTGTTAAATATCAATTTCTTAGATTATATCAGTTGGATAATTTTCCAATGCCAATTTATTGTTGTTTAAATTTGCATATCCTTTTTTTCTAGTTTCCTGAATTTGATGAGCTGTATTGCAAATATTCTTATGTCTATGGACATGACTGGGCTCCAACCACTGTGAGTATTCAATCTTGTTTGCTCAGAATAATTATATGACAAACTTCCTACTGAGGGCTTGAGCTGTAGGGAGAGGTTGGCAACCTAGGACTATATTCCTTGGAGCACAAGAGGGTGATGGCAGTTATTATAAAATGTATAAGATGATGAGGGGATAGATGGGATAGATACACAGACTTTTACCCAGAGTAGGGTAATCAAGAACCAGGTGACATATACAGTGCCCTCCATAATGTTTGGGACAAAGAACCATCATTTATTTATATGCCTCTGTACCCCACAATTTGAGATTTGTAATAGAAAAAATCACATGTGGTTCAAGTGCACATTGTCAGATTTTAATAAAGGCCATTTTTATACTTTTGGTTTCACCATGTAGAAATTACAGCAATGTTTATACATAGACCCCCCCCCCCCCTCCCATTTCAGGGCACCATAATGTTTGAGACACAGCAATGTCATGTAAATGAAAGTAGTCATGTTTAGTATTTTGTTGCATATCCTTTGCATGCAATGACTGCTTGAAGTCTGCGATTCATGGACATCACCAGTTGCTGTGTGTCTTCTCTGGTGATGCTCTGCCAGGCCTGTATTACAGCCATCTTTAGCTTATGCTTGTATTGGGGGCTAGTCCCCTTCAGTTTTCTCTTCAGCATATAAAAGGCATGTTCATTTAGGTTCAGATCAGGTGATTGACTTGGCCACTCAAGAATTGATCATTTATTAGCTTTGAAAAACTCCTTTGTTGCTTTAGCGGTATGTTTGGGATCATTGTCTTGCTGTAGAATGATGTCTTCTGCAGACAGTGGTCATTGACAAATCCACATCTGGCTACTGAAGTGTGTTTCTGAACTGTCGGACAGGTGTTTGTTTGTTTTTCTTTCTTATAGAGAGAATTCTTCTGTCATCAACTGTGGAGGTCTTCCTTGGCCTGCCAATCCCTTTGCGATTAGTAAGCTCACCAATGCTCTCTTTCTTCTTAATGATGTTCCAAACAGTTGATTTTGGTACGCCTAAGGTTTGGCTGATGTCTCTAACAGTTTTATTCTTGTTTCTCATTCTCTTAATGGCTTCTTTGACTTTCATTGACACAACTTTGGTCCTCATGTTGATAAACAGCAATAAACGTTTCCAAAGGTGATGGAAAGACTGGTGGAAAGACTAGGTGCTGATAGCTCTCTTATACCTGCATTAAGGAGGCATTTAAACACACCTGAGCAATTACAAACACTTGTGATGCCATGTGCCCGAAACATTATGGTGCCCTGAAATGGGGGGACTATTTTCTACATGGTGAAACCAAAATGTATAAAAATACCCTTTAATAAAATCTGACAATGTGCACTTTAACCACATGTGATTTTTTATATTACAAATCTCAAATTGTGGACTACAGAGGCAAATTAATAAATGATGGGTCTTTGTCCCAAACATTATGGTGGGCACTGTACGTAAGGTGAGAGGAGAAAGATTTAATAGGAACCCGGCTGACAACTTTTTCACACACGCTGATGGGTATATGGAACGAGCTGTCAGAGGAGGTAGTTGAAGCAGGTACTATAGCAACATTTAAAATATATTTGGACAGGTACATGGATAGGAAAGGTTTAGAGGGATATGTGCCACATGCAGCAAGTGGGATAAGTGTAGCTGCGGCATCTTGATCGGCATGGGCAGGTTGAGCCAAAGGCTTGTTTCCATGCTGTATGATTCAGTGACTATTATTAATTGCAGGCTCAATTGCTTTGGTTATCCACATTTGAGTGTTTGACCAAAGTAACATAACTTATAACCTAGCCTCTTGAAACAGCCGTTGTTGATTTCCAGTTGTCCTGCAACATTATTCTTGCAATCTAGTAGCTAATTAAAAAATAATGAAGACATAGGAGCAGAATTAGGCCATTCAGCCATTGAGTCTACACCCCCATACAATCATGGCTGATCTATTTTTCTCTCTCAATTCCATTTTCCTGCCTTCTCCATGTAACCTTTGACACCCTTCCTAATGAAGAATCAAGTGAGCATGTGAAATTTTCAAACATTCTTCTCTTCTTCCTCTTTTCTCTTTTTCTATTACAATACAATACGGTTTTATTCGTCACATTGCACATAAAGTGCAAGTGAAATGAATTTGCCAGCAGCGGTACAATGATAAAGAACACACAAAACACACTAACAATTTAACACAAACATCCACCACAGCATTCATCACTGTGGTGGAAGGCACAAAATTTGGCCAGTCCTCCTCCATTTTCCCCCGTGGTCGGGACCTCAACCCTCCGCAGCCGTCGCTGCGGGCATCCAGATGAGTGAAAGTCCAGGTAAGTCCTGAAAAACGGTGCCTCCCCCAACGGAGAACGCGGCTTCAGGTTGGTGTAGGCCGCAGGCCGGCGGTCGAAGATTTAAAGTTCCCGCCGCGCCGCATCCAGAAGCACCGCAGACCGCAGGGCCGGCGGTCGAAGCTCCCCTCCAGGGGTGATGGTAAGTCCACGCCGGGCCCGCGGTAGAAGTAGGCCGCGGGCCGGCAATGGTGGCTTCTTCTTCTCCTGGGTCCCCCACGTGGGATCCCGGGCTGCGGACGCCACGCCAGCTGGAGCTCCGCAGACCGCGACTTCAGGCTGCGAAACGGAGCGCTCCCCTCTGGCGAGCCCTAGCGAGGGCTCGCCCGCTCCACGACGAGAATCCGCGCTGCGCCCGCAGCTGAAGCCCCGGGCACGTCTCCGGGAAAGGCCGCCCGATCCTCGATGTTAGCCCACGGGGAGGCGACCTGGAAAAAGTCGCCTCTCCGTGGAGGAGGCGACCGAAGTGGTTTCCCCCTCACCCCCCCACACCACCCCCCACACAAGACACACAAAGAAACATTAAAAACAGACTTTAAAACATACTAAAAAAATTTAAAAAGCAGAAAAAATGGACACGCTGCTGACAGGGCGCCGGCTTGCAGCGCCCCCACCATTTACTGGTTAAAGTTAAAACATTAAAAAAAAAGAAGTTGTACACGAAACGTATTATGTTGCATATCATGATTAAGATGTATGTACATTGCTTCTAATAAAAAAAAAAAAAATTTTTTTTTTTTAAAGGGAACACAGGCTCAACAAGCAAAAAAAAAAGAAATTTTCAAACGTGAAAAGCACCAATAGCTTAATAGGTTTGATACTTTGTAGTGAACCTGAAGAAAGCACTTTGAGTTGCTATTCAGTGTGCTAATTTCTCTTTTGTTAATTTTTTGACAAATTGTATTGTAAATTCATAAGAGTTTCATTTATAACAAAGCTGGAAGAGAAAGCCTGTTTACTTGGCACAGAAAATTTGGGATGAGGTTACAAGCATATTTTAGTTTAGTATAGAGATATAGCATCGCGCCGACCAGTGATCCCCGCACACTAACACTATCCTACACACACTAGGGACAATTTATAATTTTACCGAAGCCAATTAACCTACAAACTTGTACGTTTTTGGAGCGTGGGAGGAAACCGGAACACCCAGAGAAAACTCACGCAGGTCACACGAAGAATGTACAAGCTTCATACAGACAGCACCCATGCAAAGGAATACTTTGTTATCTGTTTTAGTTTAGCTTAGAAATACAGCATGCAAACAGGTCCTTTAGCCCACCGAGTCCCCGCCAACCATGATCACCAGGAACAATTTACAGAAGCCAATTAACCTACCAACATACACATCTTTGGTATATGGGAGGAAGCCAGAGCAGTCAGAGAAAACCCATGCGGTCACAGGGAGAATGTACAAACTCCGTACAGACAGCACTCATAGTCAGGATCGAACCCAGGTCTCTGGGGCTGTACGGCACTTGACATTATGGAGCATCACAAATGGAGTCATATGGGGCTTAATACACGTGGATGAAACAGGTGCAGTGAGCAGAGTTATTGCCTTTATTTCTCACTCTGTGGATCAGTGAGGTTTATTAGATGCAATATTAACAACAAAATTAACTATAAGGAAATTATCTGATTTTTCTACAACTATTAATCATTTGGTTAAAAGCAAAAGAAAATAGTTTAAAATTCAGTACCAATTCAATCATGCGCTCAATTTGAAAAGGAGTTATTGAATAAATCTTTGAATTAATCTTGAGTCCAGAAAATTAGGGTTGAGCTGGCTGCTGATTGAAATTGAATTTCATAGATAATTGATTTTTACTTGTATTCTTTGAAACCATTCACCATATTAATAAATTAATGGGATTGTGCCTGCGCTGCACTTCTTGTTAACAGATTTAATCATTTAGATCAATTAATTAAAAAAAAATTTTTTTTCTAGTTATCAGCTTTCCAAAATTGCTTGACTAAATGCTTAAACTCCTCTAAGATACTATCATGTCAGAATGTGTGTTATACCAGTCCAAGATGTAAATATCTGAAATGGCGGCACGGGCGCAGCGGTAGAGTTGTTGCCTTACAGCGCCAGAGACCAGGTTCGACATTTGACTACGGGCGCTGTCTGTACGGATTTTTACATTCTCCCTGTGACCGCATGAGTTTTCTCTAGGTGCTTCGGTTTCCTCCTACATCCCAAAGACGTGCAGGTTTGCATGTTGTAAAATTGTTCTTAGTGTGTAGGATAGTGTTGGTCAGCATGGACTCGATGGGCCGAAGGACCTATTTCTGTGCTGCATCCCTAATGGATGGCATAAAGAAGGCAGAGTTTTTTTAATTTGAATCCATATGCCTGCTAAAATCAAGGCCAATTTGTATTATAATCTTCACTTGTACACCTTAATTCTAATCTGCAGCACGGTGGCACAGCTGGTAGAGCCACATTCGATCCTGACCTCTGGTGCTGTCTGTGTGGAGGTTGCAAATTCTCCTTGGGTTTCCTCCAGGTGTTCCACCTTCCTCCCATATCCCAATGACGTGCTTGTTTGTGGGTTCATTGACTTCTGTAAATTGCGCCCAGTGTATGGGAAAGTGGGATAACATAGATCTAGTGTGAACGGGTGATCAATGGTCACCGCTGACTCGGTGGGCCAAAGGGTCCATTCTCATGCCCTATCTTTAAAAACTAAAAGTTTATGTAATGGAAATTTGACCAGGAACCTACTGCACATTCATACAGTACTCTTTCACACCTGGGCATGGCGTTTGATTGTGATATAATCATGTCACCCTGGCATGAAACTTTACCTAATAGATAGAATTGAAACTTTTATCTGCAAAAGTTGGTGTTTATTTTGTACCAAGGCACACCTTGTACAATGACCTGGAAATTCCTCAAGCTGCTTCAGTTTCATGACAAATTTTTAGTCCAGATTAAGGTTATACAGGTAGTTCTGTTATAATGCAATAGTTGATTATTATTATAAGATACATCATGGAAACATAGCCTTCGGCCCACCAAGTCCACGTTGACCATCGATCACCCGTTCACATTAGTTTTATGTTATCCCACTTTCGCATCCACTTCCTGCACACTTGGGGCAGAGGCTGAAGAAGGGTCCTGACCCAAAACTTGCTCAATCCATGTCCTCCACTGATACTGCTTGACCTGCTGAGTTACTCCAGCACTTTGTGTTCTACACATGATTACAGCATCTGCAGTTCCTTGCATCTGCCTTGTAAGAAACTAAATTGCTTTGTAATACTGCCAGTAATATCAATTATTAGTCACATTTAATAAGTTAAGCTGTAATGGTTCATAGATCTATAACATGGTGTTGCGTCTTATATAGTGTGCTTTAATTTTAACTGAATTTATCAACGCAATAATTGTAAAGCAAGTATAAAGTATTATTGTTAAATGGTGGCAGAGTGGTCTTCTAATTCATTTTTTCATTTGTTGGAATTCTAAGAAAATTATTTTTTATTTTCATTGACTAGAATGTTTTTATTTTTGCTATAAATATCTGATCTTTATGTACCTTCTTGTGCAAAGGTGGTGTGGTTTTGGCAAAGTAATATAGGAAGCTTTGCCAGTCCTTGCACAGTGACCCATAACAATGGAATAATTTGTAAAGTAAGAAGTATTAAGTATTAATTATTAAATGGTGGTCTTCTAATTCAATTTTTCATTTGTTGGAATTGTAAGGAATTTAAAAACATTTTTTTTAATCGATTAGAAAATTGTCATTTTTGCTGGACTATTATTCCATAACTATTTGCAGCCTTTAAATATCTAATCTTAATGTCCCTTCTTGTGCATACCTGTGAATCTGGCAAAGTAACATTAGATGCTTTGCCAGTCCTGGCACGGCGTCCCCAAGTATATCCTTCGCAGAGAGACTATTTGATCAAAGGGGTATTATTCTCCCCAATGATAAGGTCCCAATGATAAGGTCCAGACTGGAATCTGCAATAAATTTAAGATCAGAATGCAAATCTTAAAACATAGTTTACTTGATAATACAACATACAAGTTCTCTGATTCTAAGTAGTGCTATGTGGAGAAGCCACTTAGGTTTCACCACAGAAAATGTCTTCCTTATACAAAATATTAACTTATAAGTTATAAATGAGTTTGTGAGAAATTAGAACACAGACCAATACAGCTCAAGAACAGGCCTTTCGGCCCACGATGTCTGTGCCGAACATGATGCCAAGGCCAATGCTAATCTCCTGTACATAATTCATATCCCACAATTCCCTGCACATCCATGTGCCTGTCCAAAATTCTCTTAAATGCCACTATCATATCTGTCTCAACCACCACCTCCAACAGCACGTTCTAGGATCATGCCACCCTCTGTGTAAAAAGATCTTTCCCCACACATCTCGTTAAACTGATTATTTTGATTGGATTACATACCAGATCAAATCAAGCAGAAACAAAATGCACAGGTCTGATGTTGGCCTATTGTGACTCAGCTTCACTTGGATTTCTGCATCTGCTCACCCAAACGTAAGGCTAACCTGAGGTCAAATGCCTGTGATTCTAAGCTGTGCCATCCACTGTGGGACTCATCAATTGATGAGAGTGGCTTGATGCACCTCATCCAGCTCCCGAGCACGGTGACCCATTGAATGGAGTTACTGACCCAGTAGAGGAAGATATGTGCCTTGGTAGAGTTGCTGCCTTACAGTGCCAGCTTCCCAGGTTTGATCCTGACTATGGGTGCTGTCTGTACGGAGTTTGTACGTTCTCCATGTTACCGCATGGGTATATCTTCAAGTGGTCTAGTTTCCTCCCACACTCCAGACATACAGGTCTGTAGGATAATTGGCTTCGGTAAAAAGTGTAAATTGTCCCTGGTATGTAGGACAGTGCTAGTGTACGTGGTGATTGCTGGTCGACACGGGCTAGATGGGCTGAACGGGCTAGATGGGCAATGTTTCCACATTGTATCTCTAAAGTCGAAAGATTGTTTACTTTACTTTTTAGTACACTTTACTTTTTAGTAGTTTAAAGTCTCTTTTAATTGAATATTTTTGATAATTTTTTAATGTCTGCATCACAAAAATCTTTGATGCTGGAGGTTTATTGTGGTAAGAGATCAGTCGTCGAAGAGTTGAAACCCACGTGCTGCTTGAAGCCCGCTAGTACTCATGGGGCACTCACTGGGGGCAGAGGTATGGCTGGTACAGACCTCAGCATCTGAAAAAGATTAGTCCGGATGGGGACCAAGGTGAATAAGCCCAGGCAGACGGCCAGCCAGCCAGCCAACTCTGATTCGATCTACTCGTAACTGTTTTGTGTTTTTTTTCCTTATTGGAATGATTTCTACACCTTTCTAAATATAGCAGCTTAATTACTCAAGGAAACAGAGCAATTTAAATAAAAATCTTACTGCAGCTAATTGGCAAATTTCCCATTGCTGGAAAAAAGGTTACATGGAAAATAATTAGTGAGCTATGTGGAAGTTTATAGTAGTGCTTTAAGTGGGAAATTAAAGACCCAGGAATGCAGATCAACTTAGTGTGTGCCTGTGTGTTTAAATGCATAGGCACGTCGTTTCTGCATCCAGCTAAATGCACAATATATGGATATCCTATACAGACTGCTCTCTGAAACACACTGTCCTTCACATGCAATTTTTCTCCCAAAAATTGTTAACATCATTTAACTAGCTTTTATCTGGTATGATTGTTCCCACGCAAAGACACAAAGTGCTGCAGTAACTCAGCTGGTCAGGCGGCATCTTAGGAGAACATGGATTGGTGATGTTTTGGGTCAGGAGCCTTCTTCAGACTGATTATTTCAACAATCCGTTATAGCAATGAATATTTAAAGGAAATAAAGATAGAGCAAATTTCCATATAATTTTTGACATACTTTTAAACATTGTCCTTGGGTTCTGTCTTTGGAGTTTACACGTTCTCACTGACCGCGTTGGTTTCCTCCAGGTGCTCCTATTCTTCCCACATCCCAAAAACATGTGGGTTTGTAGGTTAATTGGCTTCTGTAAATTGCTCCCAGTATGTAAGGGATGGATGCAAAATTGGGATAACATAGAACTAGTGTGAATAGATGATCGATAGTTGGCATGGGCCAAAAGGCCTGTTTCCATCTCTATCTCTAAACTGCCTAAGTAAACTTCTTACGTTTCCCATATATTCCATACTTTAAGTGCTATGCAACCAGATGCGATAATGAATCTGCCTGTTTTTTTGCAGTTGGGGAATGTTATTCCCATTTAAAATAACAATTTCATGTTTGTTTTGTTCCCAGATGACCTGTGGCAAAGTAATTTCTGGTCCAAGGAAAATCAGATTTAATTTAAAAGCAGTAAATGATGAAGAAGGGTTTATGTGGGTGAATTTTCTAAGCAAGCAAATCTTCCCCTTTACTCCAGTCAGTTGTAATTTTTATTTCAATTTAATGTCTGGATATATTGTATATTACACAATTGCCTTGTGCAGTGCTAATTTGACAAGCAAAAGGGGTTCTCTAGCTCATTCACTATTGTAGGATAGGTGAAATGAGTGTGAATATAATTACATACCAGGCAAATTAGATAATGCTTTTAATCAAATACCACATGCATTTCAAAAAGTGTCTCCACCCCAAAGTCTTGAACCATAGGGGTTGAAATAGGCAACATTTATTAGTGATTATTAAACATTCTGCAAGAATTAATTAGAAATGCATCATACATTAGAAAGTATTTTAACTTTTTAATATGATAGCAATTTATTCTTGCTATCATATTCAAAGGCATTAGAGAAACAGTAATAAACACAGATTTCGTTGGAGGATAATCGATTAGCAATCCAGTTGTAAAATTTGACCAGCTGCCATCCTACTTGTCATTGTAAACTGTGATTCGCTTAATATATTACATTAAGATGGTTGTTGTGGTGTAGAATTACAAAAATACATTGCAGTCAGGTTCCAAAACTCAGCAGTGGTTTTAATGAGTGGCTTGTTAGCCTGATACAAACCATCAGCAACTAAAAAAAACCCAAGCAGAATGTAAAACCATCTGCTGGAATAGAAAGCACTTACTCTTTTTAATGGCAATTGCTATTTTATCAGCTATCGATTTTCATCTTGAAATGTGTAGGGTCTAGAGGAAGGCATATCCCAGATTACATCTAAAAGTAAGGATTGCAATCAAGGCTTTGTGTGGAATTTCCCCATGGAGATCACATTCAAGAGCACCAACCCATATGGTTGTAAGTATGTCTCTAAACTTCTACTGTTAAACAAAACTGCATATATTTTAAGTTATTTACTTTCAAACTGTGTGAAACAGTAATGTCTCCAGGTAACAGGGAAAGGGTGGCACGGTGGCGCAGTGGTAGAGTTGCTGCCTTACAGCGCCAGAGACCCGGTTTCGATCCTGACTACGGGTGCTGTCGATACGGAGTTTGTACATTCTCCCTGTAATCGTGTGGGTTTTCTCTGGGTTCTCCAGTTTCCTCCCACACTCCAAAGACATACAAGTTTGTAGGTTAATTGGATTTGGTAAAATTGTCCTTAGTGTGTGTAGGATAGAACTAGTGTATGGTTGATTGTGGTCAATGCAGACTTGGTGGGACAAAGAGCCTGTTTCCACACTGTATCTCTTCTAAAACTAAAACAGCTGAATTTATGCCAAATATTAGTGGAAACCTTTGTAGCAATTGAATACCTGTGTTGTTTTCCAAAGGGCCTCAGATAGTAATTAGTGTTTACGGAGCTGATCTGTTTGGGAATGATGTGGTCCGTGGCTACGGAGCTGTTCATGTTCCCATGACTCCTGGAAGGTGAGTCATTAACTTTTTATTAAATATATAAGTTTGCTTTGATAGGGTACTAAAATAAATTGGAAAGCATTGTAAACCCAACTAATGTCTACCGTCATTTCAAAACTATAATGAAATCTAGAATGAAGTGGTTCTGTTAAAACCAGACTTATTCGGTGTGTAGTAAGTGGTGTCTCTTGACGGGATATCTGATAATTTTCCATCCCTTGCCAATGATCAAGTTGAATTGGGGCCACGTTGTCAGAATTTACAGGGACAGTATTTGGATGAGATCTGCAGCTCTGGCCAAAACAATGATTTAAATCCTAGCAGTTGAACAGGTCTATTAGGAATTAAAATTGCTAATTTTTTTTAGCAATGTCTATTAGAAAAAAGTGCTGGAGCAACTTGGAGGGTCAGGCAGCATCTCTGGAGAACATGGATACGTGACGCTTCGGGTCGTGACCCTTCTTCATACCCTTCTGCAGAAGGGTCTCTACCCGAAATGTCGCCTATCCATGTACTCTAGCGTTGCTGCCTGATCTACTGAGTTACTCCAGCAGTTTGTGTCCTTTTCTATTAGTAACTTGTCAGTGTCTGTTTTCCTTGCTAAATTACTGGTCACTTAAAGGTCATAGTACATTGGAAAAAGGAACAGAGAAAAAGGAAACAGAAAATAATCTTGGTAACTTTACAAAAGGAAAAACAGACCAAAAAGATATATACCCAAATCATCTACGACCATCAGAATGAAGGATTCCAACCTAAAACATCGCCTGTCCATTTCTCTCAGGAGATGCTGCCTGACCTGCTGAGTTACTCCAACGTTTTGTGTTTCTAATATTCCTCCTAATATAAAACTCCTAATAATGCTTATGCTATAAACTTTATCTAAAAGTGCTTAGTCTAATGTCACATCCATGATTTCTCTATACATTTTGATGCCAATGGCAGTGTAGTTAAACAACTGATAATACATGGTCTGCAAATAACTTTGTCTCATTGCAAAGTACTAACTATATTTTACTTGTTGAGGGGCCCAGTTTAGAAATGTTACTACCTGCAACCATCATAATTACTAGAGTAGCTCAAGTACAGCAATTTAGCACAGATGTATTCTCCCATCAGCATCAATGGTACAGATATTGTTGAAGCCCACAAACCATTGTGTCCAACTCATTGATTCTTTTTAGTGGTGTGGATTTTGCATCTAGCATGTGCTTTAATTTTAAGAATGTTGGAAGAAATCTACAATTAACTGCGATGGAGAAGTTGAATGAACTGTTTTTAAAAAGGTGAAATATTTATAGGTGCATTAATAATTTACTTTAGAAAACTGCTTTTATCTAGGCACAAGAGAACTATTCCAATGTTTGTCCCAGAGTCTTCGTCCAAACTGCAAAAATTTACCAGGTATTAAGATTAAGATATAACAGTTTGAGAAAATTGAGATCAATCTAAATGTTGCAGGTCACAAAATATGCAGAACTGTAAAAAATGAAAGAAAACACGCTTGAATATGATTTGCAGTTTTTTTTGCTTGTATATCCAATATAGTTGAAATGATTAATTTAGCATTGGGAAAATAATTAATTTAGCTGGTTCATTCTCTGGCATCTTGCCCAAGTCATCATCCATTTGTGCACTTTGACACTAAATGCTGCCAAATTATTTTACTGCATCGTCTTGGTACTTAATTTACAACCGAGATATAGAACTGCCATTACAGCAATACTTTAAGCCGTCTGAAATGAAAATCAATTTCTAGAACTACTGTGTAGGAAGGAACTGCAGATGCTTGTTTAAAAACAAAGATGGAAACAAAAAGCTGGAATAATTCAGCGGGTCAGATAGCATCTCTGGAAAAAAGGAAGAGGTGAAAGCGACTTCTGTAACTTCAAGTAACCCTTGAATCCCCTCTCTCCATCCCTCCCCCACCCTAATCGTTGTCCTCGTTTCAGTGTCGTCCTGGTGAGTCTCATTGTCTGTAACTTGTTTTTATCTAGCGCACAGCTAACAATGGCCTGTTTCTTTTATCATCGTTACTTTTTTGCATATCTTTCAATTTGTGCTATATCACTATACAGTCTATATATCTAATTTTCCTTTCTCCTGACTCTGTCGGGAGTAGGGTCTCAACTCGAAATGTCACCTATTCCTTTTCTCCAGAGATGCTGTCTGACCCACTGAGTTACTTCAGCTTTTTGTGTCTATCTTCTAGAACTATTGCCAATGGTTCTTACAGCAGGAGTTACTGGAGATAATGAGTAGCCTTAACCCCAGAGGGCTGAGATCAGAATTTGCACAAACTACTAATGTTTAAGTATACATGGTTTTGCTCTGCAGTAAGATTCTTGTTCTCAGGACAGAAATATCTTTGCCGTGCCTCCAAAGAAAAACATCCTTTGAGATTTTAAGAGGCTGTACTTTTAAGAATCTGTTTTTCTTTTCTTCTTTGGTTTAGTTGGCTCATGGGAAGACGTCCAGAATTCACAGATCCTAAAGTGGTTGCACAAGGCGAAGGAAGAGAAGGTGTGCCTTAAATAAAGTCTAGTTTCTAGTTCACATATTGTTGGTTGGACAGGAGACGACAGCTGAATTTGTTCACGTTCTATTCATGATATAGAAATTTTATAGAAATTTAAAATTATATCATCCACTATTACCATAGTAGTTTTGAAGCATCACTTGATTTTTATATTTAAAGTCAGTGTTAAAGCTGTTTTTTTTTTTTCACATTTTGCTTCCTTGGTCCCAACAAGTATCTCCCGAGTAAGGACTGCTTAATTAGGGTTAAAAAAAAGTTCAGCACTTAGCCGGATTATGGAATTGAACATGCTGTCATGACTTGTATATAAGTTGCAGGTTTCTGGACAAGTAATTGGATGGTGCATCTTAAAGGGATTTTTTTTTTGTTAATGGTGTAATCTTAATTTACCTAATTTGGGTCTTCTAATTTCAAATTGGGCTGCAATTTTAAGGATTTTCTGTAGATTCTACTAATTGTAGCCATTGGATGTCTTGATGACATGAAGAACAGAAATACTGTCACCAATGAGAACATTGGAATACAAAATTTGTTTCAAGTCTCTCATATTCTGTGTACAACATTTAGTTATTCTAATTTACTTTGCAGTAATGGAAGGTGCAAGAACTTTGTCTAACAAAAGAACCCACAAAGTGTCCTTATTGAGGCTAGCATGATAGGGCGGCACAGTGGCGCAGCAGCAGAATTGCTGCCTTACAGCACTAGAGACCTGGGGTTGATCCTGATGACAGGTGCTGGCCATATGCAGTTTGTACATTCTCCCTGTGGCCATGTGGGCTTCCTTGCACATTCCAAAGATGTGCTGGTTTATAGGTTAATTAGTGTGTAGGATAGAACTAGTGTATGGGTGGTCAGCCTGAACAAGATGGGCCACAGGGCCTGCTTCCACACTGTATCTCTGAACTAAACTAAAACTAATAACAAAGAAATCCTTTGCCTGCTAGCATCTTCATGGTATTAGTAAACCTTTCATAAACCCTTTAAGTAGAGTAGATGCAGGAATAATTTTGCAACCTATTTCTTAAAGCTTAAACATTTATAACAATTGCTGATGGAATTAATGTCCACCATTTACCTTTGCATTTTAGTTACACGGGTTCTGTCGCAAGGATTTGTTACCGTCTCTTTCAACATTGTCACCAAGGATTTGAAGAAGTTGGGATATGACACCACCCCTCCTAACAATCAGACTTCTGCCATGTCCGATGGTTAAATGGAATTGCAGCATGATGAACCAAAAGCAGAATTTCTAATTAGGCATTTAGAGACATAGAAAGAGCTAATGTTTTGGGTCAGTGCCATCTCATCTGAACTGGGAATAGTTAGATTAAAAACATACTTGTCTCTATCTATTCCCCATTTGATTCACGGAAATCATCCTGGGATGTTAACATTGTGTCATCCTCCACAGATGATGCCTGATCTGCTGAGTATTCTTGGCTGATGAATTTCTATTTGATTGTCTGGTGACTATTTAAATTTTGTTTCTCCCAAAATGACAGCCATTTAGTTCCCAACTAAATATGACTCATGGCCGCAGATTGGAATATATTTCACAACACTCTAGTTTCTAAAAGATCACTGTACCATGAAATAACACAAAGATACGTTGACGTGTTCTTAAATTATTTGTGACTTGTACTGGCATAAATCCACACTAAGCACCCTAAAATTAAATAATTTCTGTGCTGTAAGTAAACTTTATAAATTGAATTGTCACTTTGAATACAAGAACATACACTAAAATATCTTCCAGGCAATTTGTACAAGTACCTAAATGTTAATTTGAAAATTTAAAAGAAACAAGATTTAAGAAGTGGTGAAATCATTTTTTAATGATATGCCTCTATTTTTATTCAAAATTTCTCCATGCATTAATTTTGTCTCGGTAATACCATTATTACCCATGAGTTAATCGTACACAGGAAGCAAAAAATTGTCCTGCCTCATTGTAAATATTTTAATATGGGCAAAGGTTTCAAATTGAGTATTAAATCAGATTGACAAAACTAAGATGAATTTCCTGTATTCTTGATGCTCTTTGCTACAAGTGTCTGAAATAAGTTACTGTTAAAGCTCACCAATAACTAGTTATGTTAGTATGCAGTTTAATAAGCCTATCTTCAACACAAAGCTTTTTATATGAACTATTTATCACAACACTGAAAATTTGACTTGTTGTATCCATGTTTGTCATTAAATGTCCATGAAACCACTATTTAATGGACCAATAAATTACCAATAAAAATAATTATTTAAGAATAATTAATTCTATATAATGGAAATAATTTCATAAGTGCTCGTGAATGTGATTAGAATGGTAACTATTTAGAAAACAAGAAGATCACCATGAACAAGTGGGAAATCTAGTTTCCTGGTTTAGAATGTCCTATGACCTCTTGGTAAAATATGGAGGGAGTGGGTGGAAACACGTATCACCTACATTAAGAGGCACAGAAGGTCGTGTTGAAGGGACATTATGATCCAAAAATAACCAGTTAACAGATTTAAATGGTTTTGGATTCCTCTAAGCAGCTGGCATCAATTGTTTTTGCTGTTTCCAAGTGAATTTGCATTTAAAATCAGTGTTTCTCCGATTCACCCAGTTGTAGCCAATTTGCAGCCCATCCATTCATCTGATTCCATACAATCAGATCTTTAGTCATGGATTCGGAAGGTGTTTCACCAATATCCTTTTACAAAGCCAAATATCTTGTCATCTACAGGACAATGTCCATCCTTCATTACTTTAAAAAAGTTCAAGCTTTGTCAAATTAATTCCCTTGTCAAAATCCATGCCGACGATATTTTCAGTTTATCAATGTACTTAAATTATTGCTTCCAATATATTTAATGCGATCCACATCACAATAATTAATCTGTTATTACTGAATGTTATATCTTATATTTTACAGTTAGCAATCACATTTGTTGGCTCCAGTCATTCAGCATTAATCCCTTTACCAGGAATTTTCTTTATTCCAAGATGCACAATTTTTTATTTTTTTTTAAAGGTAGATTGATGTTATCTTCAAATGCTTATTAAATACTTATTTTCTAATCTGGTAATTACTAGAAAGTTATTTATTATTAATTGCTTTTAACTTTGCTTTTGGTAGTTAAGTTTTATATTTGGGTCCTAGTAACAAAGTTACAGGTGAGTAAAATTTGTTAGATACACTATGAATTTGCTTCTAATTTTGCTGGAATCCATTCATCCTTATCATTTTGTGCTGTTGTAGAGGTGATTGAAATAAATTATTTTGCCTACACCTTAAATCTGTCCCTTCTGCTTATAAATATTGAACACTTTCTGCTTATTAAAACTATTCATGCTTTGACCATCCTCAAACCTAAAGAAATAGATCTTCTCCATTCACTCCACATAACCAAGCTTCCTCATTTTTATAACAGCTCTTGTGCTCTTTTCTAAAGCCTTGACAGGACTTAGAACTCTAGTCGAGGTGCATATTTTATTTAAGTTAATGTTTGTTCTTCCCACTCTGTATCATTATGACTAAATCATGCTCTAATTGCAGAAATGGAACCTGTAATATGTATGGGCAAGACTTCTTAACTCTTGCTCTTCAGCATAAATTTGGTAAGAAAAAGCCTAGGATCTATATACCATTGAGCCTAACATCTGTGGTAGGCAAATTATTGCAGAGGACTCTGAGGGATAAGACATATATGCGGGGTTAATTAGGGATAATTAGCAGCATTATTTTGTACATTGGAGAGCGTCTTGATTGAATCTGTTTGAATTTTTTGATAAAGTAATCTAAAAGGTTAATGAGAGCAAAGTCGTAGATGTTGTCTATATGGACCTGCAAGGTTCTGCATGGTATGCTGCTCTGGAAGGTTAGAGCACATGGGATCCAGTGAGAGCTTGCCAACTGGATCGAGAATTGTCTTCATGGAAGGAAGCACAGAGTGATGGTGGAAGGTTGCCTATCTGACTGGAGGCCTGTGGTGGTGCTCGTCAGGGACTGGTGCTGGGCCCATTACTGTTTGTGATTTATATCAACGATTTGGATGAAAATGTAGAACGCATGATTAGTAAGCTTTCACATAACACTACAGTAAGTGGTATAGATAGTGAAGATGGTTATCAAAAATTACAGCAGGATCTTGATTTGTTGGGTAAGTAGGCTGAGGAATGGTTAATGGAATTTAATGCAGACAAACGCGAGATGTTGCAATTTGGTAAGTCAAACCAGGACAGGATCATCAATGTGAATGGCAAGGCCCTGGGGAGTGTTGTATAGCAGAGGGATCTAGGAGTACAGCTACATATTACTCTAAACGTCACGTCACAGGTAGATAGGGCGGTGGCCTTCATTAGTCAGGATATTGAGTATAGAAGTTGGGATGTTATGTTACAGTTGTACAAGACATTGGTGAGGCCACATTTGGAGTATGTTCCATTTTTGGCACCCTGCAATAGGAAGAATGTCGTTAAGCTGGAACAAGTGCAGAGAAGATTTACAAGGATTTAGCCATGACTCGAGGGGTTGAGCAATGGTGAGCAATTGGGCAGGCTAAGAGGAGAAGGCCTTGGAGAGGAGAAGGCCGAGTGGTGATCATATAGAGGTGTACAAGATCATGAGGGGACTAGAGATGGTGAATGCACACTTTTATCCAGAGTAGGGGAATCCAGAACTAGAAGACATAGATTTAAGGTGAGAAGGGAGAGATTTTATAAGAGACCTGAGAGTTTTTCACACAGAGGGCGGTGGGTAACAGAATGAGCTGCTAGAAAGGGTAGTCGATGCAGGTAATATAACATTTAAAATACTTTTGCATAGGTATATGGATAGAAAAGGTTTAAAGGGATATGGACAGTGGGACTGGTGTAGATGGGAACATCTTGGTCAGCCTGGGCATGTCGGGCCAAAGGGCCTGTTTCTGTGCTATATGACTATACTTTCCTAAGTTGCTTGATATCTTGAAAGGCACAGATTTTCCAGGTAAGTTGGTGGACAAACTGGACAGGAAACATTTGTATTATTTTCTATTTAGACAATTGAAAATGAGTTAGGAGTTACAAAACACAGTCTTTTGCAATATTGTTTCTGAATCAACATGGCGATTCCACTAATTGGTAAAAAATTTATAGTTAAGGATATTGCATTCCATGCTATGCAATGCCAGAAAGGCAACAACTTTCATTTATACAAAATCTGCATCCTTGTGATTTACCAAAATACTTCACAATCAGTTCATTACAGTAGAATTGTTATCTACTGTTAGGTCACAGGCCAAGTAATATTCCCGATTCAAACACTTGGCACTTAAAGCCCACATGTTAATACAACAGCAGTTTACCTTGCTAATCAAACATAATCAAGAACATGTTTAAGATCTTAATGGAAGGTAGTACGATTGCAATTGTGTATTTCTAATGTAAAAGAAATGAACTAAAACTATAGTTCAGATACCGACAATTTAATTTCCTTTTTTGAGCAACAGGCCCCTGATCTTTGCTGCTGTTTAAATGGCAGAAACAATAACTGCGTGATTTGCTACAAAACCATTACATAGAAAAAAGGATACAGAACATATGTTACAATAGTACAAATGATAAGTTATATAATACAGTAATGACAGTTGAGCACAATAACATATAAAGCAGCCTGCTCCCAGCATCATGAATAAGTTTGTGGATGAACAGAACATAATACATGAAAAATGTGGGTACTCACCATTATGTGCAGCAGTTCTCATTCTTTAAACATAGTTATCTTTGCCTAATAAAATGCAAGCCAAATAACTGGAAAATCAATAAGTACCAGTCCCTCTAGTGGCCTTTAAAATTAAATTCAGATTTCTTTTGTTTATCTCAGCATAATACTGGTGCCTCACCCCACTGTTTCTCACCAAATGAAAAATAGGTTAGCCAATCTCAAGGGTTGTCAAGTTGGTGCATTCAAAATTAAGATGTCTTGACTACATTGTCTCCACTACAATGTATCAACTCCAAGCTAGTCTAACTTGCATCATGATAATCACAAAACCAAATGCTGGTGACAGCACAAATTAAATTGGTATAGAACACAGCAGCCAGCTTATAAATGATTATTCAAATAAAAAAGAATGGAGATCCCTGAAACCAAGCCAAAGAAAGAAACCCTGAATGAATCTAGGACATGTTCACCAAGTTTTGAGGAAACCAAAGTTCTCCACTGTGTGACGAAAAGACAAAACTTTATTTTGTTCAAAGAATTATTGCGGGCTGCACTGTACGCAGCTGGCAAAGCTGCTGCCTCACAATGCCAGACACCCAGATTTGTTCCCGACCTCGGATGCTGTATGTGCGAACTCTACACGTTCTCTCTCTGACTGCGTGAGTTTTCTCTGGGTGCTCCGGTTTCCTCCCAAAGTGCAGGTTTGTAGGTTAACTGGCCTTTGTGAAATTGCCCCTGGAGTGTAGAGAGTAGATGAGAAAGTGGGATAACATAGAACTAGTGTGAACGTGTGATTGATGGTCATGTGGACAGTGGGCCGAAGGGCCCGTTTCCATGTATCTCTAGAGTTTAAAAAACACCCATTCCAAACAGATGAAATGAATTCACTCATATTTGGAGGATATCAGGTCATCTAGGGCTAAACAGGTGCTATATCATATCAAGAAGTCAAGGCTATATCAAAGAGTAGTTTCCTAGTTAGTCCATCAGTTTATTGCAAATTTCTATTGTTTCCTCGAGGATTGGGAAAATCACGATTCAGTGTTGTTACCCTTAAGAAAAGAATCCAAGTGCATACTACCATGATGATAGTAATACATAACCTGAAGACCTAATAAGAAACATGATATACACTTATTAGGGTATTGGATTGAGTTCCACAAGTGTCAGAATTTTTTTTAACAGGTTCTTAATATATAAATATGCATCAAGAATGGATTTTTCCGAGCTGTAGTAACCACTCATTGTATACCTTTGCTAATTAATACAATAATTGTTTTTATCTCAGAGGCTAACAAAATGTTTTTATGAGTATTATTAAATAAAAGCTATGGTTGAAGGAGATCTACTGATCTAGTTTTAAGCTGTATATAAAATTAAAAATACTGGTAGATATTTTTTCAATGAGAAATTGCTTTGACAATATTTTGAAAGAATGCAAACAATAAACAAAAATGATCTGGTGACCAAAATAGTTTGGTGTGACTTTGTAGCTTAATGTACCATATTTATTTCCACCACCCCAGTTACCCCAACCCCACACCCCAGATTCCCAGAAAATTGTCTTCTGATAAAGCCTTTTTGCATTCTGGGACCCAGCACTTTTAAAGTAATTCTGAGGCACTCTCTCCTGACTTATTCACCACTGGGTTTGGAGCACCCTAGCTCTCTCTGATCTGTTAGCATGTTTAGGGGTAAATCTGTAAATTCTTGAAGATCAGATACGTAATAAATAAATGGAGCCAACCAACAGTGAGTGTAGATACCACAGGACAAGACCACTAATTAATTTACGGGCTGTATCACCTCGATACACCCCAGCCATGAAAAAGAATATTTGAATACTGAATTAGCCAAGGTCTTTGAAATATTTTGTTTTAGAAGACCCCTAGAACTACTTCTCTGGTCTTTCTAAAGCTTGTGAGAAACTGGGCTTCTGGTGCATTGCTACGTCAAAAACACGCTGGGAATATCCATCATAACATTAAAAAGAAATGGAGTGAGTGCGGTACGAAATACCAACTGGGTCCTGCGTGGATAAATAAAAAGGCACTTGTTGCGAAGTATCAGTTTCCATCTTCTAGAAAGAGAGTCATGTATTTTTCAATTGAGATGTCTCACACTGATTTTCCAGTTGCTTGACTTTCTTAATTTGTGTGTCTAAGATTTTTTTTAAAGGCTTTAAAGATATAACTATGCTAGTGAACTATGAAATTCTACTACATGACTTATTTTAGTAAATCCAATACAGTTACAGTACACATGAAATTACACAACAGGTACAGATGGTAGACTACAATACATTACATTGATGCAAAGTTATTAACAGAATGACAGCAAAGACATTTTACAGTACATGATGAAAACAATTAATACAAATCTTACCAGAAGCTTTGTATACATTTTAGTGACTAGATGCAAGACGTTACAAGTAGTGGCTGCACTCTTAGCATGCATATTCTCACGCACTCACATGAACCCTTTGAAGAACTAAAATCAATTCAAATAACTGGAATCATAGAATATAAATATATATGTGCAAGGTCAAATAGGGTTATGTTTCAAATGAACTTGCTTAGCATGAATTTCATTGTGGCATTTCCATATCTGGTATATAGATGGCCACTTTCTGGATATAAAAATGCATATACTTATGTGTCAATCTTAAAAGCAATAGAATTTACATTTTCAGAAATTTGGAAAATTCTAAGTTATATAATATGCCATACTTGTATTGCTAATAGTGACTTTTTAAAAATAAGGTGCATACCACCATAGCTATATGCTATAACTAGACAAATTACTTTGACACATGAACAAGTATTCCACACCCATATTTTAAAATAATTATCATTGTAGGTATTTCCTTTTTCTCTATCTTAAGCAAAATGATATCAGCTGAAACACAGTATTTTATTTAAGCATGAATGACAGGTGATAACTTCCAAATGTAGATCCGAGAAGCATTAAGTTCATAATGGTCTTCAACGTGGGTATGAAATATATGCATGTCAAGTGAATACTAAAAGATAGGGTCTGGCAACTGATTTTACAATGAGTAAATACTGATCACTACTATTATAATGCCAGATTGTTCACTATCAAATCACTCAAGACATATTATTTAATGAATGGTATAGAAATCCAAGTTATTTTATAAAAGTAAATGAACTGTGGAAGGAGAACAAATACAAGCTTTTAACTTTCCCTTTAAAAGAAATACTAACTTGTTGTTGGCCATGTCTCCAAAACTCATTTCCTAGCTAAAAAAACAAAACCAAATGAAACTGTAAAACACACACACTCCAAAATGTCAAGATAGAAAATTTCTCACTTGTTAAAAGCACTACTGATCATGCTTGTTTTCCCATAAGTTATTAAAATAAAACTTTAGGACTACTATCTACCTTCTCTGCATAGCAATTCATCCTTAAGTAACCAGTCTGATCATTCATTCATTTCCAAAGAAAACCTTATCAATTACAAAACTCAATAACTTGCTATGCACTTAGTGTTGAACCAACATGGCAGACTAAACACAATAATACAAGTACACTCTCAATTGCAGGATTCCCTTTTCTCTTTCTAAAATACAGGTCTTATTCTCTCAACAATGAAATAAAGATACAGTTTGGACTGCACATATGGCACCTGTCAACACAATGTTTTAAAGCAGATAAAAAACACGCTTGCAAAATCTTACCAAAACCCCTAGACTGAAAGATTAAAAATAGCATTAAACTTGTTTTAAACTAGAATATGGTTGCAAAGAACAGACTCATAACTTGGCTACTTGACCTTTACATGAAGATTTATCTATTAAAAATGCTGTGCAAAGTGTACAGGATTAACTGCATATACCGATGTCGAGTCTGAAGTAGCTTAATGTTTGCTTTACTTAGTAAAATCTAAAACAAAAGAAAGTAAAAAAGCACCTAGAATCCAAGGTTACACTGATGTATTTTTCCTTCAAACTCTATACTTTACTGCATTAACAGTGATGAATACTACAACCTCTCACCTAAATGTGTTTTTATACTGAATAGCCAGAAAGTAGCAAATTTTTGATTTCAATAACTGACTGATGCATGCAACTTTTCTCTTACATTAAAAAAAATCCTCCTTGATGTTACTTGTATTTACAGTTTGTCCCTATTCACTGCATTTATTTTTTAATTAGAACTCTATAAAAAAATTCAATCTTTTCAGTGCTCAACCATTATTAATACTGAATAGCCAATACCATCTTCCAAAATAGCATCCAGAGCCTGGAATGATATTCCAAAAAACAATTAAAGATGCATGCAACAGTCCAAATTCAAAAGCAACTATTCAGGAGCATATTTAAGACACAACACGATTCAAAAATCTTTACTGCTATAAAAAAATTGGAAGAATTTATCAGTTATGAAATCTGTGATGTAGGCATTCTGATTTGGGATCCTTGTTTCAGATTTGCTTTTTTTTTAAATTAGGAAGCAAAGTTCTAATTCTTAAAAACAGTCAGTGGTCTTTATATTTTTTTTGAAAAAGATGACATGAGAAATATGCAAAAACTGAATATACTGCACAGAAGACTATGTTACCTTTGGACAAACTGTAATATGCACTTAAGGACTGAAGGATTCAGGAGGTATGAATATTAAATTCATTTTACTAGTATTCAACTACATGTTCAGTCACCAAACGATACCTCCATTGGCAGCAAATAGCTTCTTCAGAAAATTGAGAAAAGTAACCCACTGTCAATATGTATTTCATAAAAACCAACACAGCAAAACCTAAATCCACTGTGACGGTTTCCTCATCTCACCCATAAATGTAGTCTAGAATACATTTAACTCAATTAACCACACTCCTGTCTAGGTTTTCATTCTAATGAAGATCTCTCATCTTTTATAATAGGAAAGGGTTAGTTGTGGTGGTCTGGGATGTAGGTGGAGAAATGCCTGTTGATACAAGTGGCTGGGGCATTGTTCCAGTAATGTTCATTCCTGTACCCATCCTACCAATCATTGGCACTGGAACCATGCCCATTGCCACCTGTGGTGCTGGCATGGGCTCAATATTAACTGTAGACATAGTACCGAACGTCGACTGTCCTGGGGCCAAAGGGCTGGCTCGCATTTGGTTCAGTGTTGGAGGCTGTGGTTGGTTAACTTGAAAGGGATTTATCTGAGTGACTTGGACTGGAGCTGAACCTACAAGGAAAAAAACCCACATTATTAGAATGGAACACATATAAAATAAATTTAAGTTTTTTAAATAAAAATATATTACAAAGTAAGTCTTTGAAAGTGGACAATTTTTACATCCTTTGTCAAATCAAACAATGCAAGAATTAAAAACATTTTCTTTATTTCACTTTGCCACAACTCAAGTCATCCTTTAAAATACCATGCTCCAATTATATCCGATCTAAGCCATAATGTATATTCCAAGTACAAATTGGCATCCAGTAATGCTATATACAAAAAGAAATCAGTATTAAAGTTAGTTTTAAGCAATTCAGAAGCAATAAATTCTAAGCAAGCAATCCTATCTCCAAATTGATCTAGCTAATTAGGAGACCTTTCGTTAAATGAAAGGCTATTTGTATTTTGAGCATGTAGGGAACTGGACCAATTAAATATTTTAATTTCATTTTAAATTTTCTTGGTGGCTTATTCTGACAAAATTCAGTGCAAAAAGACTTGCGAAGGAACATTTAAACACATCTGTGGTTACTGAATAGATTACATTTTTGTAAGCTCTTACAACTTTTCAAAATGATGTTAACACATTTATTGAACTTACTGCAGAATTCCTATAATGCAGATTGATTCATGAGAAAACTCTAAAGTCTAGGCTGGCATTCCTGTGCATCCCTGAGGGGTATTGGTCAGTGGTGCCAGCTTTTCATTAAGGCACTAAAAGGAATGCCATAGCTGGTCTTTCAGGAAATAAACTTTATTTGACGAGCAGGGATTAGGATTCCTTACTTTCAGTTTACAAATGTGAGGCCTCATTTATGATGCTGATCCCAAGTGAGAATGTAAGAATAACAACCACAAGAACAAAGAAAATAGTTAGGTCACGTTTTCAAAAACAGAAGCAAATTAAAACAACTGGACAAAAAAATACAGGACACATCTGCTACTTCCTTTTGTAATGTGGCTGCAAAAAAGGTTGTATTTTGATTTGTTTGCAAGCTTCTCAGTTTAATGGGACACTATATAGAATATGCTGGTCTTGCAAAATGTGCCCAAAAACACATGAACAAATAATAATAAAACAAAACAAATAAATATTTTTTTTCTATTTAGTAGAGGCACATTACAAAAAAAGGTAGAAAGCAACAGTGTATAATGTATGATGTCACAGATCAGTTGGTGAAGTTAGGCTGCAGAAAGCAATTTCTTTTGTCATTATATTTCCTGAGCTCCCATTCTCGTAGCAGTACGATTCAATTGCAATGGTGGTAATGACAGATTTATTAAAATGCCAGAACCAATTTCCAAAGCTGTTTTAAATCAAATACATCAGGTTAACCCATCTCGGATAAGTAACAAAATGGCCCAGCATTTACAGTCTTGCTGCTGACTGATGAATAAAGTTCAGACTTACATTATGCAGTTCCCCAAGTGGGAACTTGTAGAGAGAAGCGAACTCCATCAGTCGCAATGAGCCCTCTGCAGCGACAGGGCCTTCCATGACATAAATGTCATCACATGGAGGGTCAGAATAAGCCTTACCCATAAAACAGATGGAAAAATGACAGCTGGTTAAGCTATACCCCACTGTCAAACACCCTGGCATTCAAACATGAGGCAGAAGTTGTTCAAGTGGATTCTCCAACACATGGTCAGGAACTAGTGTGGACATCAAGTTATGTGGAATCAGAATGCAATTGAGGAAACTGCAATACAAGACTTAGGACTTTGCATTGTGAGCAGAAATCCTGAAGTTGCAGAGTTATGCAAGGAATATTTCGCAGTTGCACAAGGCACTGCCAACATTTCCCTACAAAATGTGAGCTATTATTTCTCAATGCATGCAAATACCTTGAGGAAAGTACAAATAACCACAGTAAAGCCATGATGGGCCTGGGGAAATCTATCACTTTAGATTGGATTAGGAATCAGCCTGCAATATTGTTGAATGCTGGTATGAAAACCCTCAAGTCTACTTTTCAATCAGTTTAAATTTTGAATGAATGTCACCTTTTAGAGAAACTAGTTTAGAGCCTCACCATACCACAACACTCTGAACAAATCAGATGTTTATGATGTTTTAACTTCAAAGCAGGTAGAAGAGTTCAGTTTAAAAGGAAAACAAATTCTCAAATTCATACCTGTAGCTAGAAAAGGATTAGATATACTGGATGGTTGTATAGGTTTAGATACCAGGGAATCCAGATTCACTAATGCTGCATTAGGACCAAGGAAGGATTCTGGTGTTTTCCGAGCTGCAGTCTGTTTTGCTGAACTACCAAACTGAGTGTCAAGTAGATCTGGGCTAATCGAACCACTTAGCCGGGAACTCCCTCCCAACACATCAGTCTCATCTAAAGAAACAAAATCATTAACACAGCCATAATTAAAAACTTTCTTTAGATAATTTAACACAGCCAATTCCCAAATGTTAATAGCAAGTATTTATATCCACAGGTCTATGTAAACCTATGTTCCATTTTCTGCACACAACTTCTGTCCTCCTCCCCACAAGGATAGAAATCCCGTTTCCCTATCCCACAAGTCTCCACATTCAACGGATCATCCTCTCTAATTTCAATTAAACGGTGCTTTATTGTCATGTGTGCACTGCACAGTGAAATTCCTTTTACATAGAGCACACTTGCATTAGTCGCCATATGTTGGCGTCATTTACAAAAAGTCCAATGTTCGGCCCACGTGCTCGATGTATTGAAGCAGCTCCCGATACAGGTAAGCCCCAGGCTGCAGCAGGGACTACTCCATCATCTTTGACCAGCCCGGCCCGTGGACCGACGTCTCTCTCCTAGCCCGACCTCCTTTGTGTCCCGGAGGCACCTCTTGCAGCCGACCTTGAATGCGTTGGAGGCAATGCCCCCGGTACCTCTCCTACTCACCTAATTGTAATTTATGCCTTCCCCAACGCAATGTCACCATCAAGTACATTTCTCCCCCTTTCATATTTTTGAAAGAACCATTCCCTGTGCAAATCCAGTCCACCCTTCTATTTCCACCAATATTCACTTTCCCTCTCACCTGCCTTAATAAGCAAATGCTGCCGATTCCAGCTGGAGGTGATAAGTACAGACGACAAGAGTGCAGATGTTGGCATTTACTAAGGAAGGTGGGAGTGGAATGCGGAATCCGGAGGGAGGGTTGGTGGTTAGAACAGAAGTGGGAGGAAAATGGGGGGGGGGGTTAGAAGATAAGCAGGTGGAGGAGGGGAAAGGAACAGGCAGTAGAAGTAGAGGGGAAGGAGAAATATAAACCAGAAGATGCGACTGGTGGGGGGTTCCCATTGAAGCTGGAGGAAATGTGAGATAATGATGAATAAGATGCTGTTGGAGGGGGCAATAGGTTAAGAAGGTTAAGGACCAGAGGAACTCTATCCCTGTTCTGTCTTTGGGGAGTAGAGAGGAGTGAAAGCAGAACTGCAGGAAACAAAGAATATATAGATGGGGACTCCATCCACTGCTGTTGGAGTGGAGTGGGGATCCATGTATTCTGAAGAACAAGGAATTTCACATGTCCTAGAATGGAAAGCCTCTTCCTGAGAACAGATGTGGTGAAGACGGAGAAACTGCAACAAAGGGATGGCATCCTTGCAAGAATTGAGGTAGAAGGAGGTATAATGAAGGTAGCTGTATGAGTCAGTGGGTTTGCTGTAAACATCTGTGGATAGTTTCTCCCTTGATATGGAGACAGATCAAAAAAGGGGAGAAATGTGTTATAGATGGTCCAAGTCAATTTAAGGGCAGGATGGAAGTTGGTGTGAAGCTGATGAAATCAACGAATTCTACATGGGTGCAGGAGGTAGCCCCTCTGCAGTCTACGTAGTGGAGTATGATTTGGGCAATGGTGCCAAGACACGTTGGGAACAAAGTGTGTTCAATGTAGCCAATGTAAAAACGAGGGTAGACACAAAATGCTGGAGTAACTCAGCATCTCTGGAGAGAAGGAATGGGTGAAGTTTCAGGTCGAGACCTTTCTATGTAAAAAAGCGGCATAGCTAAGGCCCACACAAACACCCATGACTACACCTTTAATTTGAAGTGAAAGGATCAGCGTAGATCAGACTTAATTGAAACTTAGTTCAAAGGGTCAAGTGGCTTTTTCCTGCTTCTATTTACTGTGTTCTTGCGCACTTAACCATGGCCTGGGAGCTTGCACAGTAATTAGTAACATACACTCTGCATTCTGGTTTTAAGATACCAAGTTTTAAGTTTGATATGTGGGACAAGTTTAATGTATTCATGAGAACAATGTGTATGTAAAGGGCCTCCCACTTTCGCGACATGGCACCCGTGATAGGTCGCCAAAATTTTCAACATTTTGAAAATTCAGTGGCGACCAGAAAGACTCTGGAGACCTCTCACGACCGTAGGAGACCTCTCACGACCAAACAGTCTATATGGTCGTGAGAGGTCACCCGCGACATGTCGCCAGGGGTCGCCTGTATGGTCGTGAGAGGTCTCCAAAGAGTCGTAGCGTCTTTCTGGTCGCCGCTGATTTTTTAACATGTTGAAAATTTCAGCGACCTATCACGGGTGTCGGTAGTCGCCTGTAAAGGTCGCGTCAGTGGGACAGGCCCTTTATTGAGAAAACTATTTATATTGTGTTCCCTAATTGGATTCCCTCATTGTTGATATACGGTTTTCAACAAAACTGTTTCTCTTTCTACAGATGCTGCCTGACCTGCTTTGATAACAAGCTGGTGAGACATTTTTCTTGAATTCATACATTGAGTACTTACTTAATATGATTAACATTCTAGAAACTATTAAAGTTGCACTGACCAAGGTTAACTGGGTAACATACTGAACAAATAATCACTTTAGTACCTGGCTTTTTTGATGAAGCTCTAAGGTCCTCAAAATCAGCAAAGTCATCCTTTGCTGCACCATTTAACGTGCTGAAGGGATCAAAAGTTGTACTGCCTGTAGAGGGAATTGGAAAGAAAATGCAGAAGGAATATTACAGTGAATTACAAAATTTCTTCCAAATTACAATTCATTCAAATCAGTTTTGTTCCCCATTATGTACTTTATTCATGTTTAGACTATACCAAGCTCAATTTAAATAAACAATCAGAATACTACTCAAATACAATTATGTTAAAAATGTGCAAGTCAAATCCTGTTACATATTTTATTTTTCAATTCACTGCCACTCTATTTGCCAGAAAAGATAATCGTATGAAATGTTTGCTGTCAATTGGCAAATGATCAAGTAGAAGAAAATTACAGCCCTGCAGTGCTAAATAATTTAAATTAGCCACAGATAAACCAAAGGCAGTAAACAAAAATGTTCTGTATATGTATCTGATATGCTTTGTAAATAAAATTTGATGAGTTCCTTGTTGTTTAACCGCAGTTATGTTTAAAAAGATAACGGGCTTCTGAGTGCAGGCTGGATCAATTTGAATGCAGGCTGGATCAAGTTAAATAGCTTAAAATTGCTGGCATATGAAGGTTTGGGTTTTCACTATTCAGTAGAGTTTAAAAGAAGAATGAGAAGGACCATGACAGGACAGGGCAGATTAGATAAAGAAAGGATGTTCCTTATCTTGTGAAGTTCTAAACCTGTGGGTCACAATGTAAACTGGGAGAAAGTCTATGACGGAAGGTAGTTGAGGCTAAATCATTAAAAAATATTCAATATAGAATTAGATAAAGTTGTTATGGCTTAATAGATCAAATGGTATAGGGAAAACAAAACAGGAACAGGATACTGAATTCGGCTGCAATTGTACTGAATAGCAGAGCAGGTCAAAGGGCCAAATAACCTATTGCTATTTTCTATATTTCTGTTTAATTGAATGGTTGCCATTGGACCAGAACCTACAATTGACAAATGACAAACAAATCTACTATTTCAAACATAATTTTTCTTTGAAAACCATAGTTAATGGAAACAAATATTACATTATTAAAAAAACATTCAATTTGACAGGTGTGTGCAATATAACATGGTAGCATGTTTTCCTTTCACTTTTAGACAGAGGTTTTAATTTTGGCTATGTAGATTCAATGGAGAAAAATAATTTTAGACAGCATGAATTTCACATTCAATAGGTATTAAAAACTGCTCAATTCAGCATTAACTGCAATTTATCAGGTTTCACACAGACAGGCAATTCAAAGATGAAAATATCCCACTGTTGTTGTAGGAAGGGTCTTGAGAAACAGAGGCAGGACAAATTCTAAAACCGTCTTCAATGTCCCTAATCCCATATTATGCCTACATATGGGTGTGCATGATACTATCAAAATACATCAAACAAAAAAATTACAATTTCCAGAGTTTTCAACAGGCTTACCAGAAATAGTATCAGCTGAAGGGCCTGGTCCCCATGGATCAGCTGATGGTGTCACGACAGCAGAGGTGGTCTGTGAACTCCATGGGTCTACGCTTTTAGTAAGTGTCTGTGGGGCAGATGAAGCTGAAGCACCCCAAGGATCAATGGCAGCAGTGGGTTTTGTATCTAATAAAAGACAAAAATGTTAACACCATCTGACAAAATGTATTTATTGTAACGTGTAACATAGCTGAGAACATGAACATTCAGACAAAAAACAGATAATTTGGCACATTTCAAGTCCTTCCAACAACTAGAGAGCAGTCCTGAGCTATGGTCTACCTCATTGGAGACCCTCGGACTATCTTCATTTGGACTTTACTGGACTTTATCTTGCACTAAACATTGATCACGTTATTCCCTTTATCATGTATCTGTACACTGTGGATGGCTTGATAGTAATTATGTATTGTCTTTCCGCTGACTGGTTAACAGGCAACAAAAGCTTTTCACTGTACCTCGGTACACGTGACAAAAACTAAACTTCACCCATTTAACATAAGCTTATTTTGAATTAAGTTAATTATCTTGCCAATTCCTGGCTATCATAAAAATTATCATTTAAAAGTAAAACTTGAGTATCTATTTCAATTTCAAGATATCCTGCATACTGAATTTTAGATTATTAATTACTATACTTCAGATTTAGTGTGTTATGCTTGTTAGGATATGCGTGTTATTCATCTTAGAGAAACTTACTTACTTACACATTACTTACCAAGTGTTTGCCATGGGTCAGATGCTACTGGGCTACCTGCTCCTCCCCAAGGGTCAGGTTTTTCTATTAGAACCGGTCGGACAGATATTTCCCGAGGTCCATTTTTCTTTGATGTTGCAGCTGGCAAGGGATCCGTGAGAGTAACCATGGATGCCTGATAATGTGATATTTAATTAAAAAGATTAAGAAACATAATTATCTGACAGAAATATAACAAGAAAACAAAAATGTGATCTGCAATAGACATGCCGATATATTATTCAAAGTAATTTGCAATTTATTGAATTTCAGATTAGGGTTTTATAAAAAAAAGTATACCACTGTTTTAAAAAAAAATCATTCTATGTTTATATTATTGTACTTTTACTCTCAGGACAAAAACATCATGTATGATAGATAAATTAAATTCTCATTATCTGATACTTCTCTCCTACATTAACCATGTGCAAATGACAGTAAGAAAATTACTCTCAATGATAATTTCATACCTGGGGATTGGGGGTAAAATTATGCAAGAAGATTGCAATTGATTATTTTCAATGGAAAAAGAAAGGTGCTCAGTTTCTGGTTTCCACCTCTCATAACAGGATAACATATGATGAAGTTAACAAATATAAATTGATATGGTAATGCACCCCTACTTCATGGGGGGGGGGGATTTTTTAAAATATTGATCTCGCAGCTAGATCAGTTTAAGCTTTTAATCAATCTGAAAATGATCTACTCGAAAAATTGAATTATTAGATATGATTTTTAAATTGATATTGTAAGCCAGTTTTATTTTATTTTATGTTCTGAGCAAAGACCCCAAGATCCATTCCACAACTAACAATTACAGCGCGACTGAAGGTAAGTTTTGTAACATACCTACCATATGCATCTCCTTGTACCTTTCAACAACTAAACCACCAACATATCCTTCCACTCTATTCTTTGGTTGCATGCTTAACTACCTTCTCTCAATGTGTTTATATTAATTTCCACATTTAATTATTATGCAAAAAAAATCCTGTTTTCCCACCCTATGTTTAAATAACATTCCATGGAATTCCCTAATGCAATTAGTGACTCTCTTATATTTATGACTTGCGTGTTACTTTGGGTGCAGGCAGCACTACCCTCACCTTTTTCTTCTTTGGAGCTGTGCTGCCCACTAATACAACTGAATTTCTGCGACTCTCCTCCAAGGCCATCTGAAGTCGTAGATCATCACCACGGCGGAGGCGGTCCTCCTACAAAGATTACCATGCAAAATTGTAAAAATTAGCTCTTTTGTTTTTAAGAACTTTCAAAATGAAAAGTTTTAACCAGCGAAAGGGATAGCACTAAACTAGAAACATACCTGTCATTTATCTTTAGTCAATATATTTTTGCTTTTAAATTCAATTCTTAAGTACAATGAAAAAGTTAAAATACCACATTTAGCAAATTTGACTTGCAATTCAAAATTGCTTTGTCAAAAGTCGATAATGCAAGTTACTACGTGGTATCATCAAATTCCAAACTGCACAATTAATTTTCATTGTTCCGAGATGGGACACCTGGCAATTATGTCACTGTTCTAAACTAAAATACTAACAAAACAGATGTGAATAAACATATTTTCTACCATATTAGATTCAACTCTATCATCTCACAAATTTGCAGTATTCAATATTTTCTCTGCTGCAGCCTATCTTGTTTTGTACAATGGGATCAATGTTGTTATGATCAGCACTCCTCAGAAATGTCCTTACTTACTCGAGAAAATTCTACATGGTTCAGAAAATTAATTACTGTATTTTAAACTCACACAGTTTTCAAGTTTCACAATATAATGCAGCACATGTATTTCTGCTATGCACAAAATGCTCCCTAAATGGTATCTAAATGTGTACTGCAGTTGAAATTTAAATAGCAAGGTTCACAAGATATCCTTTTTAGGAGAACAAATAAATCAATGGTTATTTGATTAACCATTACAGAGTGCACAGTTATATTTACTGTGTACTTTTCCCACCCAAATATCTGCAGCAACACATGTATAACAAAAGATCCAAAAGGTTTTTTTACAGATTATTGTCAAATATAATCTCAGTTACTAAATTTCAAAGCATTCAAATTTTTGGTTGGAATTTGATTAATTTTCAAAGATCTATTGGAGATATCATGGAATTGGCAGAAAAGCACAATTTAAAACAATGTGTAAATTACAAACAGCTCTAACAAACCCGTGCATAGCTGGTTAGAGTGTGTAAATATAGTAGACATGATTTGATAGTACAACAACATTTAAATTGGAGATAAAGTGCACACTCTTGTAATCCTTTTTATTCATTAAATGTTTTTCAAACAATAATCATACATGGCCACATTTGATAAGAAAAAAAGTGGAACAATGGGAACTGGGAGCAGAACAACATAGCCAATAGGACCAAAATTGTCTTGGAACTGCTTTTTCTCAAATTAGTGAATACATTTACTACTTAAATATCATTGACATTGTGTTCATAATCCTAGTGAGGCAAAAAAATAAAAATGTGTTTTATCAGTGATTCCGAGTAGCTGTTCAGCTTATTGACATTTGGTACAGTGCCCTCCATAATGTTTGGGACAAAGACCCATCATTTATTTATTTACTTCTGTACTCAGAGCTTCCACACCTCCATTTTTTTGTGTGCTGAAATTGTCCCCCAAATTTCCTGGAATTTGATGGTATTTCCCGAAATTTAAGCCTTCCCCAACTGCGCACGCGTGGATACCCCGGCCCACTGCGCATGAGCAAGAAAACGGCGTCATTTTGCGTCCCTACCAGGTCACCAGTGCCATTTTCAATTGTGCGCGGCTGACGGGCCTCCCCCAACTGTGTTGGAAAAAAAAATTCTCCCCAAATACCTTTGCGCCTTCCCGCGCGTGCGTAGTGGGCCGGGTATCTGCGAGTGCGCAGTTGGGGAAGCAGTCGCACATGCGTAGTTGGGGAAGGTTTACCGGGCCGGGAAATTTCCCGAAATTATTTAATTTCCCTAAAGTTACCCGGACAACCAGAATTTCCGGTAATTTCCTTCAAAGTGGAAACACCGTCTGTACTCCACAATTTGAGGTTTGAAATAGCAAAAATCACACGTGGTTAAAGTGCACATTGTCAGATTATATTAAAGGGTATTTTTATACATTTGGTTTCAGCATGTAGAAATGACAGTTGTGTTTATGCATAGTCCCTCCATTTCAGGGCACCATAATGCTTGGGACACACGGCTTCACAGGTGTTTGTAATTGCTCAGGTGTGTCGAATTGTCTCCTTAATGCTGGTATAAGAGAGCTCTCAGCAACTAGTCTTTCCATCACCTATGGAAAGTTTTATTGCTGTTATCAACATGAGGACCAAAAATGTGCTAATGAAAGTCAAAGAAGCCATGATGAGACTGAGAAACAAGAATAAATCTGTTAGAAACATCAGCCAAACCTTAGGCTTATCAAAATCAACTGTTTGGAACATCATTAAGAAGAAAGAGAGCACTGGTGAGCTTACTAATCGCAAAGGGACCTGCAGGCCAAGGAAGACTTCCACAGCTGATGACAGAAGAATTCTCTCTATAATAAAGAAAAATCCCTAAACACCTGTCCGACAGATCAGAAACATTCTTCAGGAGTCAGGTGTGGATTTGTAAATGACCACTGTCCGCAGAAGACTTCATGAACAGAAATACAGAAGCTACACTGCAAGATGCAAACCACTGGTTAGCCGCAAAAATAGGATGCCCAGGTTACAGTTTGCCAAGAAGTACTTTAAAGAGCAACCACAGTTCTGGAAAAAGGTCTTGTGGACACATGAGACGAAGATTAACTTATATCAGAGTGATGGCAAGAGCAAAGTATGGAGGAGAGAAGGAACTGCCCAAGATCCAAAGCATACCACCTCATCTGTGAAACATGGTGGTGAGGGTGTTATGGCCTGGGCATGTTTGGCTGTTGAAGGTACTGGCTCACTTATCTTCATTGATGATACAACTGCAGATGGTAGTAACATAATGAATTCTGAAGTGTATAGACACATCCTATCCGCTCAAGTTCAAACAAATGCCTCAAAACTCATTGGCCAGCAGTTCATTCTAAAGCAAGACAATGATCTCAAACATACTGCTAAAGCAACAAAGGAGTTTTTCAAAGCTCAAAAATGGCAAATTCTTGAGTGGCCACGTCAATCACCCGATCTCAACCCAATTTAGCATGCCTTTTACAGTGCCGACCATAATGTTGGGGACAAAGACCCACCATTTATTTATTTGCCTCTGTACTCCATAATTTGAGATTTGTAATAGAAAAAAATCACATGTGGTTAAAGTGCACATTGTCGGATTTTATTAAAGGGTATTTTCATACATTCACCATGTAGAAATTATAGCTGTGTTTATACATAGTCCCATCATTTCAGGGCACCATAATATTTGGGACACATGGCTTTACAGGCATTTGTAATTGCTCAGGTGTGTTGAAATGCCTCCTTAATGCAGGTATGAGAGCCCCCAGCACCTAGTCTTTCCTCCAATCTCTCCATCACCATTGGAAAATGTTATTGCTGTTTATCAATATGAGGACCAAAGTTGTGCCAATGAAAGTCAAAGAAGCCATTATGAGACTGAGAAACAAAAATAAAACTGTTAGAGACATCATACAAACCTTAGGCTTATCAAAATCAACTGTTTGGAACATCATTAAGAAAAAAAAGAGAGCACTGGTGAGCTTACTAATCGCAAAGGGGTCTGCAGGCCAAGGAAGACCTCCACAGCTGATAACAGAAGAATTCTCTATATAATAAAGAAACATCCCCCAAACACCTGTCCGACTGATCAGAAACACTTTTCAGGTGTGGATTAGTCAATGACCACTGTCCGCAGAAGACTTCATGAACAGAAATACAGAGGCTACACTGCAAGATGCAAACCACTGGTTAGCCGCAAAAAAAGGTTGCAGGTTACAGTTTGCCAAGAAGTACTTAAAAGAGTAACCACAATTCTGGAAAAAGCTCTTGTGGACAGATGAGACGAAGATTAACTTATATCAGAGTGTTGGCAAGAGCAAAGTATGGAGGAGAGAAGGAACTTCCCAAGAACAAAAGAATACCACCCCTTCTGTGAAACACAGTGGTGGGGGTGTTATGGCCTGGGCATGTATGGCTGCTGAAGGTACTGGGGCTCACATATCTTCATTGATGATACAACTGCTGACGGTAGTAGCATAATGAATTCTGAAGTGTATAGACATATCCTATCTGCTCAAGTTCAAACAAATGCCTCAAAACTCATTGGCCAGCGGTTCATTCTACAGCAAGACAATGATCACAAACAGTTTGTTCAAGAAGGAACTGTAGATGCTGGACAATCGAAGGTAGACAAAAATGCTGGAGAAACTCAGCGGGTGAGGCAGCATCTATGGAGCGAAGGAAATAGGCAACGTTTCGGATCGAAACCCTTCTTCAGATTGCAAACATACTGCTAAATGAATGCCATTTTATTGTCACTATACACATGTACAATGAGATTAAAAGCAGCTCATACTCAGTGCAGACATGTAATTAGTTCAAAAAACAAAAAAACAAAACAAAAGGGGGGGGGGGATAAGGTGCACAGTTCTGCGGCGCTATATACATATCTATAAAAAGACAATGGCTAAATAGAGTGAATAAATAGGATTCCTATATACAGTATGGGTTATTGCACATATTAAAAATTAGTTACAGTACAAATTACAGTAGGTGGATAGATGGAAGACCGGTGGTTAAGCTGTGAAGTCAGTGCATGTGTGAGTTCAGAGAAGTTATGGCTTTTGGAAAGCAACTGTTCTTGAGTCTATTTGTCCTTGTTCTGATGCACCTATAGCGCCTCCCTGAGGGCAGCAGGTCGAACAGGCCAAACGCAGGATGGGAGCTGTCCTTGATGATGTTCTTCGCCCTGCTGAGGCAGCGGGAGGTGTAAATGTCCATCAGGGAGGGGAGAGGGCAGCCAATGATCTTCTGTGCTGCCCTAACTACCCTCTGAAGCCTCTCCCTGTCTGCCATGGTGCAGCTGCCGTACCATGCTGTAATGCAGTATGTCAGCAGGCTCTCAATGGACGAGCGGTAGAAGGTCAGCAGCAGGTTGGAGTCCAGGTTGTACTTCCTGAGGACCCTCAGGAAGTGCAGGCGCTGCTGAGCCTTCTTGATGACCGCTGTGATGTTGTCTGTCCAGGAGATGTCAGCGGAGATGAGGACGCCGAGAAACCGGAAGGTGTAGACCCTCTCCACACACTCGCCGTTGATGTATAGGGGGGCTAAGTCGGTGCTGTGCCTCCTGAAGTCGACAATGAGCTCTTTTGTTTTCTTGGTGTTCAGAGCCAAGTTGTTTTCTGAGCACCAGGCTGTCAACTTCAGGACTTCCTCTCTATAGGCTGCCTCGTCTCCCCTTGAGATGAGTCCGACTACTGTAGTGTCGTCAGCAAACTTGACGATGCGGTTGTTGTTGTGGGCCGGACTACAGTCGTGGGTGTAGAGACAATATAGGAGGGGGCTTAGCACACAGCCCTGTGGGGAGCCGGTACTCAACATGCGAGTGGAGGAGAGGTGGGGGCCGAGTCTCACAGTCTGGGGCCGGTTGGTGAGGAAGTCCTTTATCCAGGCACATGTGAGAGTGGGGAGGCCGAGAGTGACCAGTTTGTCGATGAGAATGTCCGGAATGATAGTATTGAAAGCTGAGCTGTAATCCACAAAGAGCATCCGGACGTAGCTCTGCCCCTGCTCCAGGTGACTCAGCACAGATCGGAGAGCTACGGTGATGGCGTCTTCTGTGGATCTGTTTGGGCGATAGGCGAATTGGTGGGGGTAACTCACTAAAGCAACAAAGGAGTTTTTCAAAGCTAAAAAGGTCAATTCTTGAATGGCATTCAATCTCCTGATCTGAACCCAATTGAGCAGGCCTTTTATATGCTGAAGATAAAACTGAAGGGGACTAGCCCCTAAAACAAGCATAAGTTAAAGATGGCTGTAATACAGGCCTGGCAGAGCATCATCAGAGAGATACCCAGCAACTGCTGATGTCCATGAATTACAGACTTCAAGCAGTCATTGCATGCAAAGGATATGCAACAAAATATTAAACATGATTACTTTCATTTACATGACATTGCTGTGTCCCAAACATTATGGTGCCCTGAAATGGACTATGTATAAACACTGCTGTAATTTCTACATGGTGAAACCAAAATGTATAAAAATACCCTTTATTAAAATCTGACAATGTGCACTTTAACCACATGTGATTTTTTTCTATTACAAAACTCAAATTGTGGAGTGCAAAGGCAAATAAATAAATGATGGGTCTTTTTCCCAAACATTATGGAGGGCACTGTATATTGCTGTCTCCAGAGTTTAAATGAATGAGATCATCTGGTTAAAACTTTAAAAAAATACTTGACACTTTGGCAGGATGTTTCCCTTGGCTGAGTACTGTAGAACCAGGAGATCACTGTCTCAGAATAAGGAGTATGCCATGTAGAAATAGTCACTGTCATTTGTTTATTGTCACATGTACCAATGTACCGTTAAAAGCATTGTGGAGAATCTTTGGATGTGGGATTGAGTAGATGCGATTGTTGGATATCTGCATATCAAAGAAATTATGGGATATGAAAATAGAACAGGTAAATGGCATTTGAGGCAGAAGATCGGCTATAACAGAGCAGGCTTAAAGCACCAAATGATACGTTTCTGCTTCAATTTCTAATGGTTTCATGTTTGCGTTGTATGAAAGCATTAGAAGCTTGCACAGTGATTAGTAATACAAAGACTGCATTTTGGTTACGGGCAATCTGTAGGACAGGTTTAATGTTTATGCAAGACAGCTAAATGTTCAGATTGTCAAGAAATTTACTTACATTAACTTCTTCAATTGAATTAAAAAGGGTTGGTAACTAATGTTAAAGCTCCCATCTATTCAATGAAATGTTATGCTGATATGATAAAGGTTAAGTGGCAATGCTTTCGGAAATGAGGTTATTCATGATGCTTACCAGGCTGCTGGTAAAAGATTTCTGATACTATTGGTCAACTAATACACGGCTCGGTCCCTTTTCTATCAATTAACAGTTACTGACTATCCCAAATAAGAAGGGGAGGAAATACATAAGCATCTTTAGCATCAAGATATTTCCAAGTTGATCTGTCATTCTGGAAAAGGCAAACTTTTTAATATTTGACAACATCAACCTATACTTAAATTGGTCAATCAATTTTACCAATGATTGCCTACCTAAGTTGTTAATGGAACCTGTAGAACTAGCCCGTCCTTGAAGCTGGGATTCTTTCCACTGAGCTCCAAGAATCCTGCAAACCACTGCATATTGGATAGCAGTGGGAAATTTACCAAGCGTAGGAAGGTAGAACAGCCAGGAATTAAACAGAGTACACAAAAGGATCTGAAATAGAAATTAAGAATCGGAAAGAGAGAGAACTGCAACAGAAGGCAGGAAGGAGAAAGAAAAGGTAGGATTTTAACATTATTTTCTGTTTCTTGCACAGGGTGTTTCTGCATGAATCTGAAAACTAGTCTCAGTGCTTCCTTAGTTAATTGATCAAAAGGAAAGCATTCATAAATTCGCTCGCAAATATGATAGAATTTCACGCTTTGTTTTTCTATAAAATAACTGGGGAGCAATAAATCCATCAAAATACTGCTTTTAAGGTGACTTAAAAGACTCTGATGTATTTCCTGGAGTCCCCAAGCCTTATGAAACTCAAGACTTGCAAAAAATATGTAACCTGTTAAAATATAATAACCTTGCATGTCATGCGTAGACATCAGCAAATAAGTTCCTATTACATAGGATCACACAATCTGATTGACAATAATAACATACCAGGATAATGGAATGGTTAATTAGTGTGAAGGATACCTGTTCTGCTGCTTCCCTACTCATGGCCAATGCCAATTGCAGCTGAAGTTCTTCCTCTCCACTTGTTTGTGGTCTGGCCTGTTCCAACTCCGATGAAGCTCGTGGCGAGGTTGCTAAAAAGAAACAAATACACCAATGGTAAAGATAAAAAATAAGACTCGATTGTATATTGCACTACAGCTATCAGAAATGGTATGAACCAGCATCTTTACCAAATAATTAACCGTAATGGGATACTGTCAACAGCTTATACAGTTAAAATACATCCATTGTAAATGAAGCAGAACACAACCTGAGAACATACCCATGCCAAAATAAGATACTCAGTCTACATTAAAAAATAGTTTACAAGTAAATTTGGGCTTTGATATTAACTAGAAATTTAGATTCAGTAATGGCCATGAGGGGAACTTTCTCATGTTTAATATTTCCCATGCTCATGGCCTCAGTTTTGCAGATACATTTTTTTTAAAAGACACCCTTAGCTTAGCACACTAGTTATGAATTGTAAGCAATTGTTTATTATAAATACTTTATAAATATACCCTACACTGTTGCATAAAACTGTGCAAGTTTACTAAAACAATTACCTTGTAATCACTAAATAAAATGTTATTTGCATTCCTGTTCAGTTTTTGGGCTAGACATCTGACGATTCAAAGTCTGTATAACTTTTACTCTCATAACTGAGTATGTTACTAGATTACGTGACTGAGCTACCTTTTATTTTTATTACACTGTTGGCCTTCCTCCATTGCAAGAGGTTTATCATGTCTGTGGAAAGTTATACTCAAAACACACATTCTTAGTAGAGAAAAAACATTAAAATATTTCACAAATGGAAATATGAAAAGATAATTGACTGAGCAAAGGAAAGGGAGTCAAAAACTGACCAAGATCTTGGTGGAAAGTATGGTAAATGACCAAAGCTTGGAAAAAGTTCTTAAATATAGGAAATTATGACAGACAAATCAAGAGAATACCAGGGAAGAGTAAAAAGACGGTCGAACTCTGCCCATTAATCATGATATTTTGCTTAATATCACTATTAGTTTAGAGATACAATGAATAACTTTGTTATGCATATTATCCAGCCAAATCATACCTTATATGAGGAGATCAGGTAGTATAAAAGAAGAGTGCATAAGAAGGTGTAACAGCAACAGAGAAAGTGCAGGTAGTGCAGGGAATTAAAGGCTTTGCGGCCAAGTTTGCAGATGATACGAAGATAGATGGAGCAGCAGGTTGAGTAGAGAAAGCAGGGACTCTGAAGAAGGACTTGGACAGGTTGGGAGAGTGGGCAAAGAAGTGGCAGATGGAATACAGTGTAGCAAAGTGTGGAGTCATGCATTTTGGCAATAGGAATAAAGGTGTAGACTATTTTCTAAATGGGGAGAGAATTCAGAAATTGGAGGTGCAAAGGGATTTGGGAGTGCTGCCGCAGGATTCCCAAAAAGTTAATTTGCAAGTCAAATAGGTAATAAAGAAGGCAAATGCAATGCTAGCATTTATTTTGAGAGGCTGGAGTATAAAAAAACAGGGATGTAATGCTGAGGCTTTATAAGGCACTGATCAGACTGCAATTGAAGTGTTATGAACATTTATGGGCCCCATATCTGAGGAATGGTATGTGCTCACATTGGAGAGGGTCCAGAGGAGGTTTATGAGAATGATCCCAGGAATGAATGGGTTAACATATGATGAGGGTTTGACGGCATTGGGCCTGTACTTACTGGAGTTTATTTAGAAGGATGAGGGGAGGACCTCGTTGAAACTTACCGAATAGTGAAAGGCCTGGATGGAGTGGATGTGGAGAGAATGTTTCTGAGGAAATATTATATAATAGAACTGCTCAGATAGTGACTTTTATATAAGCTAGGTAATGTGCAAAAGAAAAGCTTAAGGTTTTCAGAAATATGTCTCCTAATGAAATAAAGTACAATGAAACATACACACAGGGAACGATGAATCAAAACATGGAGGCCTGAACCTGAACCTGCTTAGCTTAGTTTATTGCTTTGAGGCAATTATAATGCTGGAGGAAATTGTATTTGGTATGATTGTGTTGGAGAATGGATAGCTGAATAGTACCCCTCTTCTTAGGCCAGAGGTCATCTGCTCTTTCTCTATGGCACATTCTTGAGCTGTGAGGGTTATGCTGAGTTTGAGACAGAATTCAAGGCTGAGAGATAATAGACCCTGTAGTTAGCCTTGGCCATGTTAAATTATAATGAGATTGGGATAAGGGATAGGATGTATGTGAAGGGGAGTAGTTGCTTGGAGAGGAAGATAATTAGATTGATGGATTTGTTTATAGAAAGTTGAAGCAGATGTAATTCTGATGCAATGGTTCGAGTTGTAAATCTCCCTTGTGTACTGCCTTGTACATGAGATTGGAAATCCAGCTTCCAGATAGCAGGAAAGGGGCTACAAATTAGAATTGAGTTGTATCCTTGCACCAAACACTTATTAATTAAGCTGACAGATTTACGACCCATGTATGCTTGGGTTAGGAGGTGTGGTTTTGAACTTAGAAACTGTAAATTAGGCTAACTCATATAATTAATGTTTTAAATACATATGTAATAGTATTGTAAAATGTGTAAAATTGTTGTGAAACAATTTATGAAATGTATTGTCTTAGTAGGAATGTAAACATTAGACCTTGTTTAGATTTATAGGAATATCTTTCTTCTTGGTATGGAAAGTTAGTTTGACGTGCGCTCATTGTATTACATATGTATCTTATATTTAGAGGAGTGGTCTTTGATAATTGAGCCTACTGGGGTTTTGCTGTGTTGAAATAAAATAAGCAAAGTTATACCACAGGCAAACGAAGGTTGTGAGGCCAGGGAAAGGGGATCATGTGACTGATGTTGTAAATCACCAGAAGGACTCAGATGATTGGTTACTAGCTTGTCATTCCCTCTGTATCTGAAATGTCTAATACCTATATAAATGACATGCGTTCTATCAAAATTACTCCTCTCTGGACCCGCCCCAGAGCATCGGCTCTGTGTTGGAAGGTTCAGAGACTAGTCTCAGCTGAATAAAGAATCGATTTCAACAGCTACAAGTGTTTGAGTCAAGTTGACTTTAGATTGACAAAAGAACTCAGTTCAACATTTCCACTGGTGGAAAGTCTAGGAACAGAGGCCATAGCCTCAATATAAAAGGACATACTTTTAGAATAGACATGAGGAGGAATTTCTTTAGTCAGAAGGTGGCGAATGTGTGGAATTCATTGCCACAGAAGACTGTGGAAGCCAAGTCAATTAATATTTTTAGTATGGGTGTCAGGGATATGGGGAGAAGGCAGGAGAATTGGGCTGAGAGGGAAAGATACAATGCCCTCCATAATTTTTGGGACAAAGACCCATAAATTTATTTATTTGCTCAAGAAGGAACTGCAGATGCTGGAAAATCGAAGGTAGACAAAAGTGCTGGAGAAACTCAGCGCGTGCGGCAGCATCTATGGAGCGAAGGAAATAGGCAACCTTTTGGGCCAAACCCCTTCATCAGACTGATGCAGGGTGGGGGGGTGGGAAGAAGAAAGGAAGAGGAGGAGCCAGAGGGCTGAGGGAGAGCTGAGAAGGACAGGAGACAGCAAGGGCGACCGGAAATTGGAGAAAATGTTCAGGCTACTGTGGTGCAGACTGCCCAAGTGGAATATGAGGTGCTGCTCCTCCAATTTCCGGCGGTGCTCACTCTGGCAATGGAGGAGGCCCAGGACAGAAAGGTCGGATTCAGAATGGGAGGGGGAGTTGAAGTGCTGAGCCACAGGGAGATCAGGTTGGTTAATGCGGACCGAGCAGAGGTGTTCGGCAAAACGATCGCCAAGCCTAGGCTTGGTCTCACCGATGTAGATCAGCTGACATCTAGAGCAGCGGATGCAATAGATGAGGTTGGAGGAGGTGCAGGTGAATCTCTGTCGCACCTGGAACTACTGCTTGGGTCCTTGAATGGAGTCGAGGGGGAAGGTAAAGCGACACGTTGCATCTCTTGCGGTTGCAAGGGAAAGTGCCTGGGGAGGGGGTGGTGCGGGTGGGAAGTTATTAAGGGCGGAGGAGCCCCGCACGGCCCGATTTTACCTTCTCCCCAAAATCCACAAACCTGACTGTCCTGGTAGACCCATTGTCTCTGCCTGTTCGTGCCCTACCGAACTTATTTCCAAATACCTCGACTCCATCCTATCCCCCCTGGTTAAATCCCTCCCGAGCTATGTTCAAGACAACTCAGACACTCTCCATTGTCTCAGGCATTCCATTCTCTAGGCCCCCATCCCCTCAACTTCACCATGGACGTCCAGTCACTCTACACCTCCATCCCCCACCAGGATGGTCTCAAAGCCCTCCAGTTCTTCCTCGACCGGAGAACCAACCAATACCCGTCCACTGATACTCTCCTCTGCCTAGCGGAGTTGGTCCTTACCCTTGATAACTTTTTGTTTGACTCCTCCCATTTCCTCCAAACACAAGGCGTAGCTATGGGCACGTGCATGGGCCCCAGCTATGCCTGCCTCTTTGTAGGGTACGTCGAACAATCCTTGTTCGAGACATACCAGGGCCCCATCCCCGACCTCTACCTCCGCTACATCAACGATTGCATTGGTGCTACCTCCTGCACCCACACACAACTCACTAACTTCATCAACTTCGCCACTAACTTCCATCCGGCACTCAAATACACCTGGACCATTTCCGACACTTCCTAACCATTTCTTGACCTCACTATCTCCATCGCAGGTGATGGTCCGACTTTTGACCGACATCCACTATAAACCCACTGACTCCCATGGCTATCCAGACTACACTTCTTCCCACCCTGCTTCCTGTAAGGACTCCATCCCCTACTCCCAATTCCTCCGTCTACGCCGCATCTGCTCCCAGGATGAGGTGTTCCACACCAGGGCTTCGGAAATGTCCTCATTCTTCAGGGAACTGGGGTTCCCCTTCCCTACCATAGATGAGGCTCTCACCAGCGTCTCTTCAATACCCCGCAACACTACTCTCTCTCCCCATCCCCCCACTCGGAACAAGGGCAGAGTTCCCCTAGTCCTCACCTTCCATCCCACTAGCCGTCTTATACAACAAATAGTCCTCCGTCATTTTCGCCACCTCCAACGTGACCCCACTACTCGCCACACCTTCCCATCTCCCCCCGTCCGCTTTCCGCAAAGACTGCTCCCTCCATAACTATCTGGTTAATTCTTAGCTTCCCACCCGCACCACCCCCTCCCCGGGCACTTTCCCTTGCAACCGCAAGAGATGCTGCACGTGTTGCTTTACCTCCCCCCTCGACTCCATTCAAGGACCCAAGCAGTCGTTGAAACAGTTCTGGAAAAAGGTCTTGTGGACAGATGAGACGAAGATTAACTTATATCAGAGTGATGGCAAGAGCAAAGTGTGGAGGAGAGAAGGAACTGCCCAAGATCCAAAGCATACCACCTCATCTGTGAAACACAGTGGTGGGAGTGTTATGGCCTGGGCATGTATGGCTGCTGAAGGTACTGGCTTACTTATCTTCATTGATGATACAACTGCTGATGGTAGTACCATAATGAATTCTGAAGTGTATTTGCAGTACCACAGCTCCAGCAATATTATTTTAAACATTATGAAGGGCACTGTCGATCAGCCATGATGGAATGGCGGAGTACATTTGATGGGCTGAATGGCCTATTTCTACTCCTATAGCTTGTAAGCATTGACTAAAAAAAAGCAAAGGCTGCAACTAGATAGATTGGAAGATCGGGAATACATTCCGTGCATATAATAGGTTTGTTCAAGAGTCTGATCACAGTGGAAAGAAGCTGCTCGAGTCTGGTGACAAAAGTTTTCAAACTTTTGCAACTTCTGTCTAATGGGAGAAGGGATAATGACTGGGTGCGAGTGGTCCTTGATTATGTTGGCTGCTTTCCTGAGGCAGCGTGAAGTTGAGATGGAGTTGATGGGGGGTGGAAAAAGAGGTTGCTTGTGTTATTGACTTGCTACATTTACAACTCTGATTTCTTGCTGTCTTGAGCAGAGCAGTTGCCATACCAAAGCATGATGTTTCTGAAGATAATGTTTTCTATGGTGCATCATGGGCGGTCACGGTGACGCAGCAGTAGAGTTGCTGCCTTACAGCGAATGCAGCGCCGTTGACCCGGGTTCGATCCCGACTATGGGTGCTGTCTGTACGGAGCCTGTACGTTTTCTCCGTGACCTGCGTGGGTTTTCTCCGAAATCTTCGGTTTCCTCCCACACTCCAAAGATGTACAGGTTTGTAGGTTAATTGGCTTGGTAAATGAAAAAAAGTGTCCCTAGTGGGTGTAGGATAGTGTTAATGTGCGGAGATTGCTGGTTGGCGCGGAACCGGTGGGCCGAAGGGCCCGTTTCCGCGCTGTATCTCTAAACCAAACTAAAATCAGTGCAAATTAGTCTTTGGAGACATGCTGGATTTCCATAGCTTTCTGAGGAAATAGAGGCATTGGTGTGCTTTCTGGCCTGTAGTGGCAATGTGGTTGGACCAATACATATTGTAAGCTAATTATGAACACCAAATATAGTTCACATTCAAGTCGCCTTGATATTGGAGAAACAAAAAGCAGATTGGGCGATTGTTTGCGGAGAACCTTATTTTAAGTCCACGGTAGTGATCTTGAATTCCCTGTTGTCTGCCAATTTAATTATCTATGCCACCCCTCCTCTGATCTATCTGTGGCCTCCAGTGCTGTTACAGTGTAAGGTTGGTAGCAACTCAGCTTCTGCTGGGGCACTTTGTAGCCTTCCAGACTGTAAATCGAATTCTCCAATTTTTGCTAACTTGCTCTTTCTTTTTGACTGTATCAAAATTGGCCATTTTTGTAGTTAACTTTCTGTGCAGTTTTCTTTTCCTATCTGTTGGACCTGTCTCATAGTGTGGTACTGCTAATGGAAAGACATTGCACAGACAAAAAAAAATCTGAATCTCTATGCTACAATACATCATTTGGCCTCCCACAGATATTTCCTTTGGCTACCTGTCACTCCCCTGCCTTTGTGATATTGAAAACGGATGTTTTTTTTCTTTTCCCATTCCAACCAAGGGTTTCGGATTTGAAATGTTAACCTTTTCTATTTCCATTGATGCAGCCCAGGTAAGCATAAGTATGTGGGGAGTGGATAGCAGGAAGCTAATCCATTTGCTCATATTAAGACCATATCCTCCTATGCCGGGCCTTTTTAAGTGCTTGCTTAAATGTTTCTTAAGTAGTAATTCTATCTAACTGCCCACCATCTCTGGCAACCCAAATCAGATATCAACTACTCAAAATATACCCTTCAGATTCACTTTGTACTAAAAATATCCTTGTGGGAGGAAAATACATTTATATAGGAAATCTCAAGGCACTCGTTAGGAGCAATAATAACATTTGAGACTGCACAACATACGAGACTCAGTAATTAAAAATGTGGCAAAAGAACTAGGATTAGAGGTATTCTCAAATAATGCACTTTCTTTGTCCTCCATACAAAAAACCTGCAATATCAGATGCAACCTCCAAGGCATTAAGATTAAGCCTAGTTTTTGAATATTAAGGCACATTATAAATTCAAGTTCAATAGGCATATGCAGTGATTTAAATGAGAACATGAATAACATAAATTGACCATGCTTATAAGGCCCTTGAAAGAAGTGGGCCTGGAAACTATACTGGACAAGTTAATTGGAGACTTAAACTGTTTCTGCAATGTCTTATCCTTCCCAGACTAAGGCCAACAAATCCAAAGCAACAATCATCCTCAAAGAAGATTTTTATTCTTCTTATCCTTCCTTTGCAATCCCGTACTTGTCAACATCCTCAAAATCATTTTGATCTCTTGTCAAGTTTCATGCAACCCAAAAGTCATCACTAGGTTGCACAAAACTCTATGGATATGGGGAGGTGGGGAGGCATAAAAGCAGCAATTGGGATCTTCTCCAGAGAAATCTAAGAGAACATATTTAGGGAATGCAAACAAGGCAAGATGATAAGATACTAAATATACAGAATTGTAGAGATGTTGGAAAGCATAACCTCAAATCCTTAATGGTAACAGAAAGCATATGGAATTACCTTTCTTAGTTAATTTAAGGTACAGAATACAAAAGCAAGGAAGTCGTGCTGGGACTATAAAACTCTAAAAATATTTAGCAGGTCAGGCAGAATCTGTTTCTTTTGCCACAGATGCTGCTTTATTTATTGACTACTTTCAGAATTCATATATCCAGAATCTAGTAGGAGTGTGGCTGTGAAGAAAATACAGAAAGGTTTCATTGCACAAAGACAAATAAATTGAACTGGCAAGAAATATAATGCGGAAAAATTAGATAATTGGTTAAAAAAGGTGGGATTTTTTAAACGATGAGAAACGGTGTTTAATAGAAACTAGATGTCCTTTACACGAATCACTAAGGGTTGATGTATTGATGTCAGATGTAGTGAAGACTTATCAGATCGATTCCTGATATATGTTTGTCATACGAGGAAAGATTATGCAGGTTGGGTCTTGCTCAAGGTTAGGTGAATGAAAAATGTAAGTGTACTAACAGATGAATGATGGTTGGAGGAGTGTCTGTGGCCAAAGGGCCAGTTTCCATGCTGTATCTCCAAACTAAAATGTAGTGTACAAAATTCTTAAGGACTTCGCAAGGTAATAACAGAGGTGGAATTTCTCTGGGCTCGAGTGTCTAGAACAAAGGGTCATGGTCTCAGCCATTCAGAACTCAGATGAAAAAAGAAACTCATCAACGGAGTGAATCTTTGGAATTTCTACATAAGGGCTGCAGATGTTCAAGAAAGAGCTTGATGGACTTTAAATATCTAAAATTCATTGGCAAGTTAGTGTAGAAACCATGGGCAGACAGAGTGCACAGCAGGCAGGAGAAACTGAATGGTGTACTACTTCTATGTCTTATATTCTAATAATCAAGGCTAGGCATGGCTGTATTGCAATATTTGAGTCAAGGAATAAAAAGTGGGGTTAGCAATTAATGAGGTAAACCCATGACAGAATCAAGCAATATGATGAGGTGGAAGTATGTAGTTTTAATGATTATATAATTTGCTCTATATAAATATAGAGAAATGTGTGGAAATTCAAACCCTGCAGCTGCTGGAAATCTAAAATAAAATGGAAAACTGTAAATATTCAGGTCAGATAGGATATATGGAGGAAATTCAGCATTAATGTTACATGTTAACTTGGCTGGGCTTGCCTTCTGACACGAGGCCTACGCTATTTCTTGGCCCAGCACATTGCTGAAAGATATCTGCTCATTGCTAGAGAATAAGAGAAAAAGTAGCCTGGAAAAAGTTTGCAGGATCAAAGGGAACATATATTCAAATTTGCAGGTTGTGTTGATAAAACTGCCAAAAACCTTGGCTTTTATTAATATGCTGTACAAAAATGAGAAAGTTATATTAACCCCTATGAAATGCTGGGTAGATCTCCATTGAGATTGGCTGTTCAATTGCGTACATACTTTATGAAGGACGTCCAGACCTTAGGGAAGGTGCAGAGGAAATCTGAAATAAAAACAGATAATGCTTGCAATGCTTAGAAGTGAAAATATATTCTAACAAGCACCAATGCTGAGGGACTTCAGCAAAGTCGATGAACCAAAAAAGCTGAAGCTGTTCTCAGTGCATGTTTAACATTCATATTCAAGCCATTCATGATTCTGAACAGGTAGAAATATGGGGAAACTTACTAACTCTTCTGCCTTCTAAAAATAGAGTTGACAAAACTTAAAGTGATTGGCAAATAAACTAATAACTAGGGAGTTATGATCTGGAATTCATTGCCCAAAGGAATAGTGAAGGCATACTAAATGACAACTTTCAAACAAGAATAGGTAAATATATTAAAAGGAAACACTTTTGATAAGGGTTTGGGGAGACTATCAGAAGCGAGACAAAATGAAGAGGCCCTACCAATCAATGAGCACAGACTTAAAGCAAAACAGCAGCTTTTTGTGCTGTATCATATATCGAAGTAAACAACATGGTCCCATTTAATCATTAAATGAGATGTTATCACAGTTAATTTTTAGAAATAATTCCTCATTTGGAACGGTGTCAAGTCCAAAACAAAAAAGTGCAATGGTAAAATATATTGTTTGGCCCCAGTTCTCCAAAAAACATTTCTCTCCATTGATTATTAGAAGAGACATCAGCAGCAAAAAGCAGTTGGAACAGGTTGCCAGCGACATAAAAAGCAGGGTCTAGAAGACTCAAGAATTAAGAATATGTTCTTCTTCAAAATAAAGGCAGAATATGAATAGACAGATACACGTCTCTAGTCTAATACCACCTTCATGTGATATGATTAATCCTCAAGAATATGAATGTAATTTTAAGAGTGCCCATGGCATATATTGGATGGGATTCTCCAGCTTTTTAATACTGAAGAAATTCTAGTTACGCTCTACAGTTCTGCATATTAACTTCATTGATGGAAATTAACAATTATTTGAAACAAATAACTATCCTAAACGCTACCTGTTTACCAGACTAGACACTCCTACAATACCTCCAATAAATCAGTACCATGATTTACATTTTCAATTATTTGCAACGTCTAACATGTCTACAGGGTTGGCTAACAGGCTAAAGCAGCGAATAGAAAGTAAAGAGGGTCATTTTCAGACCAGCATCCTGGAAGTAGTGAATACCACTGCGACCAGTGCTGGAACTGTCTACTATATATAGATATGACAGTGGAAGGAAAGCAAATACATGTCTGCCATATATACAGACAACATGTAGAGAGACAAAAATACAAAAGTGTACAGAAAAAATGACTTGTTTAGGTGATTTATGCAAAAGTTCAGTAAACAAAGAGTAATTGTTCTTTGGAAGGAAGAAGAAAAAGACAGTACTATTTATATGGACAGAAAGCTGCAAGTTGTGTTGGAGATAGTGCATTTGTAGAGTAGATTCAGCAGCACATAACCTGGACTGGAGGATTTTAATTATAGGGAGAATTTGGATAGGCTGGGTTTGTTTTCCCCTGGAATAAAGGAGACAGATAGGTGACCAGACGGAATTATATAAATTTGTAGGATAGTCAAGAATCATTTTCCCAAGGCATGAGTACTAAATAAACAAGAGGGTGTAGGTTTAAAGTGACTGGAAACAATTTTAAAGGGTGATTTATGTGGAAAGATGTTTTAAATCAAAAAGTGATTGATATCTGGAACTCACGGCCTGAGATGGTGGTGGAGCCAGAAAAAATTACAATGTTTAAGAGCCATTTAGACAGGCACTTAAATAGAAGAATACAATCTTAATGTGGGCAAATAGGATGATTGTAGATGTACAAATAGTTTGGTACGGACATGGTGGGCTGAAGGACCGGTTTCTGTGCAACTGACTATTTCTGTGCTCAACCCATCGTCCTGGTCTTTTCTGTGTTGCAACAAGTCCCTTTTGATCACTGTCAGAATTCCTCTGAAAATGTCTTACAATGCTTTACATAAATGTAATTTGGAGTATGTTCCCTAAATTTCCTTTGGCATTCATTTAAAACAAGCTTTTGCTTAATAATGCATTTTAATAGTTTAATATTTTCATTAAATGTTTCCTCAATATGATGCCATGGTGCCATAACACACAGTAGAAAATGTACAATTTCAACTATATAGTCACCATAATTAAAACCATAAAATTAAATAGTAAATGTAAGGATGCAATGTTCATCAAGAAACAGCAAAAAAGATGCACAAAACTGAAAAACGTTTACTCACAGCCATGATATGAAGCAGGTGATCCTCCCGATTTTCCATACTCGTGTTCTGAATAACTGGTGGACAGGTTAGGCTGGCTAGACCCACGACCAAAAGTAATTTGATTATTGCTTCCTACTCCTGTTGCCACTTGAGCCATACGTTCTTTTGTTTTAAGAGCTTGGCTTCTCTCTGACTTGAGCCTTTCGTCATCCTTCAACAAAGTGACAAGCTGTTTTGACTTCTCACGTACATTTATACCTTGATCTTTACCATCACGATCAATGTACTGAAAGTCTTTCAACGTCTGAATAGCAAATATATTTTCCTTGCACTGTTGTGCAACTCTTTCAGATCCAGTTTTTATCATATAGTCTAACAGCGTCAGAGCCTTGTAAACATGCCGCCAATTCTTGCCATGATCATTGAGACGCTTCCATATCATACTCATTATTTCTGAAAATGCCACAACATTATAGGTTAGATCTGCAATTTCTGTCATTAAGGAACTAGAGGGTCCCCATGGGTCATTCGAGGTTGCCTCACGCACTTTAATTTCAGCTTCAGAATAATTGTTCACAATGTTTTTCATTTGCCGTCTAATAGCTGATGTAGTCATGATGAACCTCGTCAAGACGTAATTGATCAGAAAAGGTTTTTCTCCAGTTACTCAATGGTATTCAATGATTTTCACATCCAACAACTATTGCTGGGAACACCACTGAAGATCTTTGTATATTTCAATGCCTGTTGCGTGCCTGTTGGTGAAATCATTTCCACTCAAAGTGAATTCTCAGTTTTGGCAAATAACCTGCGAAAATAAACATCTATAAATAACGGCATTTTAGATCAGTTGAACCAACAAAAATTTCAATCATCTACATTTTAGGAATACATTGAGCTGTAATAGTACCAATTCCATTATTTTAAATATATACTGATGAAAATAATGAAAATGAATAATGTTGAAATGTAATGTGGTTGAGAAGTTTTCCCATCAACATTACCACATCAAATTACTTTGGATTATTGAGCATCTGCGCCAATATTAACATGCCATAGTCAATTGGACTTTTTTTTTTTTTTTTAATCCAATTCTAAATGAAAAAGGAAACAATTGGACTTTTTTTTAATCCAATTCAAAAGTAAACACTTAAAACTTTGATAGGGCCAGATATTTATTCAGCAAGCTATTAAGAAAATTACTAGCCTATCATTTAAAACCAACTTTGCTAAATAAAATGGAGCAAGCTTTTGTTAAGTTGACTCAGAAGCTTAATCAGGTCAATTAAGCGTCACAGGGGAGGGCTGGTCCCCGAACGCAATATTCCACCACTCACACATAGGTCCTAATACTCACCACTCCCTAGAGAGGGAAGGGGGGGTAGAGTGGGAGGGGGGTAGAGACTCTACCCCATCTCCCTCCTCCTCATTTCCCTCATCCTCCTCCCCTCACTCCTATTCCCTGCCCTAGGACCTACCCAGGTCGTAGAGCAGCGCCAGGGCCTGGAACTCGTACTCGACCCGGCCCTGGCTGTGGACCCAGGCTCGTCCTTGGTTCCAGCGGCAGCCTCCAGCCGTCAGCTCGGCCGTCGCCTGGGCTCCAGTCCTGGCCCAGGCTTGTCCTTGGTTCCAGCGGCAGCCTCCAGCCATCAGCTCGACCGCCACCTGGGCTCCAGTGCAGGTTCCGACTTCACCGTCCCAGACCCTGGACCCAGGCTCGTCCTTGGTTCCACCGGCGGTTTCTTTATCGGCCCCGGTCACGGCCCCATCCCAAGCCCCGGGCTCGGCCCTCACTTCAGCTCCAGCCCAGGCCAGTCCCAGTCGCCGGGCTCGGCCCGCGGCAGCAGCCTCCCCACCAGGCAGCCGGCAGACGCCGCCACTCCTCGTTCACCGCGAGCGCTGAAATGGCCCTTCCTCCCAGAGTGACCCCTTCCTGCCTTGCGAGTGCATTGTGATGTCAGTCGGACTTTTTTCCCCTCAAAATGGGTGAGTTTAGGCTGTTTTTTTAATTTCAAGGCTCAAAAAGTTCAGAAATATAGGTGGAAATGGGACGGGAAGATGCCTCCAGGGGGAAAATGTGAGGAGGATGTATGAAAATGGGAAGGCTGTGGACTAGCGTTTGGAAGAAAATAGGAATTAGCCAGATTGTGCCCAGATGACACACACACACATATACATACACACAAACAAAAGAGTTTTAGTAATATAGACTAGACCAAGTGGGACCTGTTGGGTCTCGTCCCCCAATACACGGGGGGGGGGGGGCGGCGTCACAGGGGAGGGCTGGTCCCCGAACGCAATATTCCACCACTCACCCATAGGTCGCAATACTCTCCACTCCCTAGAGAGGGGGGTGGTAGAGGGAGGGGGGGTAGAGAGGGAGGGGCGGCAGAGAGAGAGGGGGTAGAGAGGGAGAGGGAGGGGGGTAGAGAGGGAGGGGCGGCAGAGAGGGAGGGCGGTAGTGAGGAGGGGGGTAGAGAGGGGGGTAGAGAGGAAGAGGGAGGGGTTAGAGAGGGAGTGGGAGGGGTAGAAAGGGAGGGGAGGGGGGTAGGGTGGGAGGGGAGTAGAGAGGGAGGGTAGAGAGGGGGAGGGAGGGGGGTAGAACCTAACCCCATCTCCCTCCTCCTCATTTCCCTCATCCTCCTCCCATTCCCTGCCCCAGGACCTACCTAGGTCCTAGAGCAGCATCAGGGCCTGGAACTCGGCCTGGTTCTCGTACTCGACCCGGCCCTGGCTGTAGACCCAGGCTTGTCCTTGGTTCCAGCGGCAGCCTCCAGCTCAGCCGCCGCCTGGGCTCTAGTGCAGTTTCCGACTTCACCGTCCCTGATCCTGGACCCAGGCTTGTCCTTGGTTCCACCGGCGGTTTCTTTCTCGGCCCCGGTCACGACCGCATCCCAAGCCCCGTGCTCGGCTCTCACTACAGCCTAGGCCTAGTCGCCGGGCTCGGCCCACGGCAGCAGCCTCCCCACCAGGCACTGGGCGGCCGGCAAACGCCACCACTCCTCGTTCACTGCGTGCGCTGGAGTACCCATCCCCTCCCGGAGTGTTCCGCCCTGCCTTGCGAATGCATTGTGACGTCAGTCGGATTTAATTTCTCGAAAATGGGTGAGTTTGGGCTGATTTAATATTTCAAGGATCAAAAAGTTCAGAAATATAGGTGGAAATGCGACGGGAAGGTGTTTATTGCCTGCAGGGGGAAATGTGAGTAGGATGTGTGAAAATGGAAGGCTGTGGTCTTGCGTTTGGAAGAAAATAGGAATTAACCAGATTGTGCCCAGATGTGTGAGAGAGCGAGACACGCACACGCATGCTAGCTTTACTAGGTTAACTGACTAATGTATTCATTTACTGTGATGTTGAATAAATGTAATAGTGCTCCTGCACAAAAATGCCAAAGTGTCCAAATACTTGCATGCATTTCATTTTCATGCAGACAAAAATCTTCAGCAGATATCCTCAATTAACTGTTGCAAAACCAACCAAATCGGGCTTTACATGATCCATTCCCCCTTATTCATTTCCATGGAGCAGAAATTGAGAACTAATTCAACAAGTGAATGATTTTCCCTGTATGCTGAATATATTGCTGAAAATCTCTTGAAAGAAGAATGATCTTATGAGGAAAGATCTTTAAAATAAGCTATAACTAAAAGTATGTTACATTGTATTTTTTTTAAAAACAGAGGACTAAAGGCCTGTCTCACGGGTATGCGGTTACTGGCGGTGAAGCAGGAAGTTGGGACCGCTCGTGGACCGCCAGAAATCCGCGCATGGCCCGCGGGGTCGGTCCCACGCACACCGCCGGACTGTGCGGTGTTGGTCCCAACACCGCACGGCGCTCACAAAATGTCGACAACGTTAAAAATGTTGTCCTACCGCACAGCGGCGGCACGAGCACCGCCACAGCCGCCGCCAGTGTGGCCGCCAGTGCGCCGTGAGCACCACTAGCACCGCCACAGCCGCCGCCAGTGCGGCACGAGCACCGCCACAGCCGCCCGCCAGTGCGCCGTGAGCACCACTAGCACCGCCACACAGCCAAATTGACGTCATCGCGTAGTGCGTTGCGTTGCGCGATGTCGTCATCACCCGACGCCGCACTCGTGGGACAGGCCCTGCGGTGATCACCCGGCATGCGCGCGGCAACCGGTAAGGTTTAATTTTTTTAAACTTACCGCAAGCTCGTGGGACCGGCCGTACGGAGATCACGCGGCCCCCGCGCGGCATCCGTGCGGCGCTCCCGCAGCATACGCACGGTGCTCTCGCGGCAGCCGCGCGGTCCCCGCTTCCGACGACGCCGCGCTTCACCGCCAGTAACCGCCTGCCCGTGGACAGGGCCATTATGATCTTAAAAGCCTAGATTGTTCCAGTACATTTAACTTTACATGTTTATTTCAGTATGTTTCAACAAGTTTATTTATGGATAACCCTTGAGATGGACAATCATCTCGTTTTCGAGGGGTCCAACATAGAACATACAGCACAAGACATAACATACATAAAGGCTCTCATCGACCCACCTACCCACACACCAAACCCAAAACCCCTCCATCCCCACTTGTTATAGTTTATAACAATTGTTAATTAACTTAAATCCAATAATAACAAAAGTTATGTGTTACAGCATAATGTTAGTCGCTATGCAATACTCTAATACTAGAAACAGGTACATGGTTTTAATGAGAATGGTAAAAGTGTATTTTTAAATAGACGAAATGAACTAATAGTTCTTATGGTACTAGGCAGAGTGTTCCAGTCAGAAGGAGCTTTATATTTAAATGCACGTCTCCCAATTTCTTTGTTAGTTCTTGGAATGAAAAAGAAGGGTGTTGAATATGTCTTAGTGAATATGAGGGTGTGTATGGTAATAGGTCTTGTTTTAAATAAGAAGGGTAATTAAGATGGATGCATTTAAAGATGAACTGGAACCAGGTGGTAGCATCTTCGAGCGTGGGGGGATACCCAGTTTAAAGTTTCGTACATAGAACAGTGGTGAGTTGTATATGGACACCTTAAAATAAATCTGCAAAGACTATTATAAACTACATTAAGGGGTTGAAGATGTATATCAAATGTATTCTGATAGACAATATCAGCATAATCCAGTGTTGGTAGTAGTAGTTGAGAGACAATTCTTTTTCTCAACTGAAAGGTGAAACAATTTATATGGCGGTAAAGAATAGCTAGATTACAGCTAAGTTTTTTAGTAATTGTCTCACTATGCTGTGTAAATGAAAGCGTTGGGTCAAGCCAAACACCAAGATATTTGAAGTTCAATACTTGTTCTAATGGTGATCCTTCATTAAATGATATAGTCAGATCTACAGAATTACCAAGGCCTTGTCTGGTACCAAATAACATACTACATGATTTATTTTTATTTAAAATTAATTTGTTAAATAATAGCCATTTCTGAACAGAAATAAGATCTGATTGAAGGGTTCTTTCAATTTCAGACTTGTTAGTACTAGATGTATATAGCACCGCATCATCGGCATATAGTTGTATTTGACAGTCAGAAAAGATATTGGGGAGGTCGTTTATGAAAATAGAGAAAAGGAGTGGTCCCAAGGATGAACCTTGCGGGACCCCCTTCTCAACAATTAAGAAATTGGATTGACTTCCATTAATGGTGACACATTGGCGTCTGTTATGAAGTGTATGAGTTAAACCACAGTAGATTGTTTCGAGAAAGACCAATAGAGTAAAGTTTATCAAGCAGTAGGTAGTGGTCAACAACATCAAAGGCCTTGGTTAGATCAAGAAAGATGGCACCGGTGAGTTTACCATCCTCGGAAGCAGTGAACACATCGCTGGTAAGTTTTAACAGAGCTGTAGTTGTGGAGTGTTTAGGTCTGAACCCAGACTGGCATGGAGATAGAATATTGAAGTTGAGACATAATGTGATAGCTGGTTGAACACTAGTTTCTCAAGGATTTTAGCCACCGAGTTGATAATTGAGATGGGGCGGTAATTGTTAATATCTTGTGGGTCGCCTCCCTTATGCAGTGGAGTAACATTGGCACACTTCCATACGGAAGGGAGGGTACAAGTTGAGAAAGACAAATTAAACAGGTCGCATAGTGGGTACATTAAAATATTAGCTCCTAACTTAATGAATTTAGTCTCAATACCAGCTGGTCCAGATCCACAATCATCCTTTAATTCATTAATAACATGTTGAACATCAACAGGTTTGATTTTTTGAAAGAAAAAGAGCTTCTACTTGTAGAGGTAGCTGGAAAGTCACATATAATAGATGAATCAAATACAGTAGAGCTACCTACAGTGGAGAAGTGCTGGTTAAAAGCATTGGATATAACAGCAGGGTCCTGAATGATGTCATTATTGACCCGAATCTGAGTTCTAATATTTTGATTTGATTTATTAAGAACATTGTTTAGTCTTTTCCAAAACTTTTTTGGATTATGCATATCTTCAGAAAGATGTTTTTAAAATAACTTGATTTAGCATTACATGTTTTTGTCGTACACTGATTCCTTAAGGACCTATATTTTTCCCAATCAGCAGGGTCCTTTGTTTCCCTGAAAGTCTTCCAAACTTTATCTCGCTCATTAAAAAGGTTGATCAAATCAGCACTAATCCATGGTAAATGTTTTCCCTTGACTTTTATTTCTCTCCAGGGGGCATGCTTATCAATAACTCTTGAGACTTCAGTGTATAAATAATTCCAGGCATCCTCGACAGTTGGTATAAGTTGAAACCTATTCCTAGTTTATTGCAATCAGGAATGCATATAATTATCATAATTTAATTTTCTACATTGTCTAACACGAATATGTTTAGGAGGGAGACGGGAGGGTTTAATCTTCCACACACAGAAAATAGCAGAATGATCGCTAAAGCAATCTGACAAAACACCAGATGTTAAGATTCGGTCAGGATGGGTAACAAGAATCCAATCTAATAGTGATGTAGAATTGCCATGAACTCTAGTAGGTTGGCTGGGTCAGGTTTATACTTTTAAGCAAGTGTTTGTCGTTAGAAGAGGAGCGATCGAGACAGTTTTTATTGAAGTCACCAAGAAGCACTAATTCACATGGGTGTTCAATAGAGGTGAGAGTGGAAATTAAGGACTTAGTTGAGTCAGGATGAACAGGGGAGATCGATAGATAGTGCCAATAATTAGATGTTTATTCTCATGAAGTTTTAACTAATAAAAAGGCTTTCAAAGAGGAATGAGGTTGCTTTAGGGATGGCAAGTTCAGATATAAAACAAGTTGACACATAACAAGCCACACCTCCAGCTCTCGTATGCCTATCTGCTCTATATAATACAAAATTATCAATATGAATATCATTGTCACAAATTTCACTATGTAACCATGTTTCTGAAAATGTTATTATGTCAGGTTTATTCTGTGCAATCCAAACTCTAATTAAATCTATCTTTGGAAGAAGACTCCTAATGTTCAAGTGGATAATTTTTAGACCTTTAGCTGTATCAATTATGGATCAATTGGGTGTAGATAAAGTCAGGGGAGTGAGGCAGGGAAATCGCATGAGAAAGGGGACGAGAGAGCCACATACACAGATTAACACAGACACACACACACAAAAGACAGGACAGACAAAGCACACAAGATCAGGCTGCGTCATTGAGAGAGAGAGAAAAAAGAAGAAAACAAAGTGAGCATACACACCTCAGTCTGCATAGCTCATATTTATGCAAATAGATCAAAGTATGAGGTCCTGGACCATTTATGTTTAAATTAATGGGGCATTATGAAGCCCAAAATAACAACTCTTAGTTTTACAACGTTTTACGGCAATTGCAACACTTTGTACTGCAACAGTAGTAAAGCAGCATCAATCATAACAACTCTCATGCCAGTTTCAACTTTGCAAATAAAACAAAAAAATCAATGGTTGTCCAGCGATTATATAATTACAAGAGGAGCCACTGGCATCAGTTTATCAATTTATCAATTTATGTAGTAGTACAGAAGTCCTGTAGATAATTGCCTCAAACATGATACTCAACTGCAACCCAATAGGAAATGAACTAAAACCCAGAAAATGCTCTGTTATAATCCTGCATTATTCATGTTCATAAATGATAGGAGCAGATTAGGCCATTCTGCCCATTAAGCCCACTCTGCCATTCGATCATGGCTGAGTGGACTTAATGGCTGGGTAAACTGGCATAAAATAATAATTAAGAAACTAAAAGATTAAAAACTAAATTTAAAGAGCAAATAAAGAAAATGTACACAGACATACAATGGAAATAATGAAATCTCCAAACAATTGCTGTTATAATCTAGACTCTGGTTCTACAAAGCCACTAAAAGAGACTGCAGAACAAGCCAGCTTCATGGGAAAATAGTAAGCTAGTTTTCACTAGTTGTGACGTAATTCCAAAATGGTTTGTTGCAATCCAACCTTAAACATCATGCCACTCAAAACGAGTGCTCCAAAACACACTTGAATAAGCAGGGTTTTTTTTCTGTAGCTGGAATGCTATTTAGCAATTAAAAAAAGATCCAATTTCTACCACACGTTTTTTTTCACATTATAATATTTTCCTGGTACAAAAACAGCCCGGCCAGCAGCTCTTCCATACTAGTGAGACCAATGAATATTTAATGTTTAACTGTTCCGTTCAAAATCTAGATTTACCACTGCACCCTAATTTAATCCAGAGGTTGGTAATGATAAAGAGGTGGGCATTTGAGTTAGAATCAGGAATCAGAAATGATCATTTTAAATTCAAAAGTGAACTACATTTTTAAAATCAGAAGTGAACTAAATTAGATCTGAAGAAGGTTCTCGACCCGAACGTCACCCTATTCCTTCTCTCCAGAGATGCTGCCTGTCCCGCTGAGTTACTCCAGCATTTTGTATTTGTCTAAATTAGATCTGATTTTAACTTGCTTAGCAATACAGGAGTTTTTCGACAAAATAATTTACATCTGGGCTGGCTCATTGTCCATTTACACAAACTTCCTGGTGTCATATATCTTCCAAAGTTTCCATCATTATAATTCTAAAATCCATTTTGTTGATAGAAATAGCTCACATGATCTCCTTAATATAATTACACAATCATCCATACTCTACTCAACGACGACATTTGATTTTAAGTTGCCGAGCAAATACAGGAGTTTGACAGGCATATTAAAAGAAAATTCACATCTGGACTCACTTCCTATTTACAAAGACTTCCTGGTGTTGTACATTTGCCAATGTTTCCATTATAAATTCCAAAGTCTATTTTGAAAATGGAAATAGCTCACAAAACTCAACAGCTTAGAATTGCACAATTATCCAATATGTTCTCTCTTCAGCATGACATTTGAAATAATATTGCACAAAAACATATTATGTATATATATATATATATATACACTGTACTATGTTTTATTTGCGGAATTTTAAAAGCTGACAAAATGGAAAGGAGCTAAGAGCTCCATGTTTCTAGTTAACTGACGAAGAAAATGTACATAATACTGAAAACCCATGATATAGTGCACTTCTTCTTCTTCTTGCGTATGGCGTGCACAGCCTAAGGTTGTAGGACAACTTGTTCTATTGATATTATTTGATTGCATTCGTCGAAACAGGGAGAAGGTTGCAATCTTCCATAGTGAACTAGCGCACCACCAGCATTCAGCCCATCAATGCTAAACAAGTCTGAAATTTGTGCAGAGTGAAACACAAGGTCGAGGATTGACCAATAGATTTTGGAGGCCAAATCTATCAGAATGCCTTGTGCTGGACTTCCTACTGAATCCAGTAGTATGGCTGAGTTTCGATGGAATCCTCCCTCATGTTAGTTAGGTAATCACCTTTCAGATCCCATACCAAGTCAATCCAAAGGGGGAACTTAAGTTGTTTTTAATTATTCTGCTTCAATGTAATGTTTTGAGTTACTTTGAAACTATTTAATAGATAATAGTTATTCTATTTCTCATATATCTCTGAATGTCAAAAAGCATTTAGAAATTATCAATATGGCTTACATTGTTTCACATCCTATTTCACCGGTTATGGCAGGATTTCTGAGGAGTCTCAACACCATACACCACCCATGCATTGGCATTCTATGGGATTTGTCAATAGAATACAGAGGACAGCGAGATTAATTTTAAAAATTAGATAATAGACGAGAAGTGGCAAGAAACCAGGTGACCAAAAAGGAATAAAGATGATAAGAGTGGTTTGAATGAATAGTTATTTTTCCAAAATGGAGAATGAGTAAGACAATAAAAGACATGGAAGATGATGGTATAGCAGGGGAAATTAAACAATAAAGATGTTTATTGATGGCTCCTTTTCCAACATTCAAGCTCAAAGAAAAACGAAAGACAAAGTGCATACGCGTGGGCGGCGCGACCGACGTTGCAGCGGCCTCTGCAGTCCCTCTGCCTTTTTTTTGTTGTTGTTGGTCCCGTTGAGTGTAGTTTGTAGTGTTTTTTAAAATTGTTTTTAACTGTATGCGGGGGGGGGGGGGGGGGGGGGACCTTTAAATCTCTTCCCTGTACGGGGGACCCGACCTTTTCCCTGTCGGGTCTCCGTTGTCGTTGGGGCCTAGCACCGTGGAGCGGCCTCCAACGGGAACGACCTGGGGGCTCCAGTCGCGGAGCCTGCGGACCTACCATTGTGGAGCTGGCCGGCTTCGGAGCGTGGAGAGCTGTGGTGGCGCGCTGCTGCGTCCCGACTTCGGAGCTTCGGAGGCTCCAGCCGCAGGCCCGGTGGACGGTGACATCGGGAGCTCGCGGGTCCCTGGAGGGGGACCGCTTTTCGGGTTCATTTGAGGTTCAAATGACAATAAACGGTATTGTATTGTATATAAAAAATAGTAGGAAAACACCAAATCTGCACACAATGCAAGAGATATCAAGAAATTCTTTTATCTTTCACACTTCCTGCCTATAAATATTTGCCCTTGAATCACATTTTGTCCACACTTTTGAGCCTATTAATAGAAACATAGAAACAGAAAATAGGTGCAAGAGTTGACCATTCAGCCCTTCGAGCCAGCACTGTCATTCAATATGATCATGGCTGATCATCCAAAATCAGTACCCCATTCCTGCTTTCTCCCCATATCCCATGATTCCGTTAATAGGTCACATTAAAGTTCAATGCACAAATGCAAATGTTTGGTTATATTTGCAACTCATTAATCTGTAGTGTAAATTTTCCAAATATTAACTATATTCCTTTTGATTACCAAGTATTCAATTCATTATTTAAAATAGAACTGTAAAATTAAAAAAATATGCTTATATCCATTACTTTAATCTTGCTTCAGTTTAAGATCATAATTAACATTGTATGCAAGGCTTCAACAGGGCTCTCACTTAACTTTTTTCTCTGATGCCAGCTGGCCAACCTAGGCAGCTTTTTAGGTTGCCAAATGACAGTTTAGGTGGTCATTTAAGACAGCTTGCATGACACGTGCGATAATGTGCTCGGACGAAGTGCATAGTTACCACTCAGAATTATGGTCATTGAAACATTCACATATTATTTCTGCTTCAAATAAAGTCAAAAACTAAACATATTCACCAATCAAGACATGATATATACCACAATGACATGCAGCAAAATTACAATACAGTATCTCATCTTTTTACATGTTGCAATGAATGCAATTTCTATTATTTCTTTCCACTTCCAAACAAAAATCTGGTTGGATTATTCAGCGTATGATCAACCTCAGTGAGACCAAGTGTAGGCTTGGCGATCGCTTCGCACGCCTCCACTCAGTTCTTTTTTTTTAAATTTCAAAATAGACTTTATTCAAGTAATAAATATATACAATACGTGAACCGTGCGAAAAATTCATCCGACATTTCCGGAGGCTATACAAATTGTTCAATGCAGTTAATACATGTTTTCAAATTCCACAGATCCGTCCCCCACCCGTGCCACTCATGTGGCCCCCTGGCGTGGGATACCTTCCCTTATTTTGAGGGGCGTCTCCACCATACCGTGCCCCCCATGTCCAGCAGCGGAAGGACCCTAGACTGTGGCCCTCCCCCACCGAGCCTTGGCGTTGGCTGCACCAAGCTTCAGTGCGTCCCTAAGCATGTACTCCTGCAGTCTGCAGCGGGCCAGTCGGCAACATTCCCTGACGGACATCTCGCTCTGCTGGGTGGTGAACAATGCTCGGGCAGACCAAAGAGCATCTTTCACCGAGTTGATGACCCTCCAGCAGCACTCGGTCAGTCTCTGAATGTGTCCCTGGGAACAGTCCGTAAATCACAGAGTCCTCTGTGACGGAGCTGTTCGGGATAAAGCGTTCCAGGGATCCTTGCATACTTCTCCAGACTCCTTTTGCAAATCCACACTCTGCAAAGAGGTGGGCAACCGTCTCCTCTCCATAGCAGCCGTCCCGAGGGCAGCGTGCGCTGGCAGTGAGGTTCCGACGGTGCAGGAAGGGTCTGACTGGGAAGGCTCCCCTCACCGCCAGCCAAGCCAGGTCTTGGTGCTTGTTGGTGAGTTCTGGCGATGAGGCATGTTGCCAGACAAGCTGGGCAGTCTGCTCTGGGAACCACGCCACCGGATCCATCGAGTTCTTTCCCTGCAGTGCCTGCAGGACATCCCGTGCTGACCACTGCCCAAAGGACATGTGGTCAAAGGTGTTGGTCCAGAAGAACCTTTCCACAGACGACAGATGGGGCGGCGATGTCCAGCTGACTGGCACATTGCGTGGCATCTGCGCCAGGCCCATCCTGCGCAACACCGGGGACAGGTAGAACCTCAGCAGGTAGTGACACAGTGCGCGCACGTGCCTTGGTTCTACACTCCGCCTGATGCAGCCACACACAAAGGTGGCCATTAGGGTGAGAGCGATGTTGGGCACGCTTTTACCCCCGTTGTCTGCTGACTTGTACATTGTGGCCCGTCGCACCCGGTCTATCCTCGCCCCCAGATGAACTGGAAGACGGCCCGGGTGATCCCTGTGGCGTAGGAGGGAGGGACAGGCCACACTTGCTCCAAGTACAGCAGCCCTGAGAGCACCTCACACCTGATGACCACATTTTTTCCGGTTATGGAGAGGGAGCGTTGCCTCCACAGCTCCAGCTTCTTCCCCACCTTGGCTATCCGCTCCAGCCAATTCTTGTTACACGCCTCAGCCCCCCCGAACCAGATCCCCAGCACCTTCAAGAAGTCAGGCTTGATGGTGAAGGGGACAGAAGCTCGGTCGGGCCAGTTGCCAAAGAGCATGGCCTCGCTCTTCCTGCGGTTCACCCTGGCTCCCGTGGCCGACTCAAACTGGTCGCAGATACTAATCAGTCTGCGGACCGACCCTGGACCCGAGCAGAAGACAGTGACATCGTCCATGTACAGGGAGGTTTTGACTTGAATGCCCCCACTGCCTGGCAATGTCACTCCTCTTATGCTCGCATCCTTCCTGATGGACTCGGCAAAAGGTTCAATACAGCAGACAAACAAGACAGGAGAGAGAGGGCACCCCTGCCTGACTCCAGACCTTACAGGGAAACTGTCTGATTCCCACCCATTGATTTGGACTGCACTACGGATATTGGTGTTGAGCAGTTTGATCCAATTTCGGATTCCCTCCCCAAAACCCATTTTGGAGAGCACGTCCCTCATGTACGTGTGCGATATCCTGTCAAAGGCCTTCTCCTGGTCCAAGCTGACTAGGCAGGCATCCACCCTTCTGTCCTGCACGTAGGCGATGGTGTCTCTCAGCAGCGCTAGGCTGTCTGAGATTTTTCTGCCAGGTACAGCACAGGTTTGGGTGGATCACCTGTCCCAGAGCAGATTTGACCCGGTTGGCGATGGCCTTAGACAGGATCTTATAATCTACATTCAACAATGTTATGGGTCTCCAATTCTTTATGTCCTTCATCTCCCCCTTCTGCTTGTAGATTAGGGTGATGCTGCACTTCCTCATCGAGTCTGACATGCTGCCGGCTAGAAGCATGTCGTTGTACACTTCCAGCAGGTCCGGGCCCACCCAGTCCCACAGAGCCGAATACAACTCGGCCGGTAAGCCATCGCTTCCGAGAGTTTTACTCGAATCAAAGGAACGGATGGAGCCAGTCAGCTCCTCTAGGGTCAGTGGTTGGTCCAGACTCTCCCGCTTGCTATCCTCCAAGACCTCCCTGATAGAGGACAGGAAGTTCTGGGAGGCGGTGCTATCTGTGGCCTTTTTGTCATACAAATCCGTGTAAAAGATCCTCAGCATATCCTCAGCATATCCGTCTGCAAGGATGTTACCGAGCCGTCCTCCTCCCTAAGGCTGTTCATCACAGAGCTCCCCTTGTGAACCTTATGGAAGAAGAAACGTGAGCACGTCTCATCCTGCTCCACATGGCGGACCCTGGATCGGAAGATGATCTTGGAGGATTCAGAGGTAAAGAGCCGAGCTTGCCGGTCCTTCACCTCTCGAAGTTCCTCCCTCACATCCACCCCTCTCGACTGCAGAAGGAGCAGTTGTTGCAAATCTGTCTGGTGTTGGCACAATTCCCTCTGACTCTGTCTTGCTCTCTGAACCCCTTTAACTATGAAGAACCTCTTAATGTTCTCCTTGGTTGCTTCCCACCAGAGTGTCGGGGAGTCAAAGAGGGGCCTCACCGTTCTCCAACATGCGTAGTCCCTCTTTAGCTCCTCAACATTCTCTGGGGTCAACAGCTTCATATTTAACTTCCACGTCCCCCTGCCTGCCTTCTGGTCCTCCTGTAGGTGACAGGAAGCCTGAAGGAGGCAGTGGCCAGAGAAGAACACCGGCGTGAGGTCGGTGTGTCTCACCATGACGGCCTTCGTCGTGAGAACGAAGTCCATCCAGGATCGGGCTAAACCGTCCGATCTCGACCAGGTGAACTGCGGCTGGGACCCGCCTGCATGGTTGCTGAAGGCGTCGTGCAGCTTTGCGTCTTTTACCGTCTCCATCAGGAACTTGGATGTGCTGTCCAGTCTGTTGTCGGCACTGTCGGATCGTCCAGCCGCATCAATGATGCAGTTGAAGTCACCGGCCATAACGAGCTGTCGGGACGTGGCCAGCAGCACTGGGAGCTGCTGGAGAACGGCCAGCCGCTCGCTCTGCATGGGTGAGGCATACGCATTAATCAGCCGGAGCGGAGAACCACGGTACATAACATCCACCACGAGGAGACGCCCCCCAACCACCTCCCTGACCTCAGTGATGGCGAAGTTCCCTCCCCGCAGCAAGATCCCCAGGCCGGAAGAGCAACAGTCATTGCCCCCCCGACCACACCGACAGTCCGTGGGGCCACCATCGCGACCACCTCCAATAGCAGCGGAGGTGTGGCAGCCCGCACTCCTGAAGAAAAGTCACATCTGTCTTGACCTTGGCCAGGTACTGCAAGGCATTAACACATCGCGCAGTGCTCTTTATACTGCGCACGTTTAAAGATGCCAGTTTTAGCTCCATTGTCTTTAGAGTCACTGACCATTCTCGTGTCCCCTTATGCCCACCGTTTCGGTGAATTGCCTCAGCTTTCCTGGGCTCAGGAACCCGGTGCCGGCATCCTCGATGAGGTGGGTTTCCTGTGGCGTAACCCAAGGTGTTGTTGGGGGGGATCTACTCGTTCCACCCCCTTCTGGGCGCGCTGCTTCCTCCGTCTCCTGTAGCTGGGGTACGGTGGCTGGTTCACTGCTCCCGGAAGCCCTGAGTTGGGGACAATCGGCCTCTGCGCTGCTCCCGGTCGCCCGGAGCTGGGGCCCATTGGCCGCTGCAATGCTCCCGGTCGCCCGGAGCTGGGGCCCATCGGCCGCTGCGCTGCTCCCGGTCGCCCGGAGCTGGGGCCCATCGGCCGCTGCGCTGCTCCCGGTCGCCTGGAGCTGGGGCCCATTGGCCGCTGCAATGCTCTCGGTCTCCTGGGGCTGGGGGATGATCGGCGTGACCTTTCTCTTTTCCTCCCCTGTTTTCTTCCTCTGCCTCCATCGTTGGGACTTCCTGGTCGCCTCATCCTCTGACGAGGAGAGGTTGCTGCCTTCTGTCAGGGAGAGAGATCTTTTTGGGGATTTATTTTGGGACTTACCAGCACTTTCCGACCTCGGCTCTTTCGGCTGAACCCTCTGGTGTTTCTTGTACGTCACCGTCGTCCATTTCTCCTGCTGTTCCCCCTCCTCCATTGACTCTCCCTCCTGGGCAGGGTGCTGAGGGTCTCCTTCTGGCATTTGGGGGCTCGAGGTGGTTGGGCTGTCCTCGTCCCTGTTCCCCCTTTCTGCTGCAGTCTTGGCAGTGGTGAGGGGTGTCTCGCCCACCCTGGGGGTGCTGGCAGCAGCCCCTCTTGTCGCCTGTGCATAGGTGCAGGCTCTTTTAGGGCAAGCACTGTAAAGGTGGCCTGCCTCCCTGCACAGGTTGCAGTTCTTGCTGGCCTGACAGTCCTTTGTCTCATGGCCCTCCGTCTTGCTGTTCTTGCAGACAACTGCAATGCATTGGGCCATCATATGCCCAGGCTTGTTGCATTTCCTGCACAGTCTGGGTTGCCCCACGTAGCTCATGTATCCTCGGTTACCTCCAATCGCGAAAACCGAGGGAGGGTGGAGGAGTGCTCCGTCCTTGTCCACCCTCAGCTTTACCTTCAGTTGACGCTTGCTCGTCCAGATCCCATGCAGGTCCTTCACGTCCACGCAGTTCCCTGTTCCCCCGACGTAATGAGCAAGGAAGGTGAGGACATCCACTACGGGCACATGTGGGTTAAACATGTGCACTGTGATCATCCTTTCCTTCTGGGTGGGGAGAGTGAAGAGCGGCTGCACTTTCAGCAGCGACAGCGGAGCTTCATTCCCCTTCTCCCGGAAGTCTTCCATCAACTTTTGCCATCCCGTCGGATACTTGAAGGTAACATCAAAGTATCCGTTACCTGGGAAGTCCTGGAGGCAGTAGATGTCCTTCGCCTCAAATTTGCAGGCCCCCAGCAAGACCTTCTTCACGAACAGGTCCCGTGAGAAGGGAACCCCCTTGCTGAGGTCCTTAACGCTGATTCTCAGGGTATTGCGGATACCCTGTACTCCCGCTCCAGTTGCTGCTGCCATTGTGGCTGAATGAGGTGTTAGGTTGGTTGCCCAACCAGCATAGATCCACCTCTAAGCCCGCAGCCGACCGACTCCTCGTCACCGATTCCGCTCCGCTATCCACGGCCCTTGTCCCCAAGGGAACGCCAGAACGCCAGAACACCTCCACTCATTTTGCAATAACCAACCTGATCTCCCGGTGGCTCAGCACTTCAACTCCCCCTCCCATTCAAAATCCGACCTTTCTGTCCTGGGTCTCCTCCATGGCCAGAGCGAGGCCCACCGCAAATTCGAGGAACAGTACCTCATATTTCGCTTGGGTAGTTTACACCCCAGGGGTATGAACATTGGCTTCTCCAATTTCAGGTAGTCTTTGCTTTCTCCCTCCTTCCCCTCCCATTCCCAGCTCTCCCAGAGCCTACGGTCTCCGCCTCTTCCTTTCTTTTTCCCGCCCCTTCCCCACCTCCCGACATCAGTCTGAAGAAGGGTCTTGACCCGAAAAGTCGCCTATTCCTTCGCTCCATAGATGCTGCCTCACCCGCTGATTTTCTCCAGCTTTGTCTACCAACGGGATCCCACCACTGGCCACATCTTCTCATCTCCTCTCCTGTCGGTTTTCCGCAGAGACCGCTCCCTCCATAACTCCCTGGTCAATTCGTCCCTTCCCACACAAACCACCCCCTCTCCTGGCACTTTCCCTTGCAACTGCAGGAAATGCTACACGTGTCGCTTTACCTCCCCCCTTGACTCAATTCAAGGACCCAAGCAGTCTTTCCAGGTGCGGCAGAGGTTCACCTGCACCTCCTCCAACCTCATCTATTGCATCCGCTGCTCTACATCGGCGAGACCAAGCGTAGGCTTGGCGATCGCTTCGCCCAACACCTCCGCTCGGTTCACAATAACCAACCTGATCTCCCGATAGCTCAGCACTTCAACTCCCCCTCCCATTCCAAATCCGACCTTTCTGTCCTGGGCCTCCTCCATGGCCAGAGTGAGGCCCTCCGTAAATTGGAGAAGCAGCACCTCATATTTCGCTTGGGCAGTTTACACCCCAGCGGTATGAACATTGACCTCCAATTTCAGGTAGTCCCTGCTTTCTCCTCCGCTTCCCAGCTCTCCCTCAGCCCACTCTCCACCCCTTCCTTTCTTTTTCCTGCCCCCCCCACCCACCCTCACATCAGTCTGAAGAAGGGTCTTGACCCGAAACGTCGCCCATTTCCTTCACTCCCTAGATGCTGCCTTACTCGCTGAGTTTCTCCAGCATTATGTCTACCCATTCACACAAGTTCTGTTAACTCACTTTCCTCACTCACTCCCTACACATTAGGGGCAATTTTACAGAGACAAGTTAAGCTACAAAGCCAATGCATCTTTGGGATGTGGGAGGAAACCCACACGCTTGCAGGGAGAATGTGCAAATTCAACATAGACAGTGCCCGAGGACAAGATCGAACACAGATCTCTGGCATGTGAGGCAGCAAGTCCACCAACTGTGCCACTATATTTTATTTTCCAACACACAAAAAATTATACGTTTATAACTTTGGTTACTAAAAAAAAAGAAACTGTCCATTTTCAGTCTTAAATCTCTAAGTGACGCTATGTCCCTCTTTACAGTTACTGTATGTTTTAATTCAGTTCAAGACTTTGGGGCAGTACATTGGCCATAGAGTTGCTACCTAAAATTGCCAGAGACCCGGAATTGATCCTAAATATGGGTGCTGTCTGTATGGAGTTTGCTCCTTTTCCCTTTGATCACATGGGTTTTCTCTGGGTGCTCTTGTTTCCTTCCACATTCCAAAGGTGTGCAGGAACCTTTTTCAGACCCTTTTCTAAATATTTATATATATTTATATAGTTATATATTGATATATAAATATACACTGTTTTGTTTTCTCGTTTATAACATTGTTTACAGAGTACTATGTTTACATATTCTGTTGTGCTGCTGCAAGTAAGGATTTCATTGTTCTAACTGGGACGTGAGAGAATAAAACACTCTTGACTCTTGACTTACATCGCTAATGTGTGGGATAGAACTAGTGTACGGGTGATCGGTGGTCGGCATGGACTCGGTGGGCCGAAGGGCCTGTTTCCACGCTGTATCTTTAAATTAAACAAAAACCACTAAAACCAGAGGAAACCTAAAGAAGGGTCTCTACCCGAAACGTCACCCAATTTCTTCTATCCAGAGATGCTGGCTGCTCCATGGAGTTCCCCCACACAATTAAAGCATGGAATAAATTTCATCCTACCATAGTTACCCAACCAGACGCAACTAAATTTAAGGTAGCTCTTATTTCCCAAGAACCCTTTTTTGCTTAAGTCCAAGTCAAGAGTAAAGGGAGTTTTATTGTCATGTGTCCCAGATAGGACAATGAAATTCTTGCTTGCTGCAGCACAACAGAATATGTAAACATAATACAGAACAGGAGATAAAAGTTCAGTGTGTCTATATATAGCGATGTTACAAAACTTACCTTCAGCGGCGCTGCAGATCTGCCACTGTCTGTGTGTGCGACTACGGCATCTTTTGGGGGGGGGGGGGTGATTAAAATGCAGGCTTGTATCGCATGTTGGAGAGGGATTTTCTCGGGCTGCTAGTCGATTAAGAAAAATCGCTGGACAATTTAATAGTTGGATTAAAGTAAAAATCGACTTCTAACGCCCTCAACACCTTCAACGTGACTGATCTTAATATCAGGTCAAAACAAAGGGTAAGTCGTATATTTCACATATAATCTTGCTTCTTGGGGTGGCTTTAGTCTAATTTTACAATGCAAAAATGTTATTTAGTCCCCAAACGATTCGGCCATGTCTTTGCCTGCCGGTATGGGTTAAAATTCACGGCAACGACAACGTTCCAATTGATCGCATTCCAGAAACACCCACTCGTAAGATGATTAAAATTCTTTTTTTGGGGATAATCATGTCATAAATCGTCTATATTTTGTGTAATTGTCTATCCATAATCAATATTTTTATACTAAATATCCACAACAGTTTTAGTAAAATGTATTGTGCAAAAAGTAATAATTTTGATTATATTGAGAGTGGATGTTTCTAGATTAATTTATGGGAATTAAACATTAAATTTCTTCCATTTGGCATATAAGTTCATGACAGTGAGATTTAAAAATCGTTATATTGTGAATTCTTGTGTGAATGGGATTAGTTTGTTATTTGGATACTTAGGCTATTTAAAATTTTTAGCCTTTTCTTAAGAAATGGATAGATCTAGTAATTGAATTTAGATGAATTTAATTGATTAGATGAATTTAATTGATTTGATGAAACTGATGAATATGAATTTTTTGTTGGGTATTTACTATTTGTTTTAGCGTTTAACTTTATCATTTCTACCTTTTTTCTAAAACTGCAAATAATAACTTGTTTCTGTTAATGCTGTTCAGTGTCTTTTTTCCTTTACATTTTAAACAGATGTCTCCGAAGAAGAAATGTAAAATTGTCAATCCAAATGCCCAGCAAAAGAGACTGATTTAGACAGCATTCGCAGAGATTATCCGAATTTGTACTACTCCAAATGTGATGATCTACAGGACATTCTTAATGAGAAAGTAGTGGGCAGAAAGGCATGTCATGCATGGTTTGAAGAGCAAAAACTTGTAGTTTACAATGCCAAAATTGAAAAGTTGAAGAAAAACAAGGTGTACAGTTTTGCTTATTGGTTACAATCTGAGGAGTATGATGATGATTATGATATGCCAATGATATTCCAATGTACCAGCTAGCAACTGATCTTCTCCATAAAGACTTGGTCTGTTGCTAGAAATTGTAATTTATTTACATTTCTGTTACGGACTTACAGCATATAATACAATAATATTAAAGTTCTGATCTTGAGAATATCACATTTTTGAATTTTCAATGCAGTCTGGGTGTTTATTACTATTTCCGTCACAACGGTCAATTTTGTAATTAGCTACAATTAGGTAACTAATTAATTATATGCTTTAATTTCAGGTCATCCAAGTAATACGTTTCATATTTGTTTCAGAATGCTTCAATCTATAATAACTGAAAGTTTCATTCAGTTCTCTTAATTTTTAAGACAGTTATGGGCTTTTGACTGTCCTCGATCACAGCTTTTCTGTTAAGTCAATGGAAAAGCAATAGGGAACAAGATGCTAATTTCCGAGTATGAAAATGGCTATAACTTTTTTAATACTTAAGATATGAAAGTGAATTAGGTATCAAATTAAACTTTTTTTGCTTTATCTGATGGGATAAATTGCAGACATGATTTTTAAAATCTCAAAATGTTGTAGCATATATGTAGCATACTATATACCATAGACCAATATTTATATACACAATAAATAAACAGATTAAGTGCAATAGGCTGTTACTTTTCAGAGTTTGGTGGTGGTGGGTCCACTCCTGTTTAAATTCCATTTGGAATATTTTTGGAGGACTAGGAAACCAAGAGTTACTCCAGGGAGTTACTCCAGCTCCAGGGAGTGATTCTGCGTTGGTATTCAGCGGTCGCGGCGAGACGGCGACCGGACAGCAATGGCGGCCAGATCTCCCACAATGCAAAGGGGGGAGAGAAAGTGGCCGACGCCGACCAGTTGCCGTGGCAGTGGCATATGCAGGGCGGCACATGCACACAACCACGGCCGATGATGTGCTGGCCGTGGTTGTGCGCATGTGCAGGTGGAGGATGTGCAGGCCGCGGCAGTGCGCATGTGCAAGGCGGCCGGCCGGGCCGGCGGATGAGGAACGAGCGGAGAGCGGAGACCCGAGACCGGAACACAGACACGGATGGCGGGCGGAGACGGAGAGTGACACAGAGAGAGATAGAGAGGGGGGCCCGCTCAGAATTAAATGATAGGTGTCCCGGTTGCTTGCCAAGCCGGGCAAAATGGCATGGCATTTAGGTTGCCTGGCGGCACATTAGGTCGCCATTGGCAACCGGGCAACCGCTAATTTCGAGCCCTGTTAATACAGTTCATACAGCAGATCAGCTAAGAGGATAGCAAGTACAGAAGCGATATGAATGTTTGAACGGCTACTTTTGCTTCTATTTCAAATGTTCTTATTGGTAAATGCTCTGTTGCATTATTATAGATATATTACTTGGCCACATTTCAATATAGAGTTTACTAAGAAAATGTATACTGAAGATTTGGTTTTCAAAAACAAAGGTATCAATGAACATTACAAAAATGAATTCACCCTATTCTCTCTCACATCTTTCCAAACTCAACCACTGCAATACCCTCCAATTATACAGATCACATTGTAGTTCACAACACATTAAGGACAAATATAGCAGTGCATAACTACATGAACAAATCAATTGATCAAAAATGCCTTGGTATACAGAGATAGCCAGAAATCTGCCTTCCCATGTTTCCACATTTAAATATATTTAATGTATCTAATGGTATGCCACAAGGTTTGGTGCTGGGCCAGTTACTGTTTGTCATCTATATCAATGATTTGGATGGGAACATACACGGCAAGAATAGCAAGTTTGCAGATGATACAAAAGTGGGTGGTTTTGAAGATAGCAAAGATGGTTGTGAAAAATTGCAGCAGCATCTTGAACAATTGTCCAAGTGGGCTGTGGAATGGTTGATGGAATTTAATGCAGAAAAAATGTGAGGTGTTACATTTTGGGAAGTCTAACATGGGCAGGACCTACACCGTGAATGGTAGGGCTCTGGGTAGTGTTGTGGAGCAGAGGGATCTAGGAGTGCAGGTGCATAGTTCCCTAAAGGTGGAGTCGTAGGTAGATCGGCTGGTCAAAAAAGCTTTTGGCATATTGGCCCTCAGCCAGAGTATTGAGTATAGAAGTTGGGAGGTCATGTTGCAGTTGGAGAGGCCACATATAGAGTATTGTGTTCAGTTCTGGGCACCGTGTTATAGGAAAGATGTTGTGAAGCTGGAAAGGGTACAGAGAAGATTTACAAGGATGTTGCCACGAATAGAGGATCTGAGCTATAGGCAGAGGTTGTGTAGGCTGGGATTCTATTTCTTGGAGCACAGGAGGATGAGGGGTGGTCTTTTAGAGGTATATAAGATCATGAGGGGAATAGATCGGTTAGATGCACAGAGTCTCTTGCCCAGAGTAGGTGAATCAAGGACCAGTGGTCATAGGTTTTAGGTGAAGGGGAAAAGATGTAATAGGAATCTGAGTGGTAACTTTTTCACACAAAGGGTGGTGGATGTATGGAGCAAGATGCCAGAGGAGGTAGTTGAGGCAGGGACTATCCCAACATTGGAGAAGCAGTTAGACAGGCACATGGATAGGACAGGTTTAGAGGCATAAGGACCAAATGCTGGCAGGTGGGACTAGTGTAGCTGGGATATATATGTTGGCCAGTGTGGGCAAGTTGGACCGAGGAGCCTGTTTCCACACTGTATCACTCGATGACTCTCTAATGATTGGGGCACTTTCCTTCAGTTAAAGTCGTTCTTGAAGTTATCAGCTCCATATATTCCCAGCTCAAGCCAAGTGTTTAAATGTTGGAAACTAGTCAACTGTTCACAAAGATAGCCACCGGAGTTTATAATCAAATTAAATGTACATCAGGACAAACAGAGCTCATAAACAAATAAAGCCGATCATCCTGAAATAATCCTTCCAAAAAGCCAGTGCAGATATTGCTGAAAAATATCATGCTGAATCGTTTTTAAACATAATTTAACGAGGTTTCAGTATGATACCAAATTGTGTTTATTTGCAGCTGTGGCTGCACTGCAAAAGAGAACCAATGACTTAAAATAGAATGATTTATATGCTGCACTGAGGTACAAAGCCCAGGTGCAAATACAGATAATAATCTGATGATCAAATTATAAATGGTGTATTTCAACATATTATCAAAATACTCTTTTCCAAAGACTCTGCGTTGTCAGATTTTTTCAGACAATTACACACTTGGTACTGCACTGAAGATTCTTACCAAAGCACTTTTATAACAAATTCTTAAAACTAGTGTGTTTTATTGTATAATGAGACCACTTCAAGTTATTCTCTCCACAGTCGCAATACGTAGTGTGAAGCTCAGAAGCTCCAATTGTCCTGCCAGGCCTTTGTTTTTATTTTAATTAGTACAAGATAAGAATTCCACATTCCCACCAATATGTTATAATAAGGTGCTGTTACCAAGCTGAGTGTTATAATTTATCTCCGATCAGAAAAAACAATTTCACTTTCTATAGATGCTGTCTGAACTGCCAATTACTTTTTAGCATTTTCCATTTTTTGTGCTGGATTCCCAGCACCTGCAGTTTTGTTTTAACTTTTCATTTGGAATTTAGATTAGTCCTGGCATGTACCTGCCATGACATAACATAATAGATTATTAGAATTAACTATTCAAAAACCTATATAACTTTAAAAATATTGTATTTGTTAATAAATACTTGTCAACGTTTTATAGAGTTAGATTTCGGATGTTTTTGGCCCATAGCTAACAAGCTGGACATCTTGTAATATACCATTTTAGTACAATAAACATAATAGACAATGTTACACTAATAAGTGTTTCCATGAAACACCTCCAAGTTGTTCCACTGTGAGTGCCAATATATAGCAATGTTACAGAATTTTGAGATTTTTAAAATCAAGTCTGTAATTTATCCCATCAGATAAAGCATAAAAAGAAGTTTAATTTGACACCTAATTCACTTTCATATCTTCAGTATTAAAAAAGTTATGGGCATTTTCATACTTGGAAATTAGCATATTGTTCCCTATTGCTTTTCCATTGACTTAACACAAAAGCTGTGATCGAGGACAGTCAAAAGCCCATAACTTTCTTAAAAATTAAGAGAACTGAAAGAAATTTTCAGTTATTATAGATTGAAGCATTCTGAAACAAATATGAAACAATCTTACTTAGACGACTTGAAATTAAAGCATATAATTAATTAGTTACCTAATTGTAGCTAATTACAAAATTTCAATTACTAGATCTAAACATCTATCAATTTCTTAAGAATAGATTAACATTTTTAAATAAATAGCCTAAGTGTCCAAATAACATTCACACAAGAATTCACAATATAACATAATTTTTTTATCTCATTGTCATGGATTTACAGGCCAAATGGAAGAAATTGAATGTTTAATACCTGTAAATTAATTGGAATTTATATCATCTTGCGAATGGGGATTTCTGGAACGCGATCATTTGGAACGTTCATTTGCGGTGAATTTAACCCCGTATTGGCATGAAAATTATTGCCGATAGTTCGGTGGAAAAAATCACCGTGTCGCATGTAAAAATGTGAATTAAAGGCCTCTTAAGGAGAACGTTTATACATAAAAATAAACCACTCGTTTACCTTTCCCGTGTGTGAAATCCGTCCCCGTTGTTGGCGTTGACGGGTTCAGAAGATGATTTTAAAATGATTCCAACGCTGAACTTGTCGGGAGATTTTTAAAACAAAATACTCAAAACGCCCCTCGGAACGATTCTTCCGCTAAAGCTTGTACTCCAACAAAATATAATTCAGGACAAGGTAGGAGAAACCGCGTTTTAACCCCGCCCCCCCCCTTAAAGGCGCCAAAATCGCGCACACGGCCAGTGACAGAATTACAGCGCCGCTGAAGGCAAGTATTGTAACATACCTACAATATACATAGTAAGACAAAACCTGCAATTTGTAATCTAACTTGTAAATCACATACATACTGAACAGTGATTGTAGTGCCTTACTCTAATATTAATTCCTTGAGCCAAAGGCAAACATGGCTAGCTTTCTCTCTCCACACTCAAATATGTTTACCACGGGTGTGAAAGTCGAAAGTTTAAAATCCGTTAACTTACATTACCAATATCACATTATAGTCCAAGTAATTCACAGAATACTTTAAGATAAGATCTTATAACAAAAATTTTCCGTGCATTTAAAATATACAAATTTACAAATGTGCAACACAATAACGTTGAAATTGAGATATCCCAAATGATCACATTTTTCAGTTAGCTCATCTGGTAATTTAACAAAGTATTACCATCTTCAAAATGGGTTTACAAGATACATTTATTTGTCACATGTACCAGTTGATACAGTGAAATGTGTGGTTACCATACAGCCATACAATAAAATAAAGAACACAACACACGATAGAGTCCAACATAAAACATCCCCACACAGCAGAATCAAATGTTTCCCTCTGTGAAGGAAGGCACCAAAGTCAGTCCTCTTCCTCTGATGTTTCTCTGTGGTCAGGGCCTCCGGAGCCCTCCGCAGTCGCCGCTATGGGTGGCCCGCCACTCAGGCGGGCCACCCGTAGGAACTCCGACGTCGGAACGGGAGGCCAACCCCAGCGGCTTGGACCTATGAATCGGCCGCTACCCACCGGAGTCTGCGACTCCCGAAGTCCCCAGGCCGCGTCGGGCGGGGATTCACACAGGCGGCCCTCGGCAAAGGACCCCTGGGACTCCCCGATGTTGTTCAGCGCCGCCCGCGCTGGGTGCTCCATGAACCACAGCTCCATGATGTCGACGCTGCAGGCCCAACGCTCCGGAGCTTCAAACGGCGATCCAGGTAGGCATCGCCCGCTCCGTGGTGAATCCAGCGCCGCGCCGCCGCAGCTCTGGTCCGGTCTCCGGTAGGAAAGGCCGCTCCAATCCAGATGGTAGGCCGCGTGGAGGGGGGCGAGGACGTGACTCGGAGAAATAGTCGCATCCTCGCCAGGAAGCGACTGGGAAACGTTTCCCCCTTACCCTACCCCCCTCCCCACATAAAAAACTAAAGAATTCCCAAAACAAACTGGTCAGACAAACTAAAATAAAAAAAAGATAGGAAAAAACGAACAGACTGTAGTTAGAAGGTACACAAAAATGCTGGAGAAACTCAGCGGGTGCAGCAGCATCTATGGAGCGAAGGAAATAGGTAACGTTTCGGGCCGAAACCCTTCTTCAGACTGTAGGCAGAGACTGCCTTCAATGCGGCGCCCCTAGTGGTCACTGCTTATTCACAAATCAATATAATTATTTTACTAGCTTACCATTTAACATAGACATGGAGGGTGTTGAAAACTAAACATGAAATCCATGGATATTCTTTCAGCTCTCAGAGCAAAAGTACAAAATGAATGAAATCAATCCTTAACTCATCATTCCTATTTTGTATAATAATCTGAATGTTGCTTCAATGGAAGTCAGAACATTACAATGAACACAAAATTATATGTAAGGTAGAACCAAAAAAACTAGACTACTATTAGTACAAAAAGCACTAATGCTCATGTTCCACAGAAGGGATAAAGACATAGACAACTGGCATTTTCCATAAATCTATACATAACTAAAGCTCTGATCTTGTTATCTTCCGGTTGTGCAGTCATTCTATTTGCGCAAAAACGTTACGCGATAGCGCTACGATTTTTCGCCAGCTTACTCATCGTCCTCCTGCGCTGCGATAGCACCAAGTTTTGTTCCGATCGGTGGTCTAATGTAACTTTAGCGAGGTTTTAAAAATCTTAAAAATCCGCGCGTGTGCAGATCGACCTCCTTTCCTGCCGTTCAGCGCCACGTGGATTGGTCTTTTCTCCCTGTCACTCCGCGGGACGGTCCGCCCCTTCCTGCGCCATCGCGTCTTTACTGGAGCGGTGGATGGCCAGCGGTGGTTTCCAACCGGACACAATTTTGGGAGGGACTGGAAACGGCCCGGCCCGGCATGGGAAATGTCACCAAACGGAAAGTGGAGATTATCTGATCTCGGCGGAGGAGAACGACCAGTGACCAGTAGACCAGCGACCGCTGTAAGTCCGTTCCAGCCCCTTCCCCTCTGGCCCCCCTCGCTGGCTCCTGCCCCCCTCCCCAGTGATACCCCTCCCACAACCCCCGTATTTTCTTTGAGCTCTCTCCCCCCTCCCACCCCCACCCCTCCCCCACACTCCCCCCTCCCCCACAAACCCCCCCGCCCCCACACCCCACCTCCCCCACGCACACATCCCCTCCCCCACGCACTCTCCCACACCCCCACGCACTCCCCCCCTCCCCCACGCACTCCCCCCTCCCCCACGCCTGCGCAGTAATACCTGCGTGTTCTACGTCACAATGAGAACCCAATGGGCGGGAATGGCTGCGCCACAGGAGAGCCGCTTAAGCGGCTGTCCCACTGCAGCGACCGAATCCGCGAATTCAGAAGCATGTCTTCGACCTTCAAGCTCGAGGGCATTCGCCTGAAAAATCTCGAGCTGGATCGACCGTCAGCGATGAAACCGCAAGCTGGATCAGCCGACCGCACCCACACACACAAACACATCGCAAAGGCGGGGGACAGGGAAAGCGGAGGAGTGCTCTCTGAAATTCACACCCGCGATGAAGAGGAAGGTAAAAACCGTCTGCACAGTGTACGGTAAGTCCTTTAGAGAGCGCGGAGGGGGGGGGGGGAGAGAAGAGGAGAGAGGGGGAGAGAAGGAGTGGGGATACTTTTAAGAAGTCAGACAACGTTTAATGTAGTTTAGTGGGCATTTTACCTACCGGTCGGTTTTCCTTGGTCCTGAAAACTCCAATGAGCCAATTAAAATGCCCGGTCAGCTAAGGAGATTGCCTATGGCTGCCCTCGACTGCCTGTAACTAAATAGCGACCCCACTCCACTACGAGTTAAAAAGAACCACACCGACCAATTTTTACTCGAGGAAAATTTTCAACATGCTCAAAATTTTTCCGCGACCTAGCTGAGGCCGCAAGCATGCGGGAACCTCCCTCGAGCATGAAGGAGAGTTTCAGTGACCTCATAGGACCATGTGTAGACCATGCTACGAGTTTGAGTCGAGAGCAAACTCTTCTAAACTCGATTAGGTCGCCACAGTGGGACAGCCCCTTAAGGGGGGGGGGGGTTAAGGGGGGATGGAGTGAGTGCGTAGGGGGGGGAAGGGCAAGAAGCAGAGTGGGGAGGGGATAAGGGGTGTCACCAAGAGCGGAACTCGCTATCAAATCATGGAGGGGACGGGGGACACAATTTTTTGGCGGCCGCGCGCGCATGCACACTCACACACACGCGCACACTCACACACGCGCGCGAGGCTTCGAAAGCTCAATCCAGCGCTAAATGCAGCTCAAACTCTGCCTGTCTCACCGGGTTAACTACAGCCCTGACTGGACTGACGGGACACCAGCGCTGCTTCTTCGCGCTGGCCATATTTCCCGCAAGCCCAGGCAGGTTCACCTGGCGGGACAGGCAGAGTTGAGCTGGGTTTAGGGCTGTTTCTCTGCGCTGGCTGTGGGCCTGGGGGTACAGCTCGCGTCTGACTCCCGACCTCTCTCCGGGGGGGGGGGGCACTCGGGACAGCGCCGGAGACCCGGCTGGGATCGATCCTGCCTGCGGATGAGGCGCAGGTCTGTGCCACGTCTCCCTCCTCCCATCACCGCACTGTATCCTCAGTCCCACCCCCCCCCCACTCCTCCCTCCTCCGATCATCGCACTAAATCATCATGTCCCGCCCCTATTGCCTGCTGACCGACGTCTCTCTCGTCCAATCGGCGCCCTCGATCATCAGTCCCACCCCCACTGTCTCGCAGAAAGCGGAGATTTTAAAATACGGATCACAATAACTTGGGGGGGATTGTCCCCCACCTCTCAAAACATGGGGGGGACGTGTCCCCTCTGCCCACCCCCCGGGTTTCTGCCCCTGGGTGTCACAACGGGTGTCAGCCGCACCTGCGCAGTTAGGGGCTATGGGTGAGTGGTGAATAATGCATTGGGGGACGTGTTGTGTTGGGGAACGGGTGAATGGTGGAATATTGCGTTGGGGAATGGGTTGCGTTGGGGACCAGGCCTCCAGTGTGACTGGGACCCAACGGATCCCACTTAGTCTAGTAGTGTTATAATAATTAAGAAAGCAGATGAAAGAGTACCAGCTGCTTCAGTGGAATCCAAATGCCAAAATGTCCAACCAATGTGAACCTAACAGGATGCTGAAATCTAAACCCAAAATATAACATAATAAAATTTAGCTTTTGAACTTGGAAAGTTGGCACAATGATATTTTAAAGCAAAAAATAATTAAAGGGTAAGAATTAATGCATATTAGTTCCTTAAATTCAACTGTAAGATTAAGTGACAGGCTCAAAGTGAAAGTAATTTTAGAATTGTTGCTGTCAAATTCTACTTCATACCAAATGATCTATGTGTGGAATAAACTTTCAAAGCGTGAAGGCTGAAACTGTGGGAACATTTAATAAACAATTGTATACCACAGTATGTAGTGGTGTGGATGAAATTACAGAATACCGGGGCCTCAGATAGATAAATTGATATAGAAGCAGAAGACAATGCATCAAATTATCTTGCAAATGCTGGATTGCTTTGGGAAAGTGAGACTACTTGTTAATTCTGCGATAAGACTGAATTATTACTGACCATTCATATCTCTGACCAGAAGAGCATGATTTTCTAAGACTAAAAACAAAGGAGTAAACATGATAAACAAAGGGAGAAAAACAAAGATGCATTTAATTGAATTTATGCTGCATTGTTTAGTCTCTAGTCTAACTGTACTCATGTTATAGTTTTTATTTTATTGCATTCTCACTTTAGCGGCAGTTATTAGTTTTACTACTAGATAACTGCATTAATAGCTTACCCTGATCTAACCCTATCAGAAATATTGCCCTTATCCCTCCTTCCCCCACTCTAATAGCAACTTAAAATTAAAATGTTTTCTGTTTTCCTGAGATGTTAACCTAGTTTCTTCAACAATAGATGCTATTTGCTAATTGTTTCCAACACTTCCCATTTTTTTAAATTAATGAAACAAAGATTCAAATGATCAGATGCCAATACTAAATCAATTAAAGTTATCTTATGAAGAAATAATGCATTAACCTCAATACATGTTCCTATCCACTATTACGGATAAAAAATAAATTCCATAATTATGTTTGGACTTAACAGTTAAAGCACAAGTATCTAGGTTGAAAGTTCAGGGTTAAAAGCTGTCTGATGCATTTTGTTTTTATTCGTTCAAGGGATGTAGGCTCAGCCAACTGAGCCAGCATTAAATTGCCCATTCAATTGCCCCAGAGAAGATGGTGGCAATTTGCCTTGTTGAACGAATTCTACATTGTTTAACATCTAAAGGATAACCCTCTGACCCATCTTTACTAAAGTTGATCCATTTAAAAAAAAATCCCCAAATGTTGCTCAATATTCCTTACATAGATGAGATATTGGGGTAAATGCTCAAAAGCTTGGTCACAGAGGGAGATTTTTGGGCGTATTTTACAAGATGGAGATAGAGAGGCAAAGCTGTTCAGGATGGGAATTTGAATGCTTTGACGCCTATCAGCTGAAAGCACATTAGCCATTGCTGACGCTATAAAAATACATACTCAATCTAAAATGCATACTCAATCAAAAATCTAGACTTGGCAGACCATGCCTTGGTTATAAAGTTGAAAGAAAAGACAGAGAAAGGGTAGTGGATGACCACACCAAGATCTGAAAATAGTAAATCTGAACGTTTCTATAACATGGACTGGCTGCAAACCTGACCACATGGAATGACCTCACATTTTGAAAAAGTTGAACAAGAGAGGCTAAGGCACGGATGTAATGGAATATTCAAGCCTAGGATAAACATTTTAGCAAAGTCAGTCCCTAGTGACCATATTATAATTTAGCTCTTCAATACAATTGCGAAAACATTCTACATCTGAAATAACAAAGTGTATATTTTTATAGATTATTATCAGGCTATCCATACATATTACTCAATTTTCAAAAATAAAGAGACACAACCCACTATGTTCTTCCTGATTGGCAGGACTTCCATATTTGGGATCACCATTGTTAACAGTGTCAGATTGCTACACTCTGCATTACAAAATATTATGTGTCATCAATCCTTAAAGAGACAATTTTTTTAACCAAAACTACATCACAATGCGCAAGTGCACTCATACATTCCCAGGGCTCGAAATTAACAGTTGCCCGGTTGCCAATGGCCACCTAAAGTCCCGCTGGGCAATCTAAAAGCAGTGTAATTTTGCCCAGCTTGGCCCCCCTCTCTATCTCTCTCTCTCTGCCACTCTCCGTCTCCGCCCGCCATCCATGTCCGGGCCGCCGGGTCTCCGCTCTCCGGCCAATCCTCATCCACCGGCACGGCCGGCCGCCTTGCACATGTGCACTGCCACGGCCAGCACATCCTGGGCTGCCCTGCACATGCACACTGCCATGGCCTGCACATCCTCCCCCTGCACTTGCGCACTGCCACGACATGCACATCCTCCCCCTGCACATGCGCACTGCCACGGCCACTGGTCGTCGCCGGGCACTTTCTCCCTCCCTTTGCATTGTGGGAGATCTGGCCGCCATTGCTGTCCGGTCGCCGCCTCGCCGCGACCGCTGAAACCCATTGCAGAATCACTCCCTGGAACTGATAGACAAAAATGCTGGAGAAACTCAGTGGGTGAGGCAGCATCTATAGAGCGAAGGAAATAGGCGATGTTTCGGGTCGAGACCCTTCTTCAGACTGATGTGGGGGTGGGGGGGGGGGGGTGCGGGAAGAAGAAAGGAAGAGTTATAGAGTTATATATATAGTTATAACTATATACATAACTCTATAAACCAGAATCTGCAGTTCGTTCCTACACACACGATACTATAGGATATAACTTTATTAATCCCAGGAGGGACACTTTTTTTTTCTTTCTTCTTTTTTTCCCCCAAAAAACTTTATTCGACACAATCACATGATACAACACATCAATACATAATCAAAAAATACACTATCAAAAAAATCATTATAGTACAACAGTACATTCATTATTTACGATACTCTCAACCCCACGCGGTGACCAGCGCCCACCCTCTCTCTCTCTCTCTCTCTCTCACCCGGAGAAAACCCATGCGATCAAAGGGAAAAGGAGCAAACTCCATACAGACAGCACCCATATTCAGGATCAATTCCGTGTCTCTGGCACTTTTAGGCAGCAACTTTATGGCCAATGTTACTGCCCCATAGTCTTGAACTGAATTAAAAGATACAGTAGCTGTAAAGGGCGACATAACGGGACTTAGACATTTAAGACTGAAAATGGATAGGTTATGTTTTTTAGTAACCAAAGTTATCAACGTATAATTTTGTGTGTGTTGGAAAACAAAAAATATAGTGGCACAGCTGGTAGACTTGCTGCATCACACGCCAGAGATCTGTGTTCGATCCTGTCCTCGGGCACTGTCTATGTTGAATTTGCACATTCTCCCTGTAAGCATGTGGGTTTCCTCCCACATCCCAAAGACGCATTGGCTTTGTAGGTCAACTTGTCTCTGTAAAATTGCCCCTAATGTGTAGGGAGTGAGTGAGGAAAGTGAGTTAACAGAACTTGTGTGAATGGGTGGTAGACAAAAAAGCTGGAGAAAATCAGCGGGTGAGGGAGCATCTATGGAGCGAAGGAATGGGCGACGTTTCGGGTCAAGACCCTTCTTCAGACTGATGTCGTGGGGGGGGGGGGCGGGAAAAAGAAAAAGGAAGAGGCGGAGACAGTAGGCTGTGGGAGAGCTGGGAATGGGAGGGGAAGGAGGGAGAAAACAAGGACTACCTGAAATTGGAGAAGCCTATGTTCATACCACTGGGGTGTAAACTACCCAAGCAAAATATGAAGTGCTGTTCCTCCAATTTGCGGTGGGCCTCATTCTGCCATGGAGGAGGCCCAGGACAGAAAGATCGGATTCGGAATGGGAGGGGGAGTTGAAGTGCTGAGCTACTGGGAGATCCGGTTGGTTATTGCGAGTGACGTGTTGTGCGAAACGATCGCCAAGCCTGCACTTGGTCTCTCCGAGGTTGATCATATGCTGAATAATCCAACCAGATTTTTGTCTGGAAGTGGAAAGAAATAATAGAAATTGCATTCATTGCAACATGTAAAAAGAGTTGAGATACTGTATTGTAATTTTGCTGCATGTCATTGTGGTATATATCATGTCTTGATTGGTGAATATGTTTAGTTTGTGACTTTATTTGAAGCAGAAATAATATGTGAATGCTTCATTGAGCATAATTCTGACTGGTAACTACGCACTTCGTCCGAGCACATTATCGCACGCGTCATGCAAGCCGTCTTAAATGACCATCTAAACTGTCATTTGGCAACCTAAAATGCTGCCTAGATTGCCCGGCTCGCAACAGGGAAAAAAAGTTAAGTGAGAGCCCTGCATTCCTCCCTCGGGCTGGAGGTATCTGTAACGTGCATCCACTGTAGTAATCAAACTATTATTAGTGGATACTGGTATATTAATACAGATAGTATCGATGGCTGTAATTATATAGGTAGATTATAAATCTGGCAATAGGAATTTGCAACAGAGCAACGGCCATGTCATTCAGAATTCTTAATCCTTTAGTACATGTAGATTTAGTACAGTACATGTAGATTCAGAATTCTTAATCCTTTTCAACTATATAATACCGTGTAGCGGGGACTCACAGGAGTCCAGACAAAACCCAAGCGGAACACAAGTTGTGTGAACGAGACGTATTTTATTCTGTTACAGTCCCTACTCCTCCCTGGTCACGGGCATTGCCCCGCTTTAAATACCCACTCAGGTAAAAACCCCGTGACTAGCGCTTCCCACACCGAGATGTCTCCCTCCAGAGCCGAGGGTTTGTTGTGCCCATGGCTTGCCACCAGTGCCACCACATGACCCCCCCCCCCCAGAACCAGAGGCACCGAACCGGATGGGACGCCGAACGAGGCGGCTAGAACGTGGGCTTGCTCGGTTCGGAAGAATCTCTGGGAGCCCGGGACGACGGATGCCCACGACGAGGCGGTTGAACCACCTGGACTGGCTCGCTCAGGTCCAAGTGGGCCGGCTTCAAACGAGCCACGGACAGTTTCGCAGCACGCGAAAGGGACCTTCATACGGGCGACCTGTCGGAGTCACGGCGAAGAAAGACGTACGGGCAGCCCATCAGCGGCAGTGGCACATGGGAAGGGGCCACCCCATGACGCAACGTTGGGACGGGAGACAGGGCGACGACCCTCCCCCGCAAGTGCATCAGCACCTATGACGGCGGTTCCTGGAACCCATCAGCAGCAGGGACAAACTCCCCAGGGTCGGTGAGCGGAGCACCATAAACCAACTCCACGGAGGACGATGGCAGAGCTGGTGGTCACGCATGAGCGTGAGCATCTCGCTCATGAGGGCTGAGGGCTTCCGGTCGCCAAGCCCGCCCATGTTGAGGGCCCAACACGCTCGCTCCATTCGGCTCGGCCTATAGATCCGGAGCAGAAGCTCCTTCAGGCCTGTATATTTCCCCACCGCCGGCGGATTATCAAGGTAAGGTACGACCCGACTGGTCATTTCTTGATCGAGAACGCTTACCACGTAGTGATAACGGATCTCGTTGATAGTTACGCCCCGGATGTAGAACTGGGACTCGGCCTGTCGGAACCATACCCCCAGCTGCGAGGTCCAAAATGTAGGCAGCTTCACGGAGACCGCGTTGAGTTCGGCCTAGTATGCCTCGTAGGCGGCAGCGGCAGGTTGAATTTTTATCGGAATTTTCCTTCCAGGATTACACTCCAGGACGTCGGGGCACCAGTGTAGTGGGGACTCACAGGAGTCCAGCCAAAAACCAAGCGGAACACAAGTTGTGAACGACCGATAGGTATCCCTGGTTTTCAATTACACCGTATGATGATAGCCATAACTTAATGGGTATTTAATGGGAAGGCTGCATTATTGCTAACAATTTATGACACAATATTATATCTTGCATTGCACATTCGTGCTCATCCCAACAATAAACCCCACATAGATCCCATTCCATCAATCCTTATAACCAAATCCAACTTTCTAGGACCATGTAAGAAAATATTGCTAAACTGATAATAACTCAAAATTCTAACCAATCTCTGTGTAAAGTAATCTTTTCTTCTTTCAATATCCCAGGTAATACCTTTCAAATTAGCCATCACTCCTACCTACAAAAAAAATCTATCATCATAACTCTTAACCAGCCACCACTCACCTCTAGCATCAGCTTGCTCATTATGTCTCTGAACTCACTGTGCCCTTCCACATCCATGCCCATGTTCTCTGCATTTCAACATGCAAATCCCTCAAATCAGAATTTGTAACTGAAAAGATTCTTACTATAACTTGTTAATATAACATGGCAGATCATCGCCACCCACTCCTTGATTGACAGAAGCCTTCAACAGCTGATCACATCATCCACCTCCAACATTGGTTCCATACTTCAGTTGCATTTCGTCACGTTACTCACTTACTAACACTGCCTAATTCTAATTCAATCTCAGTAGTATACCTTTTAGTTTAATTTACTGTGTACCGATGTAATGAAAAGCTTTTGATGTGTGCTAACCAGTAGGCAGAAAGACTATACATAATTATAATCGAGCCATCCACAGTGTACAGAATTTCATTGTCCTATCAGGGACACATGACAATAAACTCACTTGAACTTGATAAAGGGAATAACGTTTAGTTCAAAATAAAGTCCAGTAAAGTCCGATTAAAGATAGTCCGAGGTTCTTCACTGAGGTAGATTGTAGCCCAGGGCCACTCTCTAGTTGTTGACAGAATGATTCAGTTGCCTGATAACAGCTGAGAAGAAAATGTCTCTGAATCTGGAGGTGTGCGTTTTCACATTTCTATATCTCTTACCTGTTGGGAGAGGGTAGAAGAGGGAGTGACTGGGTTTAGACTTGTCTTTGATTATGTTGGTAGCCTTGCCATGGCAGCGTGAAGTGTAAATGGGGTTAATAAAAGGGTGGTTGGTTTGTGTACTGGTCTGGGCTGTGTCCACAATTCTCTGCCATTTCTTGCAGTCTTGGATGGAGCTGTTCCCAAACCATGCTGTGATGCATTCCAATAAAATGCTTTCTATGGAGCATCTGTAGAGGTTGGGGACATGTCAAAGCTTTCTCAGGAAGTAGAGGCACTGGTGTGCTTTCTGGCCATTGCTTCAATATGGCTGGTCCGGGACAAGTTGCTGGTGATATTTACTCCTAGGAATTTGGAACTTTCAACCATCTCGACTTTGGCACCGTCAATGCATACTGACGTATGTGTACCACTTTGCTTCCTGAAGTTGATCACTATCTCCTTTGTCTTGCTGACATTGAGAGAAAGGTTGTTGTCTTCACACAAGGTCACGAGGTTCTCAATCTCCTTCCTGTACTCCATCTCGTCATTATTTGATATCCGGCCCACAACGGCGGTGGCGGCCACAAATTTGCAGATTGAATTGGATTTGTACTTGGCTGCACAGTCGTGGGTATACAATGAATAAAGAAGGGGACTGAGAACGCATCCTAGCGGAGCACCAGTGTTGAGCACCAGGCATGGACCCGTTGTGGTGATAGGCAAACTGCAGTGGGTTAAGGCTGCCTGGTAGACTGGATTTAATGCATTCCGTAACTAGTCTCTCAAAGCATTTCATGATGATGAATGTCAAGAGATTCATCAGCATGAGATTAGGCAAGGCAATATCATCACTTTTCTTCGGCACTGGGATGATAGTGGTCTTCTTAAAGCAGATGAGTACTTCAGAATGGAGTAGGGAGAGATTAAATTTGTCCGTGAATACTCCCGCTAGTTGGTTCTCGCAGCTTCTAAGGACGCGGCCAGGGACTCCGTCAGGGCCAGTAGCCTTCTGTGGGTTCACCCTCGGGAAGGATGATCTAATTTCTGTAACAGTGACCCTGGGAAGAGCACACTTGAGTCTGACATTTTTTTTATTTAATTTAAATAAAAAAATTTTTTTTTAATGTGTCGAATTTTCAGATATGATCATCACTGGAATGGTAAGCATTAAATGCCTGTCCCTTACTGCCCAGAATAGTGTGGCTTGCAGGGGTCATTCAGGAGGCAATATCATCATTTTGGTCTTGTCTCAACTTGTCTGCTGCTGGAATTATCATGTACGTCTCATTTATTCCAAGAGTATTCGAATATTTCTTGTTAGTCCCCCAACTTGTACCACCAATAAACTGTGTAGGGAGGAACTGCAGATGGTGGTTTACACTGAATATAGACACAAAATGCTGGAGTAACTCAACGGGACAGGCATGTCATGAGAAGTAATAGGTTTTTAACGGGTCGAGGCCCTTCTTCAGACTGAGAACCAGAGGAGACAAACTAGAGATATGGGTTTCAAAGAAAATGAAGGTGTGAGAACAACAGATAAAAGCAGTCAATGGTCAAGGAAATGTAGAATGGTGGATTGTTGGCTGCGGGGAAGGTGAAAATGAGGCATACAAAGTAAAATTAAGCAAGAGGACAGTGAAACTTGTCAGAGAACTAGGGATGGGAAGGGACAGGGGGAGAGGGAAAAGGAAAGCAAGGGTTACTTGAAGTTAGAGAAATCGATATTCATACCGTTGGGTTGTGAGCTACCCGAGCAAAATATGAGGTGCTGCTCCTCCAATTTGCATTTGGCCTCACTCTGACAGTGGAGGAGGCCCAGGACAAAAATGTCAATATGGGAATGAGAGTTAAAATGTTTAGCAACCGGGAGATCGCATTGACCTAAGCAGACAGAGTGAAGGTGTTCAGCAAAACAATCATCGGCGAGTCTGCGCTTGGTCTTGCCGATATGTAGGAGTCCACACCTATAACAGCAGATGCAGTAGGTGAGGTTGGAGGAGGTGCAAGTGAACTGCCTCATCTGAAAGGACTGTCCAGGTCCTTGGACAGAGTCGAGGGAGGAGGTGCAGAGACAAGTGTTGCATCTCGTGGGGTTGCAGGGGAAAGTATCTGGGGAGGGGTCAATATATATTGGAAGGGTCTCGACCGGAAACATCACCCATTCCTTCTCTCCAGAGATACTACCTATCCCGCTGAGTTACTCCAGCAATTTGTGCCCAACACATTTTGTTAGGGCGGAATGGTGGCGCAGCAGCAGAGTTGCTGCCTTTCAGCACTTTCAGCACCGGGGACCCGGGTTCGATCCCGACTAGAGGTGCTGTATGTACGGAATTTGTACATTTTCCGCGAGATCTTCGGTTTCCTCCCACACTCCAAAGACATACAGGTATGTAGGTTAATTGGCTTGTTGTATGTGTAAATTGTCCCTAGTGTGTGTAGGACAGTGTTAACGTGTGGGGATCGCTGGTCGGCGCTGACTCGGTGGGCTGAAGGGCCTGTTCTGCACTGTATCTGTAAACTAAACTAAACTAATAAACTTATTTACATCACAAACTCACTCAGTCTCATTTACTCATCGCCCATAAATTCCTTGATCTTGTTTTTTGGTTGCTCCATGGTTTCAGCTCTCCCAATCACTGTGACCTCCTCCAGTTACACAAGCATATAACATCTCTCTGCTCCTTCAATTCTGACCTTGTGTATACTTCATTTCAATCATTCCAACTAGTTAGCTATCCCATTTTACACCACTCCGCTGCATGATCTAACTTTCACTCCTTTGTTACGATGCTCCTTCAGCAGCCTCTTTAAAAAAAAATCAAACCTGAACAAACTAAGCGTCGAACTAAAAACTGTCTTGGGTGCACTCGGGACTTTGATTTGTTTTGCACTACATTGGTGATTTTAATCTATTGATTTATTTTTGTTTATTATGTTGTCTTTGGAGTACTGTGTTTACAAACCTGTTGTGCTGCTGCAAGTAAGCATTTCATTGTACCGATACGGCACATATTAGACACAATTAGAATCTCTTGGCTCTCTTTACCCGCCCTTTGTGTCTCAGAGACAAAACATTTTTTATTGATATTGTGCTTGTTAAATGGCTAGACACATTTTGCAACATTTAAAAAAAATGCAAGCAGTAGTTGTCCGTATCCTTATCATGGCCACAGAAATTGTGTATGTTGAATTTTTTATCCAGAGTTTGATGACTGATCTAGTCTAGAACAAGGGTTCGATAAAGCAAAAGAATGCTGCCTTGTTAAAAATGTCACCGAACGACAACTGGTACACAAGACGGTTGAATCTACCAGCCGAATGATTGTTCCCCCTCCAAAATGACCTGGGGCCAGCTCATCTAAAATGAGCTCTAAATGTAACAAATTCTTCAGTTTTGCAGCAGTTCTAAAATTTGAATATTTTCTTATTATTTATTTCCAGGATGATTGCGTCACCAGCAAGGTCAGCATCTGTTGTCCAGTCATACTGCGTCCACAAAGGTTAATTTATAGATAAAATGAACTGTTTGGGAACACTTCCTTTTCAAGAAAAATAAACCTTAGTAATAGCCAGCTTTACTCCAAAGACATGGTTTGTAGGTTAATTGGTAAATGTAAAAATTGTCCCTAGTGGGTGTTGGATAGTGTTAATGTATGGGGATCGCTGGTCGACGCGGACCCGGTGGGCCAAAGGGCCTGTTTCCGTGCTGTATCTCTAAACATGCTATTTTATAAAAGTCATGAATGGACATTTAATACCAAACAAAACAGTACACAACAAATACTAAGTTCCAAAGAACTAGATACTTTTTCCATCCACAGCACATATGCTTATAGGTCAGCTCTTCAGAAAAAAATAGCTTCTATCATCCAGTTTAAATGCACACTGAAATAATTTCATTTCTTGAAAAAAAATTCTGAACATATGACTCAAATTAAAACTCATCCCAAAACATCATCTATTCCTTTTCTCCAGAGATGTTGCCTGACCTGCTAAGTTACTTCCTCATTTTGTGTCTATCGTCGGTGTAAACCAGCATCTGCAATTCCTTCTTACACATTAAAACTATATAACCTACGTTAATAAATACTTCTAATGCAATTAGAAACAACATTCTTGTTCTGCAAGTGTCAGTAGCACTGCACTTTCCATGAAAAAATTCAACCAATTCAAACTTAATACAAATGTAATAATCTATGCTGGAGTGTTCTGGACAGAAACTGTGAACACCGAGGAACATCCCTTAATTACAGTTTAAGGTGGGACAGAATTAGAAAATAATTTTAAACTTAGTCAAAAGAAAAATAAATTTAAATATTTTGATTCATAACTAGTTCTTTGACAATTAATTCTTAGAATCTGGGTTGTCCACGTCACAAATATTATAGCTAACCACAACTTTATTAGTATGTTCCATTTAAAAATCTTCATCATTACTCTAGGGGTAACATATCAGTTGACCCATTATCAGAAAGTTAGGCAAAATATAAGATTTAAACACCTAATTTAAAATTAATTTATTTCTACATCATAGTGACTATATTTCTAAAGTACTTCAGCAGCTATAATGCAGTGAGATAACTAGGTCTTAATTATTTTACTCATTCCCTTATGCTAAATATATATTTCAATGTCTCAGCCATTTTATCCACACCCCAATACACTTAATATTAAATATGTTTTTCCTGCTTGACTCCTACAACTTTCCCTCTCCTCCCCCAAAGCAAATACTCAATTATAGACACTTCCAACAACGTGACAAAATAGGGTAAATTTCCTTTCAGGTTCCAAGAATATCATCCTTCAGGATTAAAATTCCCCCAACATCATCCATTTTCCAGTGAAAACCATAAATCCTTTGTGATGAGCCAGAGTAGACATGCCTTCTGTTACATTTAATAACGAGGAGAGGAAAAAAGATATGCTGACAGAAAGCTGAAACTTAAAACCATCCCAGGTCCCTGATGAAGGTAAAATGAATGTACATCTAGTACATGACCTGGTTGCTAAAATGAACTTCCTTCCAGGAATTAACATCTTAAAATACATGTGTAATACAAACTCACTGGTATTTTCGTTTACAAAAAAAAAAACAGAACCCAAATTGCATAGAGGCAAGTGAGGCAGGATGCAGGGATGTTAAGCAGACACCTTAAACTTCGGTTGATTAGGCAGCAAGAGATGCTATTTAAATCATTTAAAAGCCGGGTTGACAGCTTGCAGCCGTGGCCTGGCTGGATGGCGGAGGCGGAGGGGAGAGGGAATTGGATGGATGGGGAATTGGATGGATGGATGAATGGAGAGGGAATTGGATGGATGGATGAATGGAGAGGGAATTGGATGGATGGATGAATGGAGAGGGAGATGGATGGATGAATGGAGAGGGAGATGGATGGATGAGGCGGAATGGGGAGGGAGGAGGCTGGATGGATGGAGAGGGGAGGGAGGCAGCCGGCTTCTGGGACGTCCAGAGCCGGGGCACACCATCGTCCAACTAGCCTGTAACAAGTGGAAAGTTTCCTTCCTCCCCTCTTTAACCGCAGGACGCTATTATAGTAATTACAGAATATATATACGAGGGCGGGCCTAGTCGACGGAGGCCTGGGGGCAGCCCTTGGCCCAGGCTGGCTTTAAACACTCTCTGCAGCGGTGAACATAGGGGAGGGGGTCGTTAATATTGCTGCTGCCCTTTGCTTCTCCCCTGCCTTCCCTTCTGCCTTGAAGCCCCCGCCACCCTCCTTCTTCTCCTCGACCTCTTCATTCTCCTACCTGCTCGGCAGCTCGGGGGGTCCCGCAACCAGCCAGCCGCCCATCCGACCACCCATCCGCCTAGAAGCTTCTGGGCGTTTTCCTGTGAGGTAGCGGGCGGGACGCGCGGGCGGCGGCGGCGAGGAGGAGGAAGCGGCGGCGCAGCTCGATCTGCTGCTGCTGCTGCAGCTGCAGTCCGCCTGACGACAACATGGCGGCGGCAGCGGCGCCGCCTCTCCTCACACTGCCTCCACCCCCTTCGACGACAACAACAACAAGACAGGGAGGGCGAGAGAAAGAAACACAGGTACTTAGACGGTAGACCCCCCACCCAGATAGAAAACTACGAACCAAAGATCTTTGCTACGAACTGCAGATTAAACGTGTAGGAAGGAACTGAAAATACCGGCCGTAGACACAAAGTGCTGAGGTAACTCGGCGGGTCAGTCGGCATCTCTGGATAACATGGGTCGGGACTGTTCTTCAGGCTGATAATGTATGGTATTTTTGTCGTCTTGGTGCATTTAATGTGCCTGTAAAACTACAGCTGGCTTACATCGTTTTAAATCTCACACGCACAAAGTGCTGAAGTAACTCAGCAGGCCAGGCAGCATCTCGAGTGCACAACAAGACGGAAAGTTTGTAGCTTAACAGGCACGTTAAATGCAACAACACAATACCATACATCTTCAGCCTGAAGAAGGGTCCCGACCCGCAACTTCACCTAAGATAGACACAAAGTGCTGAGGTAACTCAGCGGATCGGGCTGCATCTCTGGAGTACACAAAAACACACAAAGTCTGTCTGGAGAAGGGTTCCGACCTGAAATATCACGTATTGTTTTCCTCCAGAGTTGCTGCCTGACCCGCCGAGTCTCTCCAGCACTGTGTCTATCTGCATCTTTACATGCACGTTAAATGCAGCAACACAACAAAAATACATTATCAGCCGAAAGAAGGATCCGGAAGAAACTCCACCTAGTCTTTTTCTCCAGAGATACTGCCTGACCCGCTGAGTTACTCCAGCACTTTGTGTATAACTTCAGATTTATGAGCACGTTGAATGCAGCTTTACATGCACGTTAAATGCAACAACATGACAACAAATATTTTATCATAATATATTATCAACCCGAAGAAGGGTCCCGACCGTATACTTCACCTATCCTTCTTCCTCGTAGACAGAATGTTATTTACAAATAAAACACACAAGTCAGGCAACATCTCTGGGGTGCACAAAAGGAGACAAAGTCTGCAGCTTTACAGGCAAGTTAAATGCAACAACACAACAAAAATACCATACATTATCAGCCTGAAGAAGGGTCCTGACCCAAAACTCCACCTAGGGTATACTCAAAGTGCTGGAGTAACTCAGCGGGTCAGTAACTCTAGAGAAAAAGGATGGGTGACGTTTTGGTTTGGGACCCTTCCTCATCTATTCTTTTTCACCCTAAACTTCACCTTTTTTTTTCTCTCCAGAGATGCTGCCTGATCTACTGAATTACTCCAGCACTTTGTGTCTATCTGCAGCTTTACTGGCACGTATAATGCAACAATAATACCATACATCATCAGCCCGAAGAAGTGTTCCGACCCGAAACTTCACCTATCCTTGCCTCTTTAGACACAAAATGTTGGTTTACAAATTAAAAGACACACAAAAGTGCTGGAGCCACTCAGCAGGTCAGACGGCATCTCTGGAGGACACGATAGGCAACGTTTTGGGTAGGAACTCTTCTTCAGTCTGATAATGTAGAGTGTTTTTGTCATGTTGTTGGATTTAATGTGCCTATAAAGCTGCAGTTTCATTTACACTGAAAAATCTCCCGCGCACAAAGTGCTGGAGTAACTCAGCAGGTCAGGCAGCATCTCTGGAGTGCACAAAAATAAATTTGGTCACCCCATTACAGGAAGAATGTGGAGGCTTTAGAAAGGGACAGTGGATGTTTACCAGATTATGCCTGGATTAGGGGGTATTAGCAACAGGGAGATTTTGGGTGTGTACGGAAAGTTTTCTCTGAGACATCAGAGGCTGAGGGGACGTATATAAAATTACTAGACTAAGTGGGACCCGTTGGTCCCCTGACGCAATATTCCACCTCTCCACCAATTCCAATATTGATGGCCAGTGGGTGGGGGGGCTTTCTGGAGCGCTGGTATGGGTGTTGTTGGCTGCAGGGACTACTGGTCTCCAGAGGGATAGTATGGACATTGTGGGCCAAATGGATTCTTGGGGTGGCAGCGGAGTCCCTCAAGCCTGATGTGCTGGCAGCTCACTCACGGCTGGTGGGCTGGCAGTTGACTCACGGCTATTCCTTGAAATTCCATTTCAAGCAGAGTGCAAGGCCACCAAATTTAAGTGCAGTTTCTTACCTCTTCGAGCAGGGTGCAAGGTCACCAAATTCAAGTGCAGTTTCATACCACTTCAAGCAGGGTGTAAGGCCACCAAATTCAAGTGCAGTTTCATACCATTTCAAGGAGGGTGCAATGCCACCAAATTCAAATGCAGTTTCATACCATTTCATGCAGGGTGCAACGACACCACATTCAAATGCAGTTTCATACCATTTCATGCAGGTTGTAAGGCCACCACATTCAAATGCAGTTTCATACCATTTCAAGCAGGGTGAAACCACCATAAAACCACACAAAACACCACACTCACAGTTCAGTAGACATTCAGTGTGTTCAGTTGAATCCCAGCTCAGACAGTTGTGACCTCTCCCTCCCCCATCATGCAGAGACTGAGCCACACCCACACTTCTGGGTTTTATAATCCCCCCTCCCACCAGAAAAGGTGTGGCCTTCATGGCGTGATTGACAGGAGAGAGATTTTCAACATTTTTTAAACACTAATAACACTTTTATTTTTCATTGATGGGAAGAATCCTCTGCACCTGATGAGCGGAGGGGGACTGAGTAAGATGGCCAAAAATCACAGCCGTAAGTGGTAGCGTTTTATCTAAAATCAATATAGTGCAAACAGGAAGTTGTCAAGTTTAGACAAACAACCATTTGCAGTGCCTTTTACTTCAACCCAAAACCCCCAAGCAACCATCTGCGGTGCCTTTTCACTTCAACCCAAAAACACCCCAAACAACCATTTGCAATGCCTTTTCACTTCAACCCAAAAACACCCCAAACAACCATTTGCAGTGCCTTTTCACTTCAACCCCAAAACACCCAAACAACCATTTGCAGTGCCTTTTCACTTCAACCCCAAAACACCCCAAACAACCATTTGCAGTGCCTTTTCACTTCAACCCCAAAACACCCAAACAACCATTTGCAGTGCCTTTTTACTTCAAACCAACCATATTTTCAATTTCAAACCACATTAAGGGCACTCACAGTTGAGTGGAAGGTACACAAAAATGCTGGAGAAACTCAGCGGGTGCAGCAGCATCTATGGAGCGAAGGAAATAGGCTAGCCCTGGCTGTCCCCTCCCCTTCATCAGCCATCTGGTTGTCTCCTCCCCTCCCCCAGCCCTCGGGCTCCTCCTCCGCCTTTTCCTTTTTTCCTTTCTTCTCCCCACCCCCTATCAGTCTGAAGAAGGGTTTCGGCCCGAAACGTTACCTATTTCCTTCGCTCCATAGATGCTGCTGCACCCGCTGAGTTTCTCCAGCATTTTTGTGTACCTTCGATTTTCCAGCATCTGCAGTTCCTTCTTTAACACAGTTGAGTGGACATGTGTTCAGTGTTATTCAGAGCTCAGAGAGACCCTCTCGCTTCCTCCATCTTGCAGAGACTGAGTGAGGCACACCACTTCCGGGTTTTATAGTCCCTCCCCCCTCCCACCAGCAGGGGCAGCAGAGAGAATGGCAAAAAAAAATTAAAACATTAATATCTCTCTGATTTTTCATCAATGGGAAAAATCCTTTGGTCCAGTCCGGCGGAGGGGGGCTCTGAGTGAGTTGGCCGTAAGTGGTGGCGTTCTCTCGGAAATCACATCGCAGTGAGTCAAAAGCGGTCAAGATCTTACTTTTAGTAATATAGATGAGAGCCATAGATAGGGTAGGTGTTTTTCCTAAGATAGAAATATCAAATACGAGAGCGAATCGCTTTAAGATAAGAGGAGCAAAGTTTAAAGGGAATGTGTGGGTCTTTTACACATAGGGCGGTGAATGCCTGGAATGCGCTGCCAATGGTGGTGGTGGAGGCAGATATTTTAGTGGCATTCAAGAGATTTTTGGATAGGCACATGTCAGGCACGTGCCGTGAGTAATTACTCAGGGTAGGTAGTCAGTTGGCTTTAAAAAAAATCTTAAACCGCGCATGCATAGATTGTTCTCTCCGTAAAAATAAAAAATAAAAATAAAGAAAGTAACAATTCAATTTGCCCAAGGCTTCCAAATCTCCTTCATTCTGAATTACTGAATGGGTGGGTGGTGGAGGGTGACGGCAGGTGGAGAGATGGTGGGAAAAACGGGAGCACACCGGGATAAGTTGAATCAGTTGTGATCTTATTGAATGACAATACTAGTTCAAGGGACCAATTGGGGGGGAGAGTTCCTTTCACAGCGTGTGTGGAGTCTGGCCCGGGGTAACGTTGCGGGGAGGGCAGGAGCGTTGAGAAGGAGGGGGTCGGGGATCATGCCAATAACCCACTCACTAACCGCTGCTGCGGCGCTCCGGGCACGGAGTCACCGCATTGTGGCCGGGGAGGGAAGTAGCTTGGGTGGCTGCGAGCAGCTGCCGGGACCTCAGCGCCTTCTGCCGGCCCGCTGACCTCTGGCAGTGCTCTCCGTCTGAACAGTGAGGGGACCAACTCAAGAGCAAAGATCATAGAGGGGAGCGGGTCAGCGGGCGATGGATAACAGGACAGCGGGCAGTGGACACTCCTGTGTCAGCGCGAACAAGGGACCAATTGGGGTTACTCGCACTGACACATGGAGTAAGCTCCACCGCCCGCTGCCCTGTTATCCATCGCCCGCTGACCCACTCTTGAGCTGGCATGATCCCCGACCCCCTTCTTCTCAACGCTCCTGCCCTCCTGCAACTTTATCCCTGGCCAGACTCCACACATGCTGTGAAAGGAACTCTTCCCCCCCCCCCCCCCAAGCGGCGCTGTCCTTTTACAGCCACTTCCCACTTTACAGCCGCTTCCCATCAGCTGCTAGCAATGAGGGATAGACTGGGCTATCCCTCAGTACAGCAACATCGTACTTGATGTTGCTGTACTGAGGGATAGCCAAGTCTATCTTTCTTAGCTAACAACCCTCAGCCTCCAAGATGCAGGTACATTTTCGTGCCTTATTTTTGGGTAAAAAATAGCGTCTTCATTGCCGGGAAACACGGTATTTAAAAACATATAGCTCAAAGAAATCTACTTACCACATTATTTGTACACAAACTCCATTCTTCTCTCTTTGTTTCTTAAGATACTCTTAAGATAATGACAATCCATGTTTGAATAACCCGCCAAGAAACTTGCGCATGCGCAGTACGCAGTCCACGCTGCAAAGGCAGAATTTCAGCTGCCTTCAGCTCCCCTTCAAATTTACAGCTTGAAGCAGCATCGACGGCACGTGGGCTGCACAGACATTCGCGTATTACATGTACTGTGCCTGAAAGGCACGGAGAATTATGCCTACCTATGAGATTGATCTATTTATATTTAATAATTATCGTTTTATAATTTTAGTCAGGGTAGGCAGTGCCTACTTTGCCTACCCTGACGGCACGTGCCTGGCACATGTATATGCAGGGATTATGTGCAGGTAGTTAAGAGTTGGTCTTGGCATCATGTTGACCACTGATATTGTGGGAAGAAGGTCCTGTTCCTGTGGTTACTGTTCTATGTTCTAATGTAAACAAATAAGTCTTCAAAAGCTTAATAATGATCATTAATGGTCTGCCATATCTATTTCTTAAATCTCATAATTTTCATAACGTAACAGGATTTCCTCTTCAAGCTAAAAACTGTTATGCAATTTTCCCCTGAACTTGTGAAATTTGCTCTTGTAAATAATTATGATTTTCTGGTATAGAAACATCGAAACATAGATGCAGGAGGAGGCTGTTTGGCTCTTCGAGCCTGCACCGCCATTCATTGTGATCATGGCTGATCATCCACAATCAGGTACCAGTGCCTGCCTTCTCCCCATATCCCTAGATTCCGCTAGCCCCTTGAGCTATACCTAACCGACCTCGAGGCTCCGGAGGCAGAGCCAGGACCTACCAACGCGGGGCTGGCCAACTTCGGGGCTGCGGTGGCGTTCCGGCGGTGGCGACCGAGGACACTGGTGGCGACCTGAGTCCGGAGGCTCGGCCGCGGGCCCAGTGGACGACATCGTCGGGAGCTTGCAGGTCACAGGTTGGTGACCTGTTTTTCTGGAGCTCCCGCAAATACAGCTGCGTCCGCTGGACTGGAGGGCGGCAGCTTTGACAGCTTCGACCACCCCGGGCCGCGGAGTTTGAACCGGCCCGTCGTGGAGCACGGATTCAGCCGCGGGATTGACTTACCATCACCCGGCGGGGCCACAACATCAGAAGCCTGGATCGCCTCAGCGCAGAGGAAGAACAAAGCGGGAAGAGACAGACTTTAAGACTTTTGCCTCCATCACAGTGAGGAGGTGCCTGGTGAACTCACTGTGGTGGATGTTAATTTGTGTTTATTGTGTGTTTTGTTATTTATTATTATATGTATGACTGCAGGCAACGAAATTTCGTTCAGACCGAAAGGTCTGAATGACAAATAAAGGAATCTCTAATCTCTAATCTCTAACTCTCTAATAAATTAATCCAGTGAATTGGCCTCTACTGCCTTCTGTGGCAGAGAATTCCACAAATTCACAACTCTCTGGGTGAAAAAAGTTTTTTCTTATCTCAGTTTTAAATGGCCTCCCCTTTATTCTTAGACTGTGGCCCCTGGTTCTGGACTCCCCATCATTGGGAACATTTTTCCTGCATCTAGTCCAGTCCTTTTATAATTTTATATGTTTCTATAAGATATTCCTCTCATCCTTCTAAATTCCAGTGAATACAAGCCCAGTCTTTCCGATGTTTCCTCATATGACAGTCCCGACATCCCGGGGATTAACCTCATGAACCTATGCTGCACTGCCTAAATAGCAAGGATGTCCTTCCTTAAATTAGGAGACCAAAACTGCACACAATACTCCAGATGTGGTCTCACCAGGGCCCTGTACAACAGCAGAAGGACCTCTTTACTCCTATACTCAAATCCTCTCGTTTTGAAGGCCAACTTGCCATTAGCTTTCTTCACTGCCTGCTGTACCTGCATGTTTACTTTCAGTGACTGGTGTACAAGGACACCCAGGTCTCGTTGCACTTCCCTTTTTCCTAATCTGACACCATTGAGATAATAATTTGCATCCTTGTTCTTGCTGCCAAAGTGGATAACCTCACATTTATCTACATTATACTGCATCTGCCATGCATCTGCTCACTCAACCTGTCCAAGTCACCCTGCAACCTCCGAGCATCCTCTTCGCAGTTCACACTGCCACCCAGCTTTGTGTCATCTGCAAATTTGCTAGTGTTACTTTTAACCCCATCATCTAAATCATTAATATATATTGTAAACAGTTGCGGCCCCAGCACTGAGCCTTGCGGCACTCCACTCGCCACGGCCTGCCATTCTGACAGGGACACGTTTATTCCTACTGAGAGACTCAGTGCCTAACTTTAAAATCTGCTATTTATTTATTTGCTCCATGAGCCTCGTATGACCCAATTCGACAGTTTTTTAAAAACTTAAAATAATTTTGTGGTTTCAATGAGTTTGACATTTAAATGCATGAGGCAGATGGAATACTTTGTATTTGGAGTAGCTGTTAAATTCATTCTCTATTTATGTTGTTAATTACATCCTATATTTAACAGGGAAATAAAGTGGTGAATGGCAAGAAATTATAATATCAACATGTTATTTGCAATGCTGTGGAAGATCATACATATGTAACACAGTAATAATTAACCTCATTCCACTATGTAAATTGTTAACCAGCCTCTTGGGAAAGTTTTGGTTGCCCACCTCCCTCTTACCATTGATAAAACAAGAAATAGGAAAAATGAGGTTGTTTCATATTTTTAGAACTGTAATTTACAAACTACCAATTAGTGGGGTTAAAATTAATCCTAAATCAATGTCAATCATTTAACTATCAAGCAAAGCTGGAGTTTTGTCAAGCATCCTCATCCAAACACTACTCCTCATGGTTAATAAAACAAAAAGTCTAAAAAAAAAAGCTCAATGGGACAGACAGCATTTGTTGAGAGAAACAGAGTTAATATTTCAGCTTGACCTTTCACCAGACCTTGAAACATTTCAATTTTCTCACACAAACTGCGCATCTGGGCAAGGCTGCCAAGTTATCTTTCTACTATGACCTCGTATGCGACAGGAACTGGATACAGACTGCCCATACTTGTTTCAGTTGAGATCCTATCTTCACCCCAAATTATCTCCAACCCTTATCTCATTCCATGACTGAGCCGATTCAAAGTAGACTCTGATGAAAGGACAATGGTTTGACAGTAGTTGTCTGGGTTTCCAGTGGTATATTCTTTGCACCAAAATCTCTGGGAAAATGATAGGCAGAATAACTTTGCATTGACCATTGAACCTCACAAATTAGCATTATTTCAGAAAACAACAGAACTTTTTTCAGCCAAATCCAGGAATATACACCTTTCAAATAAAATGGAAAGTCTGTGTGCTGAAGATTTAATTAACAATAATATAGCTGACCCTTCGATGATAAGTAAAAAATAAATTTGCAGTGGTGGCATTTGCGTGTGCAGCTGTTTTGAATGGGTAGGTTGCAGTTTCTTGTGGATCTGGTGAGATCACCTAATTTAGATACCCTCCCTGTGTATTTTTCACTGTCTCTAGGGAACCTTATACCTGTTAGTAGGTGATAGATTATTTTGTACAACTACAGTTCACTTTTCTTCTCGGTCAGATCGCATTTGTAGTGATCAGACTGCATTTGGAGTATTGTAAGCAGTTTTGGATCCCATATATGAGGAAAGATGTGCTGGCATTGGAGAGGTTCTGGAGGAGGTTTCTGAGAATTATCCAGGAAGAATTGGATTAACATATGATGAGCATTTGAAGGCACTGGGTCTGTACTCGCTGGAGCTTAGAAGGATGAGGGGGAACCTAATTGAAACTTACTGAATAGTGAAAGGTCTAGATAAAGTATATGCGGAGAGGATGTTTCCATTAGTGGGAGAGCCTGGGACCAGAGGACATAACCTCAGAATAAAAAGATGTCTTTAGAAAGGAGATGAGGAGGAATTTATGTAGTAAAATGGTGATGAATCTGTGGAATTCATTGCCACAGCAGGTGTGGGTGGATCAGCCATGATTGAATGGCGGAGTAGGCTTGATGGGCCGAATAGCCTAATTCTCCTATAACATGAAATTATAAACTCCATTGGCTGTCAAAACATCCTGTGGGGAAGGGGTATATGCATCCGGAAGCAAGTGATGACAACTGTGTTGTTTAGTGATGAGAACCTGAATGTGCTTTCAGAGGAGGCACAGCAAAGAAGACTTGAGCAGATCCCAACCTGGTAGAACTTGATCTGCTGAATAACTGATATCAATGTCCACAGCGTGTGAGAAAAGTTACTGAGTAAGAGAGACTGACAAGGTGATGTTAACTAAAGGCAACATCTGAAGTGTTCATGTGCGATGTAGTAATTGCACATAAAGAGACAGGCAAATACATTTAATGCTGAACTAGGCCTGCTTCACCACTAATCACAGTAGTTGGGTAAGGAACAGCAGAATATTCCAGTCTCCTGAATGCTCTGATGGTAGGGTCATACTGTCTGGTAACCTGATATTAGGTTTCCCAAAAAACACTCTTCCCTGAGCTCTGTCTTGGCAATAACGTTCATGGCAGAAAAAAACACTGCAAGGACTTTCTCAAGGTCTTCTTAGAAATGTAACATTCTTTGGGTGGGAAATCCAGACATGATTGCTCAAAATACAAAAGAATCATGCTGGGAGGCATTAAGCAATTTGAATCTCCATGACATTAGTACTTAGAGGCCATGTGCAAATTGCACAAGGAGTTCAAAAATCCACACACTTGCTCTGTCAGGTACTACCTGCCACACCTGTGGCAGAGCCTGTGATTCCTCCATAAGGCTCTTTAGTCACAAACTGCAACAAGGTACTTGCTGTTCTCAACACTGAGGTGTTGCCTGAGAAAGGAAAAATGAACAGTAGCTAAATTATACTGCAAGAGTTGGGAAAGGTAAGAGAAAGCATGGTCAAAGATGTATTTATTTTTAGAGACTGAATAAAGTTCTAGGGACATGGGAAGTATGGCCTTGAGAGGATTTTGGAGGATGGGTCTGAATGGATCGGTGAGTACAGCAGCAAACATATTAATCATCATTATTTCATAGGAACAGTATTTATGATTAGATTCAGTGCAAAACTAGTCCATTCTCTCACCAGTGCCATTTTCTGTTGTGTCATTTTGGTCAGGTGTTAGACAATGTATTCATCTCTTCTTAGCCACAACTGGTGTTAGGGAAAGGATTGCTCCAAATATGATTATGTTTCTATCATAGAGCTCTTTTGAGTATAGTGTATGCGAGTCGCAATCCCTAGCATGGAATGATTCCATGGAATGGAATAGCATTGATGCTGACGGGAAAAAAACAGATTCTCAACTTTAAAAGTAGCTTCCAGTAAAAAAGACGAAAAAAAATCAAGATCAGAGGAGCCAAGTTTGTTGTCTAATCCTAAAACACACACAAGATCAAAATCGAATTTCACTGTACCTTAATTGATGGTACATGTGGCAATAAACTGACCTTGAAACCTTGGTCTGCAAGGTGAATTTTCGTTTCACTTCCCCTGCTTTAACTTATTCATTCAAAAAAAAAAATCAAGAATAACAGGAATTCCTTTTTAAAACAATGGACATTCCAGAAATATTTAGGTAGGGATAGGCACAGCTGACATTTTAAGTATAGGGGTTTTTTTGTATATTAACAGGTATAATTGTAAGAGTCTGAAAATAAATATATAATTTCCATTTTTCTAAGTATTAAATTTAGAATTAAACATTGAAAATAATGCGCTCCAGGATTACAAAGTTTATGTTCATGTAACTGCATTTCCCAGTGACAGAATGCTAACATGTTTAGCAAGATTCTTGGTCTCTCATTTGCCAGGAACAATAAAGCCAAATATATAAATATGCAAATGTTTTGCAGTTATTCATATTTATATTTATAGGATTTATGAAATTTTGTTCAAACCTTGTCTGTTTGAATGACAATAAAAGGCATTCTATTCTTCTATTCTATTACTTTGAAATTTGTGTGTATATCACTTTAGGAGCGATGTCTTGGGGTGATTTTGTAGTATTTGTTGAGTGTTAGTGATGACATTATCATCTTTATAATTGTATAATGTTTAGTTATTTTAATACTGAAATTATCTTCCCAAATATTCCTCCTTTCCTGAAAGCATAAGCTCATGGTTCCTGCAGGTGTGTCACCCATTCTTTGGTGGCTTTTATGTAAGTGGTATTTTTCATGAACATCCTGGAATTGAATTTCCATAGGCTGTGCAGCTGCACAGGATCACAATTATGTTTGATCCCTTTCATTCATTGATGCAATTTTGAACAGGCAGAAATTGGGTGAACATCAGGAATTCCAAATTAAGTTTTCCCTGTATTTCAGCTGCAGTCAATTGTAGTTACACCTTCAGACTTGTATCTGTGAATTCGACATAGTAATTCAAAAAAATTATTTTGAACATATCAAAATTCTGTGATGGAAATTAATATTTTACTTGCAAGTGATTCATGTAAACATCTTATGAATGATACAGTGAATGCAAAGCTATCTCACCTAACTGGCAAATTAGACTAAAAGGTCGGTCAGTTGTGATTCAGCAGCAGATGTTTAAGGAGATCTTTCTGGGAACATGGAATAGATACATTCTAACAAGAAAGAAAAATTGCAAGGAGAGGTACCTATCTTTGGTTTACCAATAACATTATGATATGAGTGAAAGAAAAAGTGTTTTATTGAACAAATACTTTTGGCAGATGAGAAGAATGTATAGAACACAGCATAAAGAATGGAAACAAATGAACAAGGGACTAATACGGAAGAAAAAAGTGAGGGAGATAGAAAGCAGGAACTTACAGGCCAGTTGGTGTATTATTTTTTTATGCAAAGAAAATTTTAATTTATTTTAAAGATCTGCCAAGAAAAGAATTTAGATAAAGTTTATTACGAAAAATAAAAGCCAACACTCATTACCGGTTTCAGGGGTTATGGAGAGAAGGCAGGAGAATGGAGTTAGGAGGGAATGATAGATCAGCCATGATTAAATGGCGGAGTAGACTAGATGGGCCAAATGGCCTCATTCTGCTCCTATCACTTATGACATAACATATTAGAATGGAGGTAATATATTAACGTGGATGGAATATTGGCTCGGAAACGGGAAACAACAAATAGGCATAAAATTGTCTTTCATTGACAAAATGTAACAACTGATGTGCTGGGGTCTTAACATTTTACAATTTATATAAATGCTGTGGTTGAAGATGCAAAGGTAATCTGTTAATATTTGCTGATGGCATAAAAGAGGATAGGAAAGTAAATTGTGAAGATAACATAAGGAGCTGCAGAGGTATAAGTAGGTTTGTAAATAAGTAGGGAAATATTTGGGAAATGTGAAATTGTCCTTTTTTCACAGGAAGTATTAAAAAATGCATAATCTAAACAATGAAAGATTGTACAGCTCTGACATCAAGAATGATATGGATGCCCTGGCTCATGATTTGCAAAAGATTAGAATGAAAGTACCTTAAACAAATAAGCAAGTGTGCTTTTCTTGGATAACATTGGACAAAAATAATGAGGACATGTTTCAGTTTCATTGACATTAATAAGACCACAACTTGGGTAATAGGTACAGTAGCGGCCTCTTTATTTTAAGGAAGGACGTTAAAGCACAGAGAGCAGTTGGAGAAGGGTTTACTGGTCTTGCAACCTCCCGACAATGTGGAAAACAGCACATTTATCCTGCAGAAAGCAGGCTAAATCCAACCTGAATAAATATGATCCAGTTAATCTACTCTAAATGATCAGTGGTGATGGAAGACAGCACTGACAATCGAGTCCTATTCAACACTCTAAGCATTAATTTCTCTGCTTCTGAGGCACCATGGCTATAATGAATACCATCTATATAATACACCATTGTTATTTGTACAGTATAAGATACTTTGATCGCACCTCCCGACCACTTCTATAACTAAGAATGGCAGAGCTGCAGGGGGAAGGAAATATCACCACCTGAAAATGTCCTTCCAACTCTCAAATATAGTAAACCCTCGTCATAACGGACCATAGAGTGGGAATGGTGTCCATTATTGCCGATTGTCCGCTATAACCGAGTGTAATATGACATTTCATGTGTGGAGACCCAACAATAAAATTTAGACTGAGCAAGAACTGCACGATCTATTCCTTTCTTTCAGCTTACCTGCCCTATGCTACAAAGCTCCACAGTCTCAATGCAATAATACAGGCGGTGGTAGGAGGCAGCCAGAGAGGGTGTCCGGGCCGGCGATGGCAGCCTGGCCTGGATTTGGCCAGGGGACGGGTGAGGGTGCGGGTTAGCGTCGGTAGCCCGGCCTGGAAGCAACCAGGAAGGCGGTGTGGCCTGGGGGCGGCGGCGGCGGCAGCAGCCCGGTCTGGAAGCCACCAGGAAGGCAGTGCAGTCTGGGGGGGGGGGTGACGACAGCCCGGCCTGGAAGTGACCAGGTAGGCGGTGTGGTCTGGGGGCGGCGACGGCCGCCTGGCTTTGAAGCGACCGGGAAGATGGCGTGGTCTGGGGACGGCGATGGCTGCCCAGCCTGGAAGCAACCGGGAAGATGGTGTAGTCTGGGGACGGCGATGGCAGCCCGGCCTGAAAGCGACCGGGAAGGTGGTGAGGTCTGGGGGCGGCGACGGCAGCCTGGCCTGGAAACGGACGGGGGTGGCATCGGCTAAGCGGCCGGAGATGTGGAGCAGCCCTAGGGTAGCGCCGGCAGTCTGGCGAGGAGGTGAAGTTGGGTAGGTCCGTCTGCTATAACCAAAATCGATTATAAAGAGGTCCGTAAAAAGAGGGTTTACTGTATATTACCATTCCTTCATCTTTCCTTAGTTTAAAACATGGAACTCTTTACCAAGCAAGATCTTTGTGGAAGATCTTCAGTGCAAGATTCACCACTACCTTCTTAAGGACAGTTGAGGATGAGTAATAAATGTTTGCCTTGCCATCTCCACCCACATCTCTAAATGAACTTTAAAAAAATTGAAACTTTATGGCTGGCTGACATTGCACTATCTGGGTTGTTTTTTTGCAAGACCGTGCAGAAAATTGTAATCATGTCATGTATGCATATATGCATAATTTGTTCATCATGCTGGAAATCCCCAGTATATCTAATTCAAGCATCAGGCAGCAGACAGAATGTAGAAATAAGGAACTGCAGATGCTGGTTTATGCCAAAGATAGACACAAAGTGCTGGAGTAAATCAATGGGTCAGGCAGCATCTCTGGGGGGGAAAGGATAGGTGACGTTTCAAGCCAGGACCCTTCTTCAGACCCTTCTGCAGACAGTATTAGAACGGGTGGAGGGGGTAGATGGGTGGGTTGTATTCCTAGAAAATTGTCCATATCAAGATTCTCAAAGCCAAATCATTAATGCATGCATCAAGGAATCCAAGTTGAATTTTGTATCTATGCACATAAATTCTGTGAGGGCAAATTTTATTCCATATATCATTTTTTTGGATAGTGATTTGTGAATTCTGTAAGGGTAAGATTCTATCACCTGATCAGCTGTAATGTGTATTTGCATATTCAAAAGAGACACTAAACTTTCGCATAGAGGAACCTTTTTAAAATTCATTTAGGGGATGTGGGCTTTGCAGGTTGAGCAGCAATTAATTGAGTTCTATAAGTGCCCTTGAGAAGGGAGTGCTGAACTGCCTTCTTGAACAGTGGCAGTCCTTGAGGTGTGGGTACACCCATAACGCAGTTGGGGAGGGTGTTACAGGATTTCAACCCGCAGATAGTGAAGGAATGATGCCTACTTCCAAGTCAGGATGGCGTGCAACTTGGAGAGCAACTTCCAGGTGATGACGTTCCTTTGCTTTTACTGCCCTGTATGATAGAGGTCGTGGGTTTGGAAGAGAACATGTCCCCTAACCCAGTTTAAGGAGTCTTGGTGAGTTACAGTGCATCTGTAGATGCTGAAAATTGCTGCTACTGTGTAGCTGTGGTGTAGTGGCTAAATAGTTGTGGGTGGGGTGCCTAGCAAGCAGGATTCTTGCATGGTGTTGAAGCTGCACTCATCCAGGCGTGTAGAAGGTATTCCATCACATTCCTGACTTGAGCCTTATAGATGGTCATCAGCTTTGGAGAGTTATCAGGTGAATTACTTGAAACAGGATTCCTCGCCCCTGACCTACTCTTGTAGCTCAATTGTGTATATAACTACTGCAGTTCAGTTTCTGATCAGTGGTAACCCCTAGGATACTGATGGAGGATTCAGTGATGACAATGTCATTGAACGTCAGTGGGTGATTGCTGGATTTTTTCCTTGTGGGATATTGTCATTGCCTGCCTAACTTTGTGTGGCACTAATATTACCACCAATCAGCTCAGGCCTGGTATTGTCTAGGTTGCTGCATTTGGGTGATACCTTCAGTATCTCAGGAGTTGTGAATAGTGCTGCGCATTTTGCAATCATCAGCAAACATCCCTGTCTTTGACTTTATGAACGAAGGAAGGTTATTGAAGAAGCATGCAGAGTCAAGTGCAGCAGTGATATCATTAACATGACTTGGCCTATAAAGTCAAGACTTTAATATCTGAGTGGGAGTCCCAAATATGCTAGTTTAGTGGTCTGATAAACGACTCCTGGAGTTTTCAACAGTACTTTATTCGAAAGTTCAAGTTGCAGCATACAGGTTTAACAGACACGTCTGGCCACATCGGTGGTCAGCGCTGAACTAACGCGCGCAAGGGAAAAACCGCGTGAAAACAACAGCCCCTCCCGAGTCACGTGACCGCAGCATCCGAACGCCGGGTTCGATATCTGCGTGCGCTAGCAGGCGCCGCTACATGGCCTCCCCCAGAATCTGTGGTACGGAAACGCGCGGGTAAACGGACGGTACAATCGTAACGCATGGTACGAGGACGTGGGGCGAGCGTAACATTTGGGACAACAGGACCGGGGGGACGCGAAAAACGCGAACGAGGGACGGGCGTAACAAAGGGAACCGTAGAAACGCGACCGGAGGAAACAGGTGCAGAGGGCGGCAAAACAGCAGGTGGACGTCCTCTATGCCATGGAGTAGCCACTGTCACTGGGCACTCCTCCTCAATGTGTGCAGGCTTAAGGCGGCTCACAGAAACGAATTCCTCCTTGCCACCCATGTCCAATGTGAACGTCGAAACGCCAGTACTGAGCACCTTGTACGAACCCTCGTACACCGGCTGTAACGGCGAGCGATGAGCGTCTCTACGGAGAAAAACATAAGCACAATCCCGTAACATAGTAGGCACATGCACCGAAGACGAACCATGCCGGGAAGTGGGAACCAGGGCCAAAGCGCGCGCCCGCTCACGAAGGTCCGCTAACAACTGTGAGGTTGGAACCTCCTGGTCCGGAGGGACAGGCAAGAAATCCCCTGGAACCTGCAAAACTGAGCCATAAACTAACTCGGCCGAGGAGGCTTTGAGGTCCTCCTTAGGAGTTGTTCTGATGCCAAGGAGGACCCAAGGTAACTGGTCGACCCAATCAGGGCCGGTGAGTCTGGCTTTTAACGCCGACTTAAGGTGCCGGTGGAACCGCTCAACTAACCCATTAGACTCCGGGTGATAAGCGGTAGTCTGGTGCAGCTTCGCTCCGTACAGCTGCGCCATACCACACCACAATGAAGACGTGAACTGGGCCCCCCCTATCGGTGGTAATGTGTGAGGGGACCCCGAAACGAGCGATCCAATGGGATACCATGGCCCTCACGCATGCGTCAGCAGAGGTATCCGCCAACGAGATTGCCTCCGCCCACCTGGTAAATCTGTCTACAATAGTCAGTAAGTGGGTAGCCCCGCGTGAACAAGGCAGGGGACCTACCAGGTCCACATGGATGTGCAGGAACCTGCCGTCCGGGACGGCGAAATCCTGGACCGGCGGGTGTACATGTCTCTGCACTTTGGAGGTCTGGCATGGAATGCAGGAACGGGCCCATGCAGCGACCTGCTTCTTCAACCTGTGCCAAACGAACTTCGACGCAACCAAAGCAGAGGTAGGACGCAACCAATGGACGGGTGCGCTAGGCTGTGGATGGTGTCGAAAATCCGACGACGCCAAGCGACCGGGACAATCGGACGGGCTTTACCGGTGGAAATATCACGAAGGACTTGTACGCCGGATTTGCTGCATGGCACTCTTACCAGCTTCAGTCCTGATTCAACATTGCGATAAATCTCCATACCGGCATCGGCCCGCTGGTCGGCTGCGAGTTCTTCGTAATCAACGCCCAGACTAAGCGCAGAAACTTCGGGCAGCGCTGGACGGAACAACGCGTCGGCCACAACATTCAGCTTACCCGCCACATGCCGAATATCAGACTGAATTCGGAAATGTAGGCGGGGTGCCGTTGCTGTCTGGCGACAGTTAACGGCTTGTGGTCGGTGAACGCAGTGAAAGCGCGTCCCTCCAGGAAATATCGAAAATGACGGATTGCTAGGTAAAGCACAAGGAGCTCCCTGTCGAAAGCTCTGTATTGAACTTCGGGGACTCGCAGCTGCCTACTGAAAAATGCCAACGGCACCCAGCGATTACCTACCCGTTGCTCGAGGACGGCGCCTACTGCGACGTCAGAGGCGTCCACGGTGAGGGCCGTTTGGGCCGTAGCCCTAGGGTGTATCAGCATAGTGGCGTTGGCCAATGTGGTCTTAGCCCCCCCGAACGCCTCCTGTGCCTCTTCGGACCAGACCAGTTCCTTGGGCTTACCGGCCAGGCATTGGAATAGCGGCCGCATGATGGCGGCTGCCGACGGGACGAATCGGTGGTAAAAGTTAACCAGCCCGATAAACTCCTGCAGACCCTTGATCGATAATGGCCTAGGGAAATGACGGATAGCGTCGACCTTCTCGGGTAGTGGTTGCGCACCCTGAGAGGTGATGCTATGACCTAGGAACGAGATGGAGCGCAGACCGAACTGGCACTTCTCGGGATTGATCACCAACCCGTGTTTGTGCAGCCGTTGGAAAAGTAGGCGGAGGTGCTTGGTATGCTCTGCCTGCGAGCGGCTGGCTACCAGGATGTCATCTAGGTAGATGAAGATAAACGGCAAACCCCGGCCGACCTGGTCCATTAGCCTCTGGAACGCTTGGGCTGCGTTCTTCAAGCCAAAAGGCATTCTGAGCCACTCGAAAAGGCCGAAACGGGTAATGGTGGCCGTTTTAGGGACGTCGTCGGGGTGGACCGGGATTTGATTATACCCTCGGATAAGGTCGACCTTCGAGAAGATGGTCACGCCTTCCAGATGGGCCGAGAAATCCTGGATGTTCGGGACTGGATACCGGTCGGCTGTAGTTACTGCGTTCAAACGCCTGTAATCGCCGCAAGGTATCCAGCCCCCGGACCCTTTGGGCACCATGTGTAACGGTGAAGCCCAAGGGCTATCCGACCGCCGGGCAATCCCCATGTCCTCCATGAGTTGGAACTCGTCTCGTGCGATGCGCAGTTTATCGGGCGGGAGACGGCGCGCGCGGGCGTGTACCGGTGGACCCTCGGTGGGAATGTGGTGGACCACGCCATGATGGGGCGCGGCCCCGTCGAACCGGGGCGTGAGCAACCCTGGAAAGTCGGCGAGCAGGGCTGTGAAAGGTTGCTGGATCTCAGCTACCTCGGCGAGTTGCTGCAGGGGCGTTGACGGGTTGCACGGCTTGGTAGGGCGTGGTCCCGGTGCAGGGATCATGCGACCACCCCGTACATCTACTAACAGGGAGAACGGGCGCAAGAAATTGGCCCCCAGGATCGGTTGGGCGACGTCAGCAACGATAAACTTCCACCTGTACTGGTGGGAGTCTAAATTTAGCTTCGCGGTCCGTGTGACGTAGGTGCGAATATCGCTACCGTTAACGGCCGAAAGGACAGGTCCCACCTTACCGGCACGGACATCTCGGGCGCTTGGAGGGAGGATACTGGCATGGGCACCTGAGTCCACCAGAAAGCAGTGGCTGGAGTGGCGATCACGGACGAAGAGGCGTACGTTGGGGCCGATCGCGTTCGCCTTAATGGACGATCGGCCTGGGCGTTTCCCGGAAACGGACAAGGGCTCCGACATCTTCGGGCTTCCGTTCCGTAGCGCTGGTGGTAGTAGCACCATCTGCGTTGGGTGTAGACCACTGGCCGTGGAGATTCGTCTTCGGCGCTGGGCTGGGTCTCCTCCTCTTCCCGATGCCGGCTTGGCTGTACCCGTTGATTGACCATGGGGCGGGCGACGGCATGTACGTCCCGCTGTCTGAGCGGCCACAGCTTGTCGGCTCTTTCCGCGAGCCGCTGCGGGTCGCTGAAATCGGCTCCCGCTAGCATCAGCTGCACTTCGTCGGGCATCTGCTCTAAGAACGCTTGTTCAAAAAGCAAGCAGGGGCGGTGCCCGTCCATTAGGGCCAACATCTTTGCCATGATCGTCGATGGCCTTCGGTCGCCGATGCAGTCCATATGTAGCAGTCTTGCCGCCCTGTCTCTACGGGTAAGACCGTAGGCATGAAATAACAGGGCTTTCAACCCTTCGTACTTGCCGTTGGATGGGGGTTCTCTGATAAAGGGCAACAGCCTCGAGGCACAGTCCTGTGGTAATGCTCCTACCACATGAAAATACATGGGCTAAAAAGCTGGCAGTTTGAAAGCCGATGAGCCCTGCCTCGTGCTGGCCGATTCTGCGGGAAGATCTTCTTGCATAATTCTATTGTCTAACGACGGCTAGACAGGTCGGGGTCACCAATTTAGTGGTCTGATAAACGACCCCTGGAGTTTTCAACAATACTTTATTCGAAAGTTCAAGTTGCAGCATACAGGTTTAACAGACACGTCTGGCCACATCGGTGGTCAGCGCTGAACTAACGCGCGCAAAGGAAAAAACGCGTGAAAACAACAGCCCCTCCCGAGTCACGTGATCGTGGCTTCCGAACTCCGGGTTCGATATCTGCGTGCGCTAGCAGGCGCCGCTACACTAGCACTTAGGTAGATAGATGCTCGCAATTCTGTGCAGACTGTTAACAAAGCCAGCAAAATCTGGGCCAAAGTGAACTACCTTTACCATTTTTTCATCTCTCCTGAAATATTACAAAATTATGGAGGACAATAAGGAGAACTGCAATATCAATAAAATCCCATTCAGTCAATTTAATTTCCATTGATGTACCCACGGTGTTAATTTTGTTAAACAAAACTGATCGACAGATCTCTTATCTCTTATCAAAGGTTACAGTGAGAGGGCAGGAGAATGGGGTTGAGAGGGAAACATAGATCAGCCATGATTGAATGGTGGACTAGACTCGATAAGCAAAATAGCTTAATTCTGCTCCTATATCAGGATTCAGGATATAGAGTGGTTCCTCCAGTGTTCAAAACGGTGAAAGAGAAGAATATAATAGGCAAAGGCGTAATATATTGGAATGATTTAACCAATTATGAGTTCATTTCTGGTTTGCATATAATAACATATAATGTATTTATTTTTGAAAACTTTTGAATATTTACTTTGATTTAAAATCAATTGTAAGAACATTTGCTGCACACCTGCCACGGTAGTGATCATGCGTGGATTATTAGCATTGCAGTCCCACCCATTCTACATTACCAAGTATTTGTGATAAATCCATTCTACATTACCAAGTATGTGTGATAAAAATCAATGTAAGTAATTCAGTCCCACCCAAGAACCATAACTGCATCAACAGAGAGATAGGACATTGTATTGAATCATCAGAAATCCAAATTCAAAGCATATACTTGGAGTCCCAGGAATAAAGAGTGGACATTTTATTGAACAGAAATTGGCAGTTGAGTTTGTTTGCAGGAATTCAACCAAAAGTGACCTAAGTAATGAATGCTGTGGCTTTTGGGAATAAAATGCTGCTGACTTGAATCACAATTTACAGAGAAAATTTAACAAATGACTAATAGTGGGATTTTAAGAATTCATCTTAAAAATAATTGCATGTGAAATATGATCTACTCTTTTCAAGGTTAAGTTTTGCTGTAGACTAATTGAAAATAATGTTGTGGAGACACAAGAGACTGCAAAGGCTGGACTCTGGAGAAGCAAGGAATTTACTGGAGGAACTCAGTCCATCTGTGGTGGGAATGGAATGGTTGCTGTTACGTCAGGCTTGAGAGTGGAGAGGGAAGATAGCTGTTATAAAATGGAGAGACAGAGTGGTGATACAGAAGCAAGAAGTGATTGGTTGGCTGGGGTGGAGGGAATAATTATGGATATATGGAGCCGGGTAAGATGGGGGGGGGGGGGGGGGTGGAGATGGGAAGCAGAGGCAAATAGACGATGGATGGAGACAGACAGAAGAAAGATAAATAAAATGTAGACAGATGGAACCAGATGAGTGGAGGAGAGTGTGAAGGGGGAGGTATCAATAATATCATAGTGGTTAATCGGAAATACTATCCAGCTTAATCTTTCTTCCTGGATCTTGGTTAATACCCTTATATTCTACAATATTTAAAATGCCAAGCCAAGTATCTTTTAAACACCATAATATTTTTCTGTCTCCACTGTCCTTTGAGTTATCTTATCCTTTGGATTTATAAATATCCTTCTGTATTTCACTTTAATCTTATTCCGAATAGCTTTAAATCTCTGCCTCTTGGGAAAAATAGGTTTTTCTATTAACTCAGTGCAGGCCTTGCATAATTTTATATATATTTGGAGTAGACAGATTACTTTGAATTGTTCCGTTTAACAAATGCTTTAAATGAATACCAAGGCTTTGTTCAAAATTGCTATTCACCTGTGATTATTGCAATACTATGGAATTTATTTTGACTCACAGTGCATGGAATTGAACTGGGTGGAGTGCAAAAATGGTTAGAACAAGAACAGTGCATGCCTCACCTAACTTTCATTTCTATTGAAAGGGCAGGTAGTCATCACCAATAATCCAGATGAATCTAGCACAGGTTCTTGCAGATCCTCTTTGCTTTACAGTGTATTTTGGTAACCAGCCTTATGCAGTGGATTCTTCTTTAATTTGTCATTTCCTGCACTTTGATTACCTAATGCCGAAGCAAAACTCATTTCCCAATCCATTTCCTCCTCTCCCTCTCCCATGGGACCATGAATACAGATATAGGAATCAGTGGCTTCACTGATTACAGGAAGCGCTGCAGTAAAAATATCACATTAATTGCTTCATTCATATTTTTTGAGTGAAACACCTGTAAATAGTGCAACAGCTGGATGTACAGGGAAATAAAGAAATGGCAATCTCAGTTCAATGTTGCTATACGCTGTGGCCCTTTCATGTGACACCAGCATCTTACTACCTTAATAGAGCTGGTTTTGCTAACACAGCTATGTCAGCATCGAGCCAAAGTCTAGCACATTCCCATTGGCACCTCGCCAAGAATTCAGCTCACGGTGAGCAGTCTCCATGCAGAATTCCGCCAATGACTTTGCTGGGAGTATTTCCTCATTCTACCACATTACTGTGAATGCTTTTAGCATTAAAGGTCATCAGAAACATCTACGTTTTTCCCTCTGCACTGTGGAATTCACATCAACAGGTCAGCTACCACAGCTGATAAGCTTTCATATTGCAAAGCAAAACGGCTTTTGTTCAAAGTGATTAGAATCTTGTCAGCTTACATACACATCTTTTTCATTTTTTTTCCAGATTACTTGCATGTCACTGTAGCACACAAATTTAATGATGGATGAGTTTTTTTAATGAATTTTTTGCTCCAGAGAATCATGTCTTTTAAACTTGCTGGAAATCTGAATTAGTTGTGAAATGAAAATCCCAGTAGTCAAATTCAATTATGTTCACTTTTCTATATTATTATACCTCAACTCTATCACTGTTCCATCTACAGTTATAACTTGAAAAAGTCTTGCGTTTAATGCAGATGAAGTCATATGGGATCCACAATGAGTTGGTAAGTTGGATCCAAAATTGGCTGGCTGAAGTAGTGAAGGAATATTTCTTTGACTAGATATGACCAATGGTGTTCTGCGTGGTGGCGTGGAGTCATGCATTGCTGTCATTTGATCTACTCTATTTCACCATGTAGGAAGTGATGGCATGTAAACCCAGCTACAGTTGCCTAGCATTCATCTGAGCCTCCAATTTAGACCAGGAGTGTTTCTTTGTGTTCTTGATGGCTTTTGTAGGTCATAGCTGGATTACAGACTCTTGATTGTTTGACTTGAATGCCACAAATCTGGTACTCAAGTCAAGTCAAGTGAGTTTATTGTCATGTGTCCCTGATAGGACAATGAAATTCTTGCTTTGCTTCAGCACAACAGAACATAGTAGGCATTGACTACAAGGCATTCTATAAATATATACACACATGAATCAATATACTGATAAAGTGCAAATAACAGTTAATTGGCTAATAAAGTTCAGTGTTTTGTCCGAGCCAGGTTTAATAGCCTGATGGCTGTGGGGAAGTAGCTATTCCTGAACCTGGTCGTTGCAGTCTTCAGGCTCCTGTACCTTCTACCTGAAGGTAGTAGGGAGATGAGTGTGTGGCCAGGATGGTGTGGGTCCTTGATGATACTGCCAGCCTTTTTGAGGCAGCGACTGTGATAGATCCCCTCGATGGAAGGGAGGTCAGAGACGATGATGGACTGGGCAGTGTTTACTACTTTTTGTAGTCTTTTCCTCTCCAGGGCGCTCAAGTTGCCGAACCAAGCCACGATGCAACCGGTCAGCATGATCTCTACTGTGCACCTGTAGAAGTTAGAGAGAGTCATCCTTGACAAACCGACTCTCCGTAATCTTCTCAGGAAGTAGAGGCGCTGATGTGCTTTCTTAATAATGGCATCAGTGTTCTCGGACCAGGAAAGATCTTCAGAGATGTGCATGCCCAGGAATTTGAAGCTTTTGACCCTTTCAACCATCGACCCGTTGATATAAACGGGACTGTGGGTCCCCATCCTACTCCTTCCAAAATCCACAATCAGTTCCTTGGTTTTGCTGGTGTTGAGGGCCAGGTTATTGTGCTGGCACCATATGAACAGTTGCTCGATCTCTCTTCTATACTCTGACTCATCTCCATCAGTGATACGTCCCACAACAGTGGTGTCGTCAGCGAACTTGATGATGGAGTTCGCACTATGTCCGGCTACGCAGTCATGAGTATAGAGTGAGTACAGCAGGGGGCTGAGCACGCAGCCTTGAGGTGCTCCCGTGCTGATTGTTATCGAGTCTGACACATTTCCACCAATACGAACAGACTGTGGTCTGAGAGTGAGGAAGTCGAGGATCCAATTGCAGAGGGATGCGCAGAGACCCAGTTCTGCGAGTTTGGTAACCAGCTTGGAGGGGATGATTGTATTAAATGCCGAGCTGTAATTGATGAATAACAGCCTGACATATGAGTTTTAGTTGTCCAAGTGGTCCAGAGCGGAGTGGAGGGCCAGCGAGATCGCATCCACCGTTGATATGTTGTGGCGGTAAGCGAACTGCAGTGGGTCCAGGTTTTTGTCGAGGTAGGAGTTGATCTGCGTCATGATCAACCTCTCAAAGCACTTCATCACCTCAGGCGTTAGTGCCACAGGTCGATAGTCATTGAGGCACCTCACCTTACTCTTCTTGGGCACTGGTATAATTGATGCCCTTTTGAAGCAGGTGGGAAACTCAGACCTCAGAAGTGAGAGGTTGAAAATGTCCGTAAAAACTCCTGCCAGTTGGTCCGCACAGGTTTTTAGAACACAACCAGGTATACCATCAGGTCCAGGCACTTTTCGAGGGTTCACCCCTCTGAAGGATTTCCTGAGGTCGGCCTCTGTGACTGAGACTGAAATGCCATCACAGCGAATGGGGGCTCGGGAAGGCACGGTGTTCTCCCTATCAAAGCGTGCGTAAAATGCATTGAGCTCATCAGGGAGTGATGTTTCGCCGATATTCGAGCTGCCTTATGATTTAGACTTGTAAGAGGTGATTGCATTCAGGCCCTGCCACAGCCGCCGAACATCTGTCTCTTCCTCCAGTTTGGAGCAGGTCCCTTTTGGCCTTTTTGATGGCCTTACCAAGGTCGTATCTGGACTTCTTGTAGGCCACTGTATCATCAGACATGAATGCCCGGGGTCTGGACTTCAGAAGAGTGCGGATCTCAAAGTTCATCCAAAGTTTCTGATTGGGAAACGCTCGGAAGGTTTTGGTGGGGATGCAGTCCTCCACATACTTCTTAATGAAGTCTGTAACGACTGTGGCGTATTCGTTCAGGTCCGTTGCCGAGTCCTTGAACATTGCCCAGTCTACAGACTTCAAACAGTCCTGGAGTTGTTCCTCTGCCCCCCCCGACCAGCTCTGTACAGTCCTCACCTCTGGCGGTGCCCTCTTTAATTGCTGCCTGTAGGCAGGAAGAAGCAGCACCGCGGTATGGTCGGATTTACCGAAGTGAGGGCGAGGGATAGAACGATAGGCATTCTTGATGGTGGTGTAGCAGTGGTCGAGGGTGTTTGGTCCTCTGGTGCAGCAGGAGACATGTTGGTGGAAGTTAGGGAGTGATTTCTTTAGATTTGCCTTATTGAAGTCCTTGGTGGTGAACGCCTCGGGGTAAGACGTCTGGTGTTTGTTGACCACGGCATGCAGCTCCTCCAGTGCCAGACGGACGTCTGCCTGGGGTGGGATGTAGACCACGGTCATGATGATGGAGGTGAATTCCCTTGGGAGGTAGAAGGTGTAACAATAGGATTGTTTATTTAAGTACTGTTGTACGGGGGACTGTTTTAGAGGTGACACCGGGCTCGCGGCCCAGTTGGGATAATGGCTGCACAAAGACAATAAAGTTCAAGTAAGCAAGACTGCTTTAATCGTCCATTATGTATCGTCCAGATAGACCAAGAACATAATGAAACATGGTGGCAGCGGTGGACGTCGAAAATTGTCAGAATTAACTAGAAAAGTGAAAGTTTAGCTAGCTAGCAGCAGGCTAACGTTGCCTTACAGAAGCCGGCAAAGAAAAAAGAAAAAACAACAGCTAGCTGACAGCGATGGAAGGGCTAAAACCCCCTGGAACTTTGGTTTTGGACTCCAACAACTTGGCGAAGTCATGGAAAAGTTGGAAGGAGGAGTTCACACTGTACATAGACCTTACCATGCCAGACGCCGAAGAGACCACAAAAGTCAAGCTATTCAACTATCTCATCGGAGAAAAAGGCAGAGAACTTTGGGCGACTTTGTCGAGTGCTAGCCCTTCAGCGAGGACTACAGTGAGTTCAATGATCATACAGTTTGACGAGTACTGCAACCCAAAGGTAAACGAGACTGTGGAAAGGTACCGATTCTTCATGAGGAACCAAGGATTGGATGAAAACGTGGACAGCTATGTAACAGACTTGAAAATACTTGCTAGTAGTTGCAATTTTGGGGACATTAGAGATTCATTGATTAGAGATCGACTTGTGTGTGGTACAAATAGCTCAGCACTGAGGGAGAGATTACTCAGGGAAGAGAAGCTGACTCTTGAGACATGCCTGCACATTTGTAGAGCTACAGAGCTGTCAAGGGAGAATAGCAGAACACTGCAAGGACAGACAGTGGAGAAGGTACATGCACTGAAACAGGCAGAAGAGAGACAAAAAGACAATGAGATACTGTGCAAGTTTTGTGGTAGAACACACGAGAGGAATAAGAAAAAATGTCCAGCTTTTGGGAAAAAGTGTAAGAAGTGTGGAAAGGAAAATCATTTTGCAGCTCAGTGCAGATCGAGACAAGAGAGCAGTAGGAAAACTAAGAAAGTGCATGCAGTTACAGAGCAGACTAGTGACAGTGACTCTTATGAGGATGTCAACTGTATAACTGAAGCAAATAGAGAGGATGAAACTGTAAACCAGGTTAAAAACAGCCACAGTTAGGGCCAGCAGCTCTTTGCAGGAATGAAGATAGGGGTAAAGTTAGTTGACTTCCAGATAGACTGTGTGGCCACCTGTAATATCATCCCCATCGATCTACTAAACCCAGACACACAGTTAGAGCACACTGAGAAGGTGCTAGTGATGTATAACAAGACCAAGTTGACTCCTCTGGGTACATGTAAGGTTAAGGTCAGAAACCCTAGAAACAACAAGCTGTACCGACTAGAGTTTCAAGTGGTTGACCAGAGTAGCAGAATCCCTTTACTGGGCAGAGTGCCGGTAGCTATGATGACACCTCTACAAGAGGAACTCAAAGATCTAGGGAGAAGAGGGATAATCACACAGTGGAACGCAGCACTGACTGGATCAGTAGCATGGTCGCAGTGAGAAAACCTAATGGGAAGCTGAGGATCTGTATAGACCCAAAACATCTGAATCGGGCACTAAAAAGAAGTCACTATCCACTCCCAACTATAGAGGACATCCTGCCGGAGATGTCAAAGGCAAAAGTATTCACAGTCTGCGACGTGAAGCAAGGCTTCTGGCACGTCAAACTAGAGGAAGAGTCGAGCTTCCTTACCACATTCGCCACCCCATTTGGTCGCTTCCGTTGGCTAAGGATGCCGATGGGAATAAGCCCAGCACCTGAAGTGTTCCAAAGAAAGCTCATGCAGGCCCTGGAGGGCCTCCCAGTAGTCTGCGTCATAGCAGATGATGTGTTAATCACGGGGGAAGGAGCAACACAAGAGGAGGCAGGAAAGGACCACAACGAGAAAGTCAGACGCTTTCTAACCAGGTGCAGAGAGCGCAACATCAAGCTGAACGCGGACAAATTCAAGCTCAGACAAAAAGAGGTACCCTACATAGGTCATCTGCTCACGGCCGAGGGACTGAGGGTTGACCCGGAGAAAGTACGGGCAATCAGAGAGATGCCAAGGCCAACGGACGTGAAAGGGGTACAGAGATTAGTTGGGATGGTCAACTATCTTTCTAAGTTCTATGACCACCTTTCAGATGACTCTGAGATTCTGAGACAACGCACGCGAAAGGAGAACATGTGGGAATGGACGGACATCCAAGAAGGGACGTTTCAAAGACTGAAAGACAAAATCGCTAAAGCACCAGTTCTACAGTACTACAACAAGGAAAAGGAGTTGACACTTCAGTGTGATGCATCTGACACGGGACTGGGGGCCGCCCTGACACAGAAAGTAGTAGGGCACTCACACCAACTGAAAGGGGCTATGCCCAAATAGAGAAAGAATGCTTAGCCATAGTGTTTGGGATGGAAAAGTTCCATCAGTATACTTATGGTAGAGAGGTCACAGTACAAAGCGACCACAAGCCTCTTGAAAATATACACAGAAAGCCATTACTTAGTGCACCTAAGAGACTGCAGAGAATGCTACTCAGGCTGCAGCAGTATGATATCAGTGTGACCTATGTTCCAGGCAGGGACATGCTACTTGCAGACACGTTGAGTAGAGCATACTTACCAGAGAGCACTAAGGGAGAGAGTGAGACAGATATAGAGACTGTGAACATGGTCAGCTACCTACCCATTTCAGCAGAGAGGCTGAGTGCCATCAGGGCTGCAACAAAAGAGGACACAAAGTTACAGAGTGTGGCAAACAGAATACTGTCAGGGTGGCCCAAGAGAAAAAAGGACTTACCAAGTGACTTCGGGCACTACCACACTTTCCAAGATGAACTGAGTTTCCAGGACGGCATAGTGTTCCGAGGAGACAGAGCCGTGATACCTGACGCACTCAGGGTGGACATCACTCACAGGATCCACTCCTCTCACCTGGGAGTAGAAGGATGTCTGAGGCGAGCGAGGGAGTGTGTATACTGGCTTGGAATGAACGAGGAGATCAAGACCTTCATCGCCAAATGTGACATATGTAGGTCAGTGGACCCAAAGCAACAAAGAGAGACACTACATCCACATGACATGGCCAGCAGACCCTGGGCCAAGGTAGGAACGGACCTTTTCTCCTTTCACAATAAAGACTATCTGATAACAGTAGATTATTATTCAAACTTTTGGGAGGTCGATTATCTACCTGACACTAAGAGCAACACAGTGATCAAAAAACTCAAGGCCCACTTTGCCCGACAGGGGATTCCTGACATTGTTATCTCGGATAACGGACCCGAGTATGCATCACAAGAGTTTCAGCACTTCAGCCAGATGTGGGGCTTTGAACACAGGACATCGTCGCCGGGATACCCGCAGAGTAATGGGAAGACGGAGTCAGCGGTAAAGACAGCCAAGCGCCTGATGCTGAAGGCTGCAGCAGCGAGACAGGATCCGTACTTGGCAATGCTGGATCATCGCAACACACCGAGCCAGGGCCTCAACACAAGCCCGGCACAGAGACTCCTAAGCAGGAGGACCAGGACCCTGCTTCCCACAAGGGACACTCTGCTGAAGCCAGAGGTGACACACGACAAACAGGGACTGAAATACAACAGACAGAGACAGGAAAAGTACTACAACTGCACAGCAAAAGACATGGACACTCTGAAAAGAGAGGACAGTGTGAGAGTACAGCCCTGTGACACACACAAGGGCTGGAGACCAGCGAGAGTGGTCCAACAGGTGAGCCATAGATCGTATGAGGTGGAGTTAGAGTCAGGAGGTGTTCTGAGACGAAATCGTCGCAACCTCAGACACAATCTCACCACGCTCACACCAACACAAAACACACCCACACCAACAGTGACTGAGGCGGCCATACCGCCAGATGGCCCAGCAGAGAACCAAGACACGGTCACCAGGTCAGGTCGACAAGTTGTCAGACCCCGCTACCTGACAGACTATACTCAGTGATTAGAGTATGGACTATGAAAAAAAAAGAAAGAAATGAAAATGTGTTGTTGATGCACTTGCTGGAAAACGGATGTTTTGAACTGTTGATTTATTATTGCTTATGTTGTTAGATCTGGTGTAAATGAGCAGAGCACAGACTATACTCAGTGATTAGAGTATGGACTATGAAGAGAAAAAAAAGAAAGAAATAAAAATGTGTTGTTGATGCACTTGCTGGAAAACGGATGTTTTGAACTGTTGATTTATTATTGCTTATGTGGTAGATCTGTTGTAAATGAGCAGAGCATATGGTACAAGCTTGTTGCACTAGAATACCTAAGGGAAAGAGACTAACTTGGAAAAAAGAAAAAGAAAGATGTAACAATAGGATTGTTTATTTAAGTACTGTTGTACGGGGGACTGTTTTAGAGGTGACACCGGGCTCGCGGCCCAGTTGGGATAATGGCTGCACAAAGACAATAAAGTTCAAGTAAGCAAGACTGCTTTAATCGTCCATTATGTATCGTCCAGATAGACCAAGAACATAATGAAACAGAAGGGACGGCACTTCACCGCCAGATGTTCGAGGTGTGGAGAGCAGGGGTTGGCAGGACTGCCACGTCTGAGCACCACGCAGAGTTGACCATGAGGCAGACGCCCCCTCCTCTCCCTTTCCCAGATGCCAGTGTACGGTCCATACGGTGGATGGAGAAACCTTCAGGCTGGACCGCTGAGTCTGGGGAGCTGGGGGTGAGCCATGTCTCCGTGAAACAGAACACAGAGCATTCCCTCAGCTCCCTTTGATAAAGCAGCCTTGCCCTTAAGTCCTCCACTTTATTTTCAAGGGACTGTACGTTGGCCAGTAGGATAGATGGGAGAGGGGGCCGAAGTCCCCTGCGCTTCAGTCTGACCAGAAGTCCTGCCCGTCGGCCACGTTTCGGGACACAATGGAGGCCTCCCCTTTGTTTCCAGGTGCTGAGTCTACTGTACCTGCTGTTTCTGCGGACCTGCGCTGGAACGGGGATTCCTTCACCGATGGCAGCTCCAGCTCCGTAACGAACGGGGATACATTCAAAGTCGGCAGCTCCAGCTTCATTGTTCCTGGGAGATCCGGCCCGTGGGCTCTGGAGGTCATCCCGGTGTTCCCAGGTATAGTACCTGGGAACCTCAGTCGGGTCGGGAGTTCCACAGCCAGCGTGGGAAAGTTTAAAGTCCGGGGCTCCCGCAGCTGCCCAGCACTTTCAGCTGCCCAAGCAGCTTGTCTGAAACGGCACCGATTACTGCCGTTTCTCTGATGCAGGTAAGTTGATAGAAGTTGTAGGTGAACCTTTTCTGTTCTGGTGCTCCGCAAAAGTCGCCGCAGGCAGGCGCCATCTTGTAAAAGACTGAGTTCATCCAAAGCTTCTGGTCAGGGACTCTATGATCACAAGGAGGAGGAGCCATCTTGGTGAACGGCTGCTAATCAGCAGCCGTCCGTTTAATTCACTTTTTTTTTGTAGTTTTAGTTAGTCTTGTGTGCTGTCTGTAGGAGAACTAGACCTTTAATGTAGGGGCAAGGGGGTAACCTTATTTCTAGGTCCCTACCTGGTCGGTGAGGCAGCTTTTTCTCCGGGCTGCCCCGTCGACCCGTCCTCGTGGCCTACCAGCGGGCATGGAGCGCCGTTTCCTGGCGGGGACCGCCCAGCTCCTTCAGCTTCGGTGGCGGCACAGCGTTGGAGCGCTATCGCGGAGCGGAGCGGGCGATGCCTTGCCTGGGTCGCCGCGCTGGATTGACGCGCTGGAGCTCCGGTGAGCTGTGACCGCCGAGTTCAACACCTCTGGGCTGCGGGTCTGCGGAGCGGAGCGGGCGGCGCCGACTTCAACATCGGGAGCCTGGGAGCTCCAAACCGGCGCGGCCTTGTCGGCTTCGGAAGCTGCGGTCTACGGCAATGGAAGCGGCCGTTCCAGGTGGCCCAGCCACTGAGAGGACTCTCCTGACGCCGGGGCAACAGTACCTGGCGAGAACGGCCAGGAACATCGGGCCTCCGTAGAGGCAATAGCGGAGGCCTCAATAGGCCTGACTGTGGGAGATCTGGGGATGGGGACTGGACATTGTGCCTTCCCCCACAGTGGTAACCATTGTGGGGGGATGATTTTTGTATGTAGTGTCTATTTTAGTCTGTGTCCAAGATGGCGGTCAGAAGGGAGAGTGGACAGTGGCGCGGTTTAGCTGCCGCTGCTCTCTCTTCTTCACATTGTGTTTCTGATTTTTGTTGTTGTTTTTTGTTGTTTCTTTGGATCGAATTCTGTCTTTAATTTGTGTATTGGTGATGTCTTTATAATTTATTTTACTCCGATTATATGTTTCTTACTTGTTAAACTCTAGTTTACTTGTTTACTGTAAGGTGTCCTTGAGACTTTGGTATAAGGCACCCATAAATAGAATGTATTATTATTATTATTATTATTATTATGATCTTGCTAGAAACACACTCCACATATTTCCTTATGATGTCAATAATAACTGTGGCATGTTCATTCAGGTCCGTTGCCGAAAGGTTGACCATTACACATTCTATCAAGTGCAAGCCGTTGTGAAGTCGCTCCTCTACCTCCTCTGACCAGCTCTGTACAGTCCTCATTACTTAAGGGCATAGCTTTAAGGTGAGAGGGGTAACGTTTAAAGGCGATGTGGAGGGGCAAGTTTTTACACGGAGGATGGCGAGTCCTTTGGAACATGTCACGGTGGTTGAGGCAGACAAGTCAAGTCAAGTCAAGTCAAGAGAGTTTATTGTCATGAGTTTATTGTCATGTGTCCCAGATAGGACAATGAAATCCAGATAGGACAATTCTTGCTTGTTGCAGTACAACAGAATATAGTACTATAAATACAGAACAGATCAGTGTGTCCATATACCATAGAATATATATATACATACCAGACACGGGCCATCAGGGTAGGCAAGGTAGGCACTGCCTACCCTGACTAAAATTATAAAATGATTATTATTAAATATAAATAGTAAAGACACGGGAGAATTATGCCTACCTAAGAGAGCATAATTCTCCGTGCCTTTCATGTGCAGTACATGTAATACGCGAAAGTCTGTAAAGCCCACGTGCCGCCGACGCTGCTTCAAGCTGTCAATTTCAAGGGGAGCTGAAGGCAGCTGAAATTCTGCCTTTGCAGCGTGGACTGCGTACTGCAAAGCTGCCTACTGCGCATGCACAGCGCAAGTTTCTTGGCTATTGGATTGTCATTATCTTAAGAGTATCTTAAGAAACAAAGAGAGAAGAATGGAGTTTGTGTACAAATAATGTGGTAAGTAGATTTCTTTGAGCTATATGTTTTTAAATACCGTATTTCCAGGCAGGTAAGCCGTCTGGTGCTTGTTGACCAGGGCGTGCAGCTCCCCCAGTGCCAGATGGACATCTGCCTGGGGAAGGATGTAGACCGCGGTCAGGATGATGGAGGTGAATTCCCTCGGTAGGTAGAAGGGACGGCACCTCGCAGCTAGGTGTTCCAGGTGTGGAGAGCAGGAGTTGGATAGGACTGCCACGTCTGAGCACCACGCAGTGTTGACCATGAGGCAGACGCCCCCTCCTCTCCCTTTCCCAGATGCCAGTGTACGGTCCATGCGATGGATGGAGAAACCTTCAGGCTGGACTGCTGAGTCTGGGGAGCTGGGGGTGAGCCATGTCTCGGTGAAACAGAACACAGAGCATTCCCTCATCTCCCTTTAGTAAAGCAGCCTTGCCCTTAAGTTCTCCACGTTGTTTTCAAGGGACTGTACATTGGCCAGTCCGATGGTAGGGAGAGGGGGTCGAAGTCCCCTGCGCGTCAGTCTGACCTGAAGTCCTGCCCGTCGGACATGTTTCCGGACACAATGGAGGCCTCCCCGTTGTTTCCAGGTATTGTGCTTACTGTACCTGCTGTTCCTGCGAACCTGCGCTGGAACGGGGATTCCCTTGCAGACGGCAGCTCCAGCCAGCTCTGTTGCGATCCCTCACAGTCGGCAACTCCAGCTCCGTTGCTGCTGGGAAGATCCTGCCCGTCCTCCCAGTGTTTTCAGGTACATTATCTGTGATCCCCAGTCGGGTCGGGTGTTCTCCAGCGATCGAGGGAACGCTTGCAGTCGGGGGCTCCTGCAGCTGCGGGAGATCGCGATATCACTAGTGCCTTCAAGTGCACTAGCAGCTTGTCCATTACGGCGCTGATTTCTGCCGTTTTTCTGATCCAGGTGAGTTGATTGAAGGTATAAATAATTCTCTTCCATTGAGCTGCTGGCAAAATTGGAGCGGCACGGATTTTTGGAGAGGCACATGGATATGCAGGGAATGGAGGGATAAGGATTATGCCCAGGCATATAAGAATTAGTTTGACACAAACAGTGTGGGCTGAAGGGCGTGTTCTTGTGCTATACTATTCTGTGTTCTAAATTTCATACAGTCTCAATCCTGTTCTGAAGTTATATTGGCTAGTATAACCCTGGAAAACTGACAGTTGAATAAAGCTGAACATACTGACTTTCTCTCTTATCCATCTGCAGTAACATAGAAACTAGTATTATCTTGTTCACAGATGCCAGGGGAGAGATTGGAACAGATTACACTTGAATCTACCACTCTGCCTATATCCTTCCCTCTGGCTTTACAGTTCACTCCTTTTCTCACCTTATATGACACCCTTTTGTCTCCTTTTCACCTCAAGCCTTTGTCACTTCCTCCACCCATCTGCCAATCAACTCCCCCACCCCCTAAGCTGTAACAACATATCACCTCCGCTCGGTTCGTAATAACCAACCTGATCTCCCGGTGGCTCAGCACTTCAACTCCCTCTCCCATTCCGAATCTGACCTTTCTGTCCTGGGCCTCCCCCATGGCCAGAGTCAGGACCACCATTGGAGGAGCAGCACCTCATATTTCGCTTGGTCAGTTTGCACCCTAGCGGTATGAATATTGACTTCTCTAATTTCAGGTAGTCCTTACTTTCTCCTCCCCTTCTCAGCTCTCCCTCAGCCCTCTGGCTCCACCTCTTCCTTTCTTCCTCTCGGCCCCCCCACCCTCACATCAGTCTGAAGAAGGGTTTCGACCCAAAACGTTGCCTATTTCCTTCGCTCCATAGATGCTGCCTCACCCACTGAGTTTCTCCAGCATTTTTGTCTACAACATATCACTTGCCTGGCCAGGCTTTTCCCCACCACTACCTCTCTTTTACAGCTTTCCACCCCGGATTATAATGTCTGTTGTAGGATCCTGACCCAAAATGACACGTCAATTTCCTCCACAGAAACTCTAGCTCGCTGAGTTTCTCCAGCACTTTCTGTTTTGCTCAAGATTCCAACATCTGCAGTTCCTTGTATCTCCATTCTTGTAACTTTATTGCCCACTAGACTGAGTGGGACCCGTTGGGACCCTGTCACACAGGAGGCCTGGTTCCCCAAAGCAACCCGTTCCCCAATGCAACCCGTCCCCCCAACGCAAGATTGCACCACTCACGCATAGCCCCCAACTGCGCAGGCACGGCTCATTTCCCCTCATCCCCCAGCACTCCCTCCCCCTCCTCTTCACCCTCCCTCTTTTCTCCCCTCCTCCTCCCCTCCCCAATCCTTCCCTCCCTCTCCCTTCCCCTACCCTCAGTCACTCCCTCCATAACTCCTCTCCCCTCCCTACCCCCCTCCTCTCCCTCTATCCCCCCTCCCCCCCCCCACTCTCCTAACCTCCCCCATTTCCCCCTCTCCCTCCCTACCCCTTCCTATCCCTCAATCCCCCCACTCTCCCTCCTCATTTCCCCAGGATCTTTCCCCTCTCCTCCCCTTCCCAAATCTCTCCTTCACCTCTCCCTCCCTCTCCTTTCCCCTACCCTCAGTCATGCCCTCCCTCCATCCATAAAAAGCAGCATCTGCAGTTCCTTCCTCCACAGGTCATTCATTGTTAGCTGTGGTTTAGATCCAGTTGTCTTGACGATTGGACCAGGTGGCGTCGTGTGTGTGTGTTACTCAAACTCCGCGCAAACTGCTCGGCCACCCTGCAACTCGACTCTCCCTCCCTCCCTCTGCCCACTCCGGCTCAGCCGCCGCTCGGCCCGTCCCCGTCCTGTCCAACTGCCCGCTGCTGCCGCTCGGCCAGTCCCCGCCCTGCCCTCCTACCTACCTGCTCGCTGTATCCGCCTGGCCGGGCCACGGGGGGGGGGGGGGGAGGATGGAGTCGGTGTTCGTCACGGTAGGCACCACGAGTTTCGATGAGGTGGTGGAAAAGATGTCCTCCGAGAGGGCCGTGAGGGTGAGATACCGCAACTGCGGAGACAGAGGAAACGGACCCGGGGGGACGGGTAGATGGGACTGCCATTGCCGCAGTGGGCGGGCGGGGGAGAGAGGTGAGTGATGAAGTAGAGAGAGATGGGACCATGGCCTCCACTGGGCCTCCACTGAACCCCCCCCCCCCCCCGCGGCCGCCGACGGTGGGGCAGGAAGGGGCGTCGTCATCCCGGCCGTGGCATTGACTGACAGGAGAAATTACCAATCTGCGTGGTGCTGACTGAAGAAAACTGCGCATGCGTGGTTTTAAAGATTTTTAAACCTTGATAACTTTTACAATATACCACCGATTGGAATGAAACTTGTTGCACTCGCTGCACAGGAGAACGGTGAGTAACCTGGCGAAAAATCGTAGTGCTATCGCGTACCGTTATTGCGCAAATAGAAAGAACGCGCAAACCAGGAGAGCACAAGATCAGAGTTTTAGTTATGTATAGATAGATAGATGGATTGTGGCTTGGCACCAATTAATGGTGCATCTACTGAATCATCTGGAAACCAATTTCTTGTATTACTTATTACACATTTTAGGATGTATATTTTACCTATCACAAATTTTTTTCTCTTGTGTTTTTTGTGGACTGTATGATGGAATATTATCTCAGATAAAAGTTTTATACAGCTTGCATGCTGTTTCACATGAATAGGTGTATTATCCATTCCATACAAAAGAATCCTTTGTGCATTTAATGAATTATAAGAAATGTCTTGCACAACGAAACATTCATATCCTGAGTGCTACTGCTAGACAAATAATCAGCTGCTTTTCTAAATGCAGACCTGGCATTGAAGTCTGTGAAGCATATAAACTGGTAATTTCCCCTTAACTATTACTTCCAAAGAGCATATAATATAAGAGGAGCGAATATTTTATTCATAAACATATAATTAAGAATTAATGTATATAATTCACATTTATTCAGATCAACTAATTAATGTTGTATATGGTTATGTTCCTGTCCAATGTTGTGATTTTGATACTGTATCTTCAGCATAGCACTCGATATTTTAGGTTCCGTGAAGATAATGATTTACACAGGACCATGATTCCATTGTTGCCTGCATTACATACAAATTATCCAGGCGGAACAGCTAACAGATGTTACAGATGGCCATGTTTGGTCATTGTTTATAACATCCTGAATAGCTACCTCTACTCCCCTGAAAATATGTCTCATGCCAGGACATGGGTCCATTGCTGCCATTATCTGCCTCATGTTGAATGCAGCTGTAGCAACATAATAGATACCCTGTACCAGTTTCCTCGACATCCCTGTGACTGCTGTAAATTACCCTGAGTGTAGGTGGTGTGAGGGAAATTGTTAGGGAACCGCTATGGGATTTGATGGGTATGTGAGAACAGGATACTTGGCAATAAGTGGAATGGGCCTGAAGGAACTGCTAGCATAGATTCAATAGGCCAAATGGCTTCATTGTTTGTCATAAGGAAATATAAAGATGTAATTTCACATCACCTTAAAAAAATGAGATCCAACTGGTTAACTTAGTCAGCTGAGATTCATGTGTTCAAATCACTGGAATAGGATTTGAAACCACAATTTTCTGATTCAGAGACAAGTGAACTCTAACCGGGACTGTTATTGAGTATAAAGAATAAAAGAACAAGAGAAAGATTATGACACTATACAGGTAATAATGCTTACTTTCAATCTGTTTTAAATTGTAGTAATTTGATCCATTATCATTCCCTCCCTCTAATATTAGTTATATCGCTCTTGAACTTTAAATATTTGAACTGATCAATAAGGTTTCCAAAGTTGCCTTTCAAATATAAAGGACAGTTTTCTTAGCATGCTAAGTAACTTGTTGTTTTTGACAGTGTTAATAGCTGCCTAGTTGTGAGCACGTCTTGGCCATCTGCCAAGTCATTTTGTGAGCTGGGTTTGTTGTGGGCAGAACTTCATCAAGATTGATTCTTCCCATTTCCCAGAAATCCCCATTGGGAGGATCTCCATGAGACAAGTTTAAATGTGCCCTGCAGAATTTCCGTGAATAACATGTTTTGACTCATTGTCTAAGGAGGCATTACCGGTTCTTATTTTGTGGAATGCGATGAATCAAATGTACCAGTGTCAGTGGGCGAGCATTTTGAGAATGGCAACCATTGTTCCATGAAGTTTAAATTGATCATAATGAGGAGAAATCTCATGTCCAACTCTTTAACCAGAGGTAAGTTATGTTTAACGGGAGGAAAGGGAGCATGACCAGAGTAAATTAAAACCAAGAATAGTTACTGGATAGTGGAAAACATTTAAATGAGTGATAGAAACATAGAAACAGAAAATAGGTGCAGGAGTAGGCCATTCGGCCCTTCGAGCCTGCACCGCCATTCAATATGATCATGGCTGATCATCCAACTCAGTATCCTGTACCTGCCTTCTCTCCATACCCCCTGATCCCTTTAGCCACAAGGGCCACATCTAACTCCCTCTTAAATATAGCCAATGAACTGGCCTCAACTACATGTGGCAGAGAATTCCAGAAATTCACCACTCTCTATGTGAACAATGTTTTTCTCATCTCGGTCCTAAAAGACTTCCCCCTTATCATTAAACTGTGACCCCTTGTTCTGGACTTCCCCAACATCGGGAACAATCTTCCTGCATCTGGCCTGTCCAACCCCTTAAGAATTTTGTAAGTTTCTATAAGATCCCCCCTCAATCTTCTAAATTCTAGCGAGTACAAGCCAAGTCTATCCAGTCTTTCTTCATATGAAAGTCCTGACATTCCAGGAATCAGTCTGGTGAACCTTCTCTGTACTCCCTCTATGGCAAGAATGTCTTTCCTCAGATTAGGAGACCAAAACTGTATGCAATACTCCAGGTGTGGTCTCACCAAGACCATGTACAACTGTAGTAGAACCTCCCTGCTCCTATACTCAAATCCTTTTGCTATGAATGCTAACATACCATTCGCGAGTTGCAGGCTAGGTATATACCCACAGGGAGAAAAGTAGGGGAAACACTCCAAAGATCTTGGGAGTGATAAAGGGGAATGTGATGAAAGAATAAAGTAGGGTGTTTGATGCCGACCAAATGTGTACACTGATAGGAGAGATAGAGAGGATGTGTGTTCGATAAATCACCGGATTCAGACAACAGTTTGTATATCACAGTATTTTATTACACTGCCTAATAAGACACATAAACTCACGTATCCGCATATGCACTCGCAAAACCCCGAGTACACAGCAAAGCGCGCCGCCGGAGAGTGACCTGTTGTCAATCTCCTGGCACCGTTCGCAACAAGGTCTGAGGCTGGGGTTCTCTCCTCCTCTGGAAGAGCCCCAGACACGGTTCTTTATGGCGTTTCCCGTCCATTCAGACTGTGCCATGCCCCCTCCCGTGAGCCAATCATTAACCCATCTAATCAGGCCATGCCACACTTAGCCTGTTGTGCACACCGTTTCTGCACTACTTAAGGGGGCTACCCAACTATTGCAGTGTTTTGCTCACCAAACCCAGACATAACTAGATATTCCCAGACTTGTTATCTTACAATACAGAGGAAAATAAGCGGGGACAGGAGAGAATAGGAGAATAGAATGGCAAAGAACATAAAAAGTACCACAATATTTCTTTTGTGGAGCTAGACGGCTATCTCTTTATAGAAACAGGGTACAAACCAGGAAAATTTAATGTATGTTTTAGTTTATTTTAGATTTAGAGATACAGCATGGAAACAGGGCCTTCAGCCCAGCAAGTCTACGCCGATCATCAATCACTTGTTCACACTAGTTCTAACATCCCACTTTCCTTTCCATTTCTTACAGTATAGGGGAAATTTTACAGAGGCCAATTAACCTACAAACCTGCACTTCTTTGGGATGTGGGAGGAGCCTGGAGCACACAGAGGAAACCCACTGGGTCACAGGGAGAACGTGTAATAGCCACACAGACAGCACCTGATGTTAGGATCAAACCGGGGCCTCTGGTGCTGTGAGACAGCAGCTTTACCAGCTGTGCAACTGTACTGCCCCTTGACCTTTACCGAAGAAGATACTGCCAATTTCTTGCTCTGAACAGAATGAGTGAAAATAATCAGTAAGGTGAAACATAAAAGGGCTAACTTTGTTGAAAGTAAGTAAGTCATCTGGTCCAGGTGAGGAAACTTTCTCAGTTGCTTAGGGATATGTGGGTGGTGTTTTCAAAAAGGTTTATCATGATCTTTTTAAGCCTCCCTAGATAAGTGGAGTTGCTAGGGTGCTAGCAAAAGGCAAATATATGCTTCTTCAAAAAGAAATTTAAGGACCTGGCAGGCAACTCAAAAGACCAGGAGAACATTAAAAACAGAATTATGTCATGTTCTCTCTTGAGCCATCTCCACCATTCATTAAGATCATAGCTGATATAATTGATGACCTGAAGTTCACTTCTCTGTCTGGCCACCATTATCCTTGATCCCTGTAGACCTTAAATATCTATTGCCATAAACCTTAAGAATCCTTAATGAATGAACATGTATGGCTCATTGAGATAGAGAAGACCAAAGATTCAGAACGTCTAAGTGAAGTAATTCATATTATTTATTTATATCAGTCTCAAATTCCTTTATACGGATGGTAGCTAATTAATACTGGATTCCCCTACCAGAGAAATATCCTCACAGCATCTACCCGAGGAAGCTTCCTACCAATTTGTGTTGCAATAAAATAATTTCTCATTCTTTGGAACTCAGCCCAAGCCTAGTCAATTCGAGCTTTCCTCATGATATTACATTCATCTCGAGTAAACTTAATGAACCTTTACTATATAGTCTCCAAGGCAAATATATAAATATATTCTTCTATAATAAGGAGACTAATGCATATGTAGTTTTCTTTGTGTGGTCTCAGCAAAGCCCTGTACAGTTAGTTGTAGCAAGGAATCCTTATTTGAAGTCCTTCCCCCTAGTAATGACTAACATTTATTGTGCCTTATAATCACTAACATGCCAACTTCCTATAGTTGCAGATCTCTCTAAACATCATCATTTGCTTCACACCAGTTGAATAACATTATGCTTCTCTATTCATTTTACTTTAAATGTTCTCAGATTGCACTATCAGCCATCCTTTTGCCTACTTATTTCATATGTATTTATCCTTTTGCAGGCTCTTTATGTCTTCCTCGTAGGTTATTTTCCAGTTTTCTTTGTACAAAAACTCTCGTAGATACCTGCAGCACCCCATTAATTACAGCCTACAAAAGTGAAACTCACCCATTTATTCACACTGTTTTCTGTCAGTTAACTAATCCACTCTTCTTGTTAATGAATTACTTCACTATCTTTACTTTGCAGAATAACCTTTATAGGGATTGGAATTACTAATTCCCAAAAGGTCAGTACCAGGACTGTTGCTTGTGACAAATTAAACAGGGAAAAATATCACCATTTACAGATAGTGCCAAACTTGGTAATTGATGCAAAATGACACGGATAGGCAAGTGGCAAATTAAATTCAATACAGAGAATATTACGTGATGCATTTTGACAGAGAAACAAGGAGAGCCACAAAATGCTAAATGGTTCTTTTCAAAATCTTGTGCAGGAACAAAGTGACAAAAGTGTATTTTGAGCATAAATCTTTGGAAATGATGGGATATATTGAAGGAGCAGTAAATGCAGGAGCATGGGCTTCATAAGCAGAAACACACAGTGGAAAAGCAGTTAAATTGAAACTGGATTGGTGCATTCTAGTTGGGGGCATCAAATTTTACAAAGGATGTGAAGATCCTAGAAACGGTGCAAACGAGATTTTCCAGAATACTTCTATGGATGAGAGATACAGTAAGATTAGCTAATCTGCCATTGGTTGGATGATCAGAATGAGAGGAGATATGATAGAATTGTACAAAATTATGAAGTTTGGATTGGTTAACTATGGAGAAACTGTGAATGGCTCTCGGACGAGGCACATCAATTCTTTGCAAGGGGCAAAAGATGGATGTGAGGAAAAATTATTTTGTTGCATAGCGAATGTTTATGATCCGTAACTCATTGCTTGTAAGTCAATCAAGGTTTTTTAAAGGAAATTAAGAATACTAATTTAAGGCTACAGAGAAAGAATGTGGAAATGGAGCTCCACAATGGCCTTGACTATCTACATGGCCCGGCACAGATACAATGAGTCAAATGGTCCCCTCTCTACCTAATTGATTATAAGATCGAATCATATGTGTGTGAACCATCATTTAGCCAACAGTCCTCATTCACCAGAAGGTTGCAAAATCCTGGACCTTCATGGAAATCAGTTTACTCTGGCTAGATACAGCCTCACACTCATTCAGAGCCTCAATCTTTGATGGTCTGGTGCTCTGTAGATGAATATAACTGATGGAAAAGGCATTATACTGACAATGGATAAAATAGGGCAGCCAATATTTCTTATAACATGGTTCCGAAACAAAGTAATTTGTGCAGTTGAAACACAAAATCGTCTGTGATTTATGTTTTTATCAATCTGTAAGCCTTCTGAGTATTCTTTTATTGCCTGTTTCCCCTCTTTGAGTGTCTTATCATTTTCTTCCTGTCATTGCCAGTGGCGGGTTAATGTACTTCCTGCTCCATCAGCCTTTGTTCTTGCGGAAATATATGGTTTCACGGAGAAGTCCACATTTATTTTAGCATGGAGGATGATTAATCTAACTCTGATGCTTAGATTACGCCATGATATATTTTAACTGCTTCATTTAATACATTTTTAACCAAGTCAAATTCAATAGACTATAAAAACATCAGGACGTGGATTTGTAAATCTAAAAGTACATCAGACCACAGATTTCCTTTTAATCCTTGTAATTTAGGGTTTTTTATTGTAAAGTAGCTGTAATCTGGAAGCTATGATTAATAATATCTTGAGAGGACACTTTGCTATATGTAATGTCTATCTCTGGTTTTCATGCATTTGCCCTTATTGAATTCCTCATGTTGGAAGCAATTATTCTTGAATATATCTTTGCCTATTATTGAAACTTAATTGGTGAAGTCTTTTTTCAACATAACCAGTTCCTATTTATTTCAAATTATTATTATTTTTTATCATCTTCCAATTTTCACTGTTCATGTTCTGCATTTAATATTCCTGTTTTTCTACACCATAAGAAGGAGAGGGTTGAAGAAAAAAGACACTGTTGGAAAAAAGTGCTGCAGGAACTCAGTGGGTCAGGCAGCATGGATAGGTGACGTTTCGGGTCAGGATCATTCAGACTGATTGTGGGGGGTGGGGGGACGGGAAGAAAGCTGAAAGAGAGCAGGGGCAGGACAAAGGCTGGCAAGTAAGATTTGAAGAATACTGATTGGCATCATGAAGCAATGAATGAGAAGTGAGTAAGTTTATAAGTGATATCAATAAGGTGATCTCATTGAAATATACTAGTCATACAGAGTAGATGCAGTACAGACATTTCTCCTGTCTGGCATTTCAATAAATAGTAGTCACAGTCTTATGATAAGCGTTCAAAAATTCTAAACAAAATGAGAAGAAATGACCATCTTGAGGGTGTTGAAGTTTTGGAACTCACTACCCAAGAGGGCTGTGGAGGCCAAGTTATTGAGTACATTCAAAACCAGTGATCAACACAAATATACATATGAAAATGTTTTTATACATGGGGTTGGCGCAGTAAAGTGAATTAAATTAAAGTTTGATCAAAAACTCATTGAATGGTGGAGCAGTCACAATAATCTAAATAGCCCACTCTTGTTTCTGTTTTCTTTCTCCCATGTTTTGTGTAAACTGGAGATGTGACTGGTTTGGAGAAGCAACAGGAGATCATTTAGAAAATATATTATTCTTTGGATATGGATATCACTGACTTATCTCCTTGTGTCATTTCATACTTTGGAGTGGATGCATGGCCACTTTAGGGAGCATTAAAGCGCATTGTTATGGGTATGGGACTGGAATGATATGCAGGTGATTCTGGATAAGAATGGCAGGTTTCCTTCCTGAAGTATTGAACCCAATAGGTTTTATGGTTTATCGTCACTTCCACTATTAACAGCTTCTAATTTGCAGATATAAAAACATGAATTCAAACTTACAAATACTATGGCTGAATTTGAATTTACAGTCGGTGGATTATAGTCTTGGCCTCTCAATTGCAGAATGAGTAACGTAACTGTGAAACAAGGCACCCAAATGGAAAATAATCATGTCTGAATGATAGCAGTGAAATTTTACAGAAGCTGATGGATCTGCCATCACAATGTCATTAAAGGTAAAGGTTAAAACAGACCCAAGAACATAAAGCAAGGTTACGCAAACTTAACTCGGGCATTGATGCTTTGCACCATTTGAAGTTTAACTGTGTCACTGAATAGACACTTTTTCTCTCACTTACTTTTAGCTTGGGAACATGATGGGAGCAGAATTCTTATAGATTTTCTGCCTGAATTTCACTGTAATTTAGATGGAATTCAGGTGAAAAAGCAGGTGGCATTGGCAGTCAAATAAAGGGTTGTGCATCAGGGAAAATGTGAAGGTTGGGAGTTAAGGAACTGGGTCTTCCTTGATTAGGGGACAACCATGGAGGTGGGTTGTCAGCCCTGTGTGTTGGGGATGAGGGTCACGATCAAATAGTCAAGAAGTATGTTTGTTGGTCACTTTAGCAAGAAAATCAATCTAGTTTAATACAATTGTTATCCTGGGAATGCAAATAATGGGTGCTCTTGGGACAATTAAGTCAAATTTCCAAAAGAACTGCTGTACACAATGTTATTGTATGTGTGGCCGTTGTTGAAATCAAGAGTCAAGAGTGTTTTATTGTCATGTCCCAGATAAAACAATGGAATTCTTACTTGCTGCAGCACAACAGAATATGTAAACATAGTACAATCTATATAACTAAAAGTCTCATCTTGACCACTTCCTGTCTGCGCTGTATATTGATTGTTTTTAAAAATGGAAATGAAATGAAAATGCAATTAGCTGTTTGGCCTGCCCTGTGCTTGAAACTGCAATGGAAATGGAAATGAAATGAAAATGCAATGAGCTGTTTGGCCTGCTCTGTGCTTGAAACTGCAATGGAAATGGAAATGAAATGAAAATGCAATGAGCTGTTTGGCCTGCCCTGTGTTTGAAATTGCAATGGAAATGGAAATGAAATGAAAATGCAATGAGCTGTTTGGCCTGCCCTGTGCTTGAAACTGCAAAGGAAATGGAAATGAAATGAAAATGCAATGAGCTGTTTGGCCTGCCCTGTGCTTGAAACTGCAATGGAAATGGAAAGGAAATGAAATGAAAATGAAATGAGTTGTTTGGCCTGCCCTGTGCTTGAAACTGCATTGGAAATGGAAATTTCCATTGCAGTTTATGATCTGCAGAAAAATATGAAAAATTTCTAAAATTGATTCTCCACCCTCTCCCCCATTCTCTCTCACAGACTCTCACCTATTTGGGGCAGAATTTCTGGCAGTTTCTGAGCTGCCAGCCCACCAGGCCTGAGTGACTGAGCTGTCAGCCCACCAGGCCTGAGTGACTGAGCTGCCAGTCCACCAGGCCTGAGTGACTGAGCTGTCAGCCCACCAGGCCTGAGTGACTGAGCTGCCAGCCCACCAGGCCTGAGTGACTGAGCTGCCAGCCCATCAGGCCTGAGTGACTGAGCTGCCAGCCCACTAGGCCTGAGTGACTGAGCTGCCAGCCCAAGAATCCATTCGGCCCTCAATATCCATACTAGTCCTCTGGAAACCAGTCCCTTCAGCCCACAACATCCATACTAGTGCTCCAGAAAGCCCCCCCCACTTAGTCTAGTGTAAATGATAAATGAGAGAGAGAAAAAAAAGTTCAGTGTGTGTATATATACACATACTCACATATGTTTATTTATTTATATATATATATATATATCTATATCAAAAAAAAAACCAATAACAGTGCAATAATAATAATAATAGTCTATTATAGTTCAGAGCTTATGAGGTTGTCGTGTTTAATAGCCTGATGGCTGTAGGGAAGGAGCTGTTCCTGAACCTGGACGTTACAGTTTTCAAGCTCCCGTACCTTCTTCCCGATGGCAGTGGTGAGATGAGTGTGTGGCCAGGATGGTGTGGGTCTCTGATGATGTTGGCTGCCTTTTTGAGGCAGTGACTGATAAATCCCTTTGATCGTTGGGAGGTCAAAGCCGGTGATGGACTGGTCAGTGTTCACAACTTTTTGCAGTCTTTTATGTTCATGGACGTTCAAGTTGCCGAACCAGGCCATGATACAACCAGTCAATGTGCTCACCACTGTGCACCTGTAGAAGTTCAAGAGAATCCTCTTTGACATACCGAATCTCCGTAATCCTCTCAGGAAGTAGAGGCACTGATGTGCTTTCTTTATAATTGCATCTGTGTGTGGTGTTCAAGGAAATTCAGTCCAAAAAGGTGACTGGTTGTATTTCTAGGCTGCCATTAATTGGATATTATTGTGTTTCACTCAGAGTAAAGTCATAGAACATAGAACATGTGCCACACATGATGCCAAGTTAAACTTATCTTCTCTGCCTGCTAAAAACATGATTCAACTGATGGATAACTCCGCCCAGCAAGTAGACTGGATTGTAATGGAGAAAGAGGATTGCTCCTCTAGAAACATTGGAGCGATCCTCCTCTCTCCAATGAAATTGAATAACATAAACTATAATAAGAACCCAATTATTCATAGTACAATCCGTATTTGGAAACAAATAAAACAAAATTTAAAATTAAGAAACTTATCACTTTTATTACCTATAGTCAATAACCCTTCGTTTAGTCCTTCTATTATAGATAAAGCTTATACACAATGGGATAGACTAGGAATTAAAACGCTTGGTGACTTGTATGAAACTGGAAAATTACTTTCATTTCAACAATTACAAATAAAATATAAACTCGGAAATAATCAATATTTTAAATACTTTCAAATATGCGACTATTTGAAAAAATATACAAAAGATCATCATAATAACTCAGCAGATGTACTGGACGAGGCAATGCAGATAAAAGCGGAATCAGCAAACTTAATATCATATTTGTATAATATTATCTTAAATGCACAAATACCATCTACGGAGGGTATCAGAAGAGACTGGGAACAAGAGTTAGCTATTAAAATTTCAAAGGAAAGTTGGAATGAATACTTATTAAAAGTGCATAAATGCTCGATTAATGTAAGACACACTTTAATACAATTTAAAATTTTACATAGATTATATTATTCGAAAACTAAAATTCATAAAATTTTCCCAAACGTATCATCTATTTGTGATAAATGTCAATCCCAAGAAGCAACTATAGCGCACTCATTTGTCTTCTGTACAAAAATTCAAAAATTTTGGAATTAAATTTTTGAAATTTTTACAAAGTTATTTAAAACAAGACTGATACCCAAAGCAGAATGGATTATCTTCGGAATAACGGAAGATGATCCAGAACTAAATGTGTTTCAAAAGAAACTAATGGACTATGGGTTAATAACTGGAAAAAAGCTAATTCTAAAATTTTGGAAGAAGGCTCCAATACCAACTATAAATATGTGGATTTCAAATATGTTTGAAACATTACACCTTGAAGAGATAAGACTCCTCCTAGCAGGTAAACCAGATCACTTCCACCTGACGTGGTCTGCATTTATAGAATTATTACAAACATAGGGTGCAAAAGTACTTTAAAAAAATATAAAAAATTGAGGTCAGGTCAGGATAGTTGAAGAGTTGGTATGTCCTATTTACGTGATGCTCAAAAAAACAACAACATTTGTTTCTCTTTTTTTCTCTTTCTCTTTTCTTTTCTTAGGGCCTATTTCTTAACTCTTTTTCTTTTTGTTTTTAATTTCGCTCTTATAGGGTCTTCGTCCTTTTTTGTTGTTACATTTTCTACACTTTTCTACACTTGCACTTTTTCCTTCACTTTCTTCTCTCTTTCAATCTTTTCTTTTTCTAGTGTAAAAAAATAAATAAAGGGAGTACATTAATTGTAAGAAGATATAAATGACGAGTATTAATGTATGTGGTTGTAATGTAATGTACTTCTAATAAATAAAAATTAAAAAAAAAAAAAAAATCTTCTCTGCCTGCAGGTGATCTATAACCATTTTAATTTTCAAATGCTTAACACTAAAGAAAAAACATTTTAAGATTTAGGCAAAGATCTCTGTTAATATCTGGGCACTTCCATAGACTACTAGCTGTGATTCCCGATGTCCATCCCCCCCCCCCCCCCCCCCCCCCCCCCCACCCACCCAACTGATCCCACATCCTCGTTATTGGTTGTTGTTGGTTTTTTTTCACCATTCCAGGTTTATGACATTGTTCCTAAAGCAAAGTTACCAGAACTGCACACAGTACTCCAAAAGAATGTAAGTCTCCATAATCTGTAGTTCTTTGTGTCTATATTTTATTGCTGCACTGCAAAATATCCTTAAGGTATGCCTACTTTGAAGAAATTTGCCACCTCTATTCTGTGAGACCATCTTTGACTGCTGCCCTTCTGTGATTCCTGCTGCTCTCATGCTCTTCAACCCTGTTCTGACCTGGACTTGCTAGCACATCCATGTGCATAACAATCTTCCATTGCCACAGTGAAGCCATTAGTAATTTGGAGGAACATTACCTCATATCATCAGGCCTCCGTAGAGGCAATAGCGGGGGCTTCATTTGGCCTGACTTTTTTGGGTGAACTGGGGCTGGGGACTGGACATTGTGCCTTCCCCCACAGTGGAAATCATTGTGGGGGATGATTTTTGTATGTAATTGTTTGTAATTGTATTTGTTAGTCTGTGTTCAAGATGGCGGTCGGAGGGGAGAGTGGACGCTGGCGCGGCTTCGCTGCCGCTGCTCTCTCCTCAAATTGTGCTTCTGATTTTCTTTTTTGTGTTTTTGGAAGGAATTCTGTCCCTGATTTGTGTATTGGTCTTTATAACTTTTTTTTTTTTAAATTCTGATTATATGTTTCCTATAAATCTCTGTAAGGTGTCCTTGAGACCTCGGTATAAGGCGCCCGTAAATAAAATTCATTATTATTATTATATTACACTTGCGTGGCTTATAACCTAATGGTATGAACATTGAATTCTCCAATTTTAGGTAACAGCCACCTAATTCTTTTTCTTTTTCCTCCCCACCCCTCCTATGACCCCAGTGCATACCCATTCTTCCACTCTCCCGTCCCTCTTGCCACCTCTTTTCCCCCACCCCTCCCCTACTTCAAATATGGTCTTACTAAAGTACTTTACAGCTAAATCATGACTGAATATCCCAACTCCTGCACTCAATACCTTGAGCAACAAAGGCATGGAAAGAATATCAACAGGAGAAAACATGTTGGGCAGGTGAGCTAGAGGGAGGAGTTGGGCAGGCTAGGACTTTATTCCTTGGAGTGCAGAGGCTGAGGGGTGATCTTAGAGGTGTATAAAATCATGAGTGAAATGGATAGGGTGAATGCACAGTCTTTTAACCAGTATAGGCAAATCAAAAACAAGACGTTTAAGGGGAAAGGGGCAAGATTTAATATGAACCTGGGGGGATTTTTTTTCACTCAAAGGGTGGTGGGTATATGTATGACTCTATGACTCTAACCCTCATGGATCACAGGAAAAATGTGCAAATCGACACAAACAGCATTTGAGATGAAATTTAAACCTGGGTCATGCAGCTATGTGCAACAATACCAATGTTGCAACACAATGCACTGTATCACTGTACTAATGCAGTGGCTGCTTACTGGTGAATGGATTGTTGACTCCCCTGAAAAGTTGTATGTGAAACCTAACGGAGGCTGAGTTGCTGGATGAGGAGAGATTGAATAGGCTTCAACTTTAAAGTTTTGAAGAATCATCACCATCTTCAACATTCTAAAATGGCTTGGCATGATAAATGTAGAAATGTCTGAAGAAGGGTTTTGGCCCGAAACGTTGCCTATTTCCTTCCCTCCTTAGATGCTGCTGCACCCGCTGAGTTTCTCCAGCACTTTTGACTACCTTAAATGTAGAGAGGATGTTTCTGCTGTCTGAGCAATGGCATAGTGTGAGAATAAAGGGAAGCCTACTTAAATCTGTGATCAGGAGAAATATCTTCTCTCAGGGTGGTGAATATTTGGAATACTCTATGTTGAACAGCCATGGCAACCCAATAATTGAAAACAGAGATCAAGAATCTTCTGGATATACAAGGGATATGTAGTCACCAGCAGAAAATGGCAGTGAGGTAGAGGATCAGCCCTGTTCTCAATAAATGGCAGTCATCAGTGAATCAGCCTTGTTCTTGATGAATGGCTGTGTTAGAAAGGGATATGTAGTCAGTGCTAGAAAATGACAGTGAGGTAGAAAATCAGCCCTGTTCTTGATGAATGACATTGCAGGCTTGAAAGGCTTACTCCTGCTCCAATTTTCTGTGTTCATATGTGAAAGAAATAAACAAGCTTTCCTCATTATATATTTGTTTCAGGCCATGGAATTGGTGGTTCTGTCCAGGCTATATACAAAGCTGAGCACCTTGCAGTGGGTTTCAGGAATTCTTAGATTGTCTGGTAGCTGGTAAATTCAATACCTTCATGCATATTTGCAAAGCTATCACTGTAAGTAAGCATATGTTTAATAATCTATTAACCATGACACCGCACTGATTGCCGGAGTCGTTGACTTCATGCAGTTGCCTGCCACATTTTCCCAATACCAGTGTCCTTTGACCTATGAAATTTATAGATGCTGAAAAATAAGATTTCACCTTTATCTAATTTCATGAAGTTTAAGAAATGATTAATGGTACTCTGTAAAAGGAACCATAAGAAACCAAACCTGGGATGTCTAAGAAGCGAGCCGGCAAATGTTTCCACATGCAACAGTCATGTTTCCTTGGAAAAGAAAACCAACTATAAGAAACCCAGGATCAACGTGGCCCAGTTTAAACCCACTTCTCCAAAAGGGATGATGTGCAGTGTTGTTTCATGCAAAGAAGTGTTAATGACTCTCTCCATCCAAAGAACATCTAACCACTAATATCCATACTTTAATATTCATAGATAAATAAGTACTTTATAACTAATTGTTTGGAATAGTGTAAAGGTAGTGCAACATTAATGCTTTATGACTAACATCCATTTTGAGCCCACAGATTCCCAGACCTATTTTGAATATACTTCATCACACTTGGCTTCCTGTAAGGACTTCATTTCATTCTCCCAGTTGCTTTGTTTCTGTCATAGCTGTTCTGATGACAACATTTCTACAGAGGTTCCTCTGAAACATGTCTTATTTATCCCTTACCTATGACTTACCCTGCCCATATGTTCTCAACTCTTCTCTTCCTGGCCAACACAAGTGTAGAGTTCCTCTGCTCCTCTCTTTTCACTTCACCCGCCTTTATGCTGAATAGATCATCTACCACCAACCTCTTTGTGCGCCTCCATCCCAAAAGAGTTAATTGTGGATGGTGATCCCTCAACTTCCAGGCCTCAACTTCCAGACCTCAACTTCCAGACCTTTGTAATTAGCTCTACAAATCTAGATTTGTTTTTTTAATTTGACGCTTTGAAAGAGGTACTACTGCACATGTATTGTACTAATAAACCTGGATCATTTATATCTGTACTAATGTATTTCATCAATCATTTAATTCACGTTCAATTTACATTTAATATGTGTTTACTTAAGTTTCTAGCAGTCCATGGTGTTTTAGAGACATGGGAGGAGTATAATTATTGGATCAGCGGTATTGTTGTAATATTATTTCGTGACCTCTGTTTGACCGGCAAAACTAATAACACGGCAAGGCTCTGGAACCAAGGGTGCTGGAAAATCTGTGGTGGACCTGTACTCATTTTGTCTGATCCATCTCACCCCCCAATCTCTTTACAGCCTAAAATTGCCATTTTTCCCCAGTTTTCACAAATTGTCTTCAACTTGAAATAGAACCCAAAATGCTGGAGTAATTGAACGGGTCAGGCAGCATGTCTGAAGGACATGGATAGGTGGCAGGCTGATGATTCCTGCATTTGAATTTCCCTTTAATTGGAAATATTAGCTGTTTCTCCTTCCAAAGGTGCTGCATACCTTCACTGTTCTGCGTTTTGTTTATTGATTTTCTATCCGCTAACAGATATTCAAGAGCATTACTATTGCAGAAACCCTCTGCCATTAACTTGGATTTTATCACCACTGGCTAGAAACTGGCTACTAGAAAAGGTGACAGACGGGTTAACTTGTGGTGAGTGACTCACCTCCCAACATCCCGAGGTTTTTCCATATTGGAAAAATAAATCTGGAGCATGCTCTCCACTTGTCTGGATGAGAACATTTCCAATGTAATTCAAGAACCTCAATCCACTTTCCGGGGATATATTGCCTTGGAGAGACGGGTGCACGGACAGCCTCCACACGGTCCTTGACAGAGACACATTGGGGTCCAACAGCACAGACTCACAATGGTTGAGTCGCTCGCTGCTGCAGCCTTCTTCTTCCTTCTCAACCATTGTAGTGCTCCACCTGCTTGCCACCCACCATCCTCTGTCTGTTTCACAAGATTTTCTTCTTATGATATGCTATATCAGGAAGCTCCCCTTGACCTGCCCGTCATGAGTGACCCCGCCAGGAGCATAGCTCCAGAAGGTGTAGCTCTCAGAATCTTAGTCACATGCAAGCTTCTCCACCATGATAAGGATCCTTGGAGAATTATACCAGCTATAAAATGCCACTAGGTAATCCGTACAGTTCCTTCAAGACCTACTGCCTCTGCCAGCAAGATGCATAAGACTAACTGACACATGGGAACACCACTACCTGCAGGTTCCCCTTCAAAATGCACACCACTGTGACTTGGAAAGGTATTGTTTTTCCTTTATCATTGCTGGGTCTAAGTCTTGGAACTTATTCCATGACGATATGAATGCACCTTTACTAAAAAAACTGCAACTTTAGGGTGGCACAGTGGCGCAGCTGGTCGATCATCTGCCTCACTGGTCCAGAGACCCAGGTTCAAACATGAAGCTAGCCTCCCTGTTACTACATGGGTTTCCTCCAGGTGCTCTGGTTTTCTCCCACATCCCAAAGACGTGTGGGTTTGTAGGTTTATAGGCCACTATAAACTACTCTCAGCGTGTAGAGAGAGGATGCGAAAGTGGGATAACATAGATGAACGGGTGATTGATGGCGTGGACTCGGTGGGCCGAAGGACTTGTTTACATGCTATATCTTTTAATCAATTCAATCAATCATTCAAGAAGGTGCTTTGCCACTTCCTTCTCAACGGGAATTAGGGTGGGCAATAAATGTCGGCCTAGCCAGTGATGAATCGTAAAACTTGAATTTACAAATTCATCTGGACACGTACTGTTCTATGCTGAACTGAATAATTTACAATGTAATGTGCTGTTGCTGTACTTGTCTATTACTTACGTGCAAAATATTTGCAGTTGAGTTGAATGATCAGGATTCCTAGTTCAGTTTTTGGCTGTTACGTTTCTTTTGAAACGATAACCAGAAATAATGAGCAGACTGCAATTGTTTAAGTTAGTATGCACTTAGTAATTAATCAAGACTTCACCAAATAATGTCTGGTAGGTGTAACTCAAAAGTAGGGAGATTAGTTTACAGAATTTTGAAGTGTCATGTATCTATGAGGTGATTGAAGCGTATTTTGGATGTAGTCCAATCACAATTTACATCTCATGCCTTTTGAGACTTGAAGCTTTCTTAGATTCAGTGAAAAGTCAAAATGAAACTGATCTTGGTGACTTTTTGAACAGAGGTCATCTAATATCGGCTCCAACACTAAACTCACGTTGTAGATAAATATCCTAATTTGCAGACTGGCTGGAAATTCTGGCAGTAATTCAATAATCTTAATTTTCAATTTTCTTAATTACATTTAACAAATTTGAATTAAGTTTAGTTAACTTCAGTTTTTACACAGTTTGGTTCTGCAAATTATAATTTCCTTTATGTATTTTAATAATGTTTATTACTTACCTCCACACAGAAGAATGGAAAAGTTCCTATTTTCTGAGCAAGATTTATACTATTTCCATAATCTCCAAACCAATCAGGTGGCTCATTAATTCAATTCCCGCTTAAAATGTGATGGACGTGTAAAGATAGTGAGCAATGTAAGGCAATATCATTAATCTTAATAACTATTCAGTCCTTTTAATTGTAAGAAGCTCATATATAATTAAACATCTGTGATGCTTGATTAAAATTATTGAATTAGACACATTCCATCTAACATTGTATTAGCCATTTGGAACAGGGTTTATTTGAACAGCACATGGAAGATCTACCTGATAATTGAATTAATGATCCATACTACATGTTAATAAAAAATGAGCACTACAATAATATGTCTCAATAACTGGTATAGGAACCCTGATATCATTTAGTTTCAAATAATATTCTAGTAACTTAATGTCATTTTGTAGCTTAATGGCCAGCATTCTCCTAGAGTAGGGGCAATATTTGCCAGCCGTCACAAGCGAAGAAATGGTGGGGTTAATAATAACCATCAATTCTTATGGTATTATAATTTTATTCCAGCATTGGCTGTTTTTATTTACAATTTCCAGAATCTGATTTATTTTTTAATTGGCTGGAATCTCTTTGATTGCCAGTGTGGAGAATATTGAGTGCTGTGTGTTGTCACTTCCACACACTTGGCTCCACTGACTTTCAGCTCAACCGAACGTGTGGGGGTGAGTGTAACCAGCGGTCATGTTCCCACATCCCGTGCTCTGTTGACCAGTGATGAATGAGGTCCCACCTGGTTTTATTTGTTCATTTGCAAGTGGCATCTTCATTATCATTGCTTTATTTTAGTTTATGAGATACAGCGTAGAAACAGGCCCTTTTTCGTACCAAGTCCATGCTGACCAGTGATCACCCGTAGACTAACTAGTTCTATCATGCACACTAGGGACAATTTAAAGAAGCCAAACCTGTATGTCTTTAGAATGTGGAGGAAACCAGAGCAGCCAGAAAAAACCCACATGGTCAGAGGGAGAACGTACAAACTTTGTACAGACAACACCCAAAGTCAGGGTCGAGCCAGGTTCTCTGGAGCTATAAGGCAGCAACTCTACTGGTGCACCACTGCCGCTTTATGATTTGCTGCTAATTGATATTTACCTTTTTTAAAAAAAATATCTGTAAGCTGAAGTACATTTTACAAAATGCAATGTCATTTGGTTAATAAAGCAATGAAGAATCTAAATTTCACCCGTATTATCAGAAATTCAAATAACACGTACACTAATGGTCCAAAAAGAGAAGTTGGCTTGGGATGTCATTCAGTGCCAAACCCATGTAACATCAACAGGAAACATGCCAGTCGAGCCACATCACACCATAAAATACAAATAGGAAACCTGCTAGGCGGGGAATAAAGAAATACATAAGAATACAATATAGGCCCTTCGGCCCACAATGTCTGTGCTGAACACGATGCCGTTAAACTAATCTCCTTTGCCTGCACATCCATATCTTTCTATTCCCTACGTATACATGTGCCTAACTGTGTCTCTTAAATGCCCCTATCGTATTTGCCTTCACAACCACTATCCGAGCAAACAGCTCTCTGCTGAATATGTATGGTGTAAAACCAATAGCTAATTTGCCATCAGCCAGTCTAACCTGAACATAATGACTAATATAACCCCAATATATTCAGCACGGATATTGTGAACCAAAGGGCCTATTTCTGTCCGCCGAGTTACTCCAGCACTTTGGGCCTATTCCTGTGCTGTACTGTTCTATATAACTGTAACTCTATAAAATAACCTGACTAAACTCAAATTATGTGGGTCAGACGGAATTGAGTATATAGAGTGCATTCCAACACACTCAAGTGAATTGCTCATTCAGGAAACATCCTTACCCACAACAGTTCAGTTCCTGCATGCTCAGATGATATATTGGCCAGTTCAGGTGTTGGCCACACTTTAGTAAGAAACTGCAGATTGAACATAGAATATAAAACAGTACAGTATAGGAACAGGTCCTTTGCCCTGCAATGCCTGTGCTGAACGATGCCAAGACCAACTCTTATCTGCCTACATTTCATCCCTCCATTCTCTGCATTTCCATGTGCCTATCCAAAAGTCACTTAAATGCCACTATTGTATCTATCTCCACCTGTGTCCTCTAGTTTAAGTCCTCAGTACCCTTGGATAAAGATTGTGACCATTCACCTTATCTATAAGGTCTCTTTCATTTCAGGTAAAAAAAAGTCTCAGCCTATCCAACCCCTCTCCATAACTCAAGCCCTTGTTTAGTGTCGGCAACACCCTCGCTGAATCTTTTCTGCACCTTTTCCAACTTAAACGACAAGTTATTAAACGACAGTTATTAAAGATGGGATAGCAGCACATTTGGAAAGTGGTGAAATCATTGGACAAAGTCAGCATGGATTTATGAAAGGTAAATCATGTCTGACGAATCTTATAGAATTTTTCGAGGATGTAACTAGTAGAGTGGATAAGGGAGAACCAGTGGATGTGTTATATCTGGACTTTCAGAAGGCTTTCGACAAGGTCCCACATAAGAGATTAGTATACAAACTTAAAGCACACGGTATTGGGGGTTTAGTATTGATGTGGATAGAGAACTGGCTGGCAGACAGGAAGCAAAGAGTAGGAGTAAACGGGTCCTTTTCACAATGGCAGGCAGTGACTAGTGAGGTACCGCAAGGCTCAGTGCTGGGACCCCAGCTATTTACGATATATATTAATGATTTGGACGAGGGAATTAAATGCAACATCTCCAAGTTTGCGGATGACACGAAGCTGGGGGGCAGTGTTAGCTGTGAGGAAGATGCTCGGAGGATGCAAGGTGACTTGGATAGGCTGGGTGAGTGGGCAAATGCATGGCAGATGCAGTATAATGTGGATAAATGTGAGGTTATCCACTTTGGTGGCAAAAACAGGAAAGTAGACTATTATCTGAATGGTGGCCGATTAGGAAAAGGGGAGATGCAACGAGACCTGGGTGTCATGGTACACCAGTCATTAAAAGTAGGCATGCAGGTGCAGCAGGAAGTGAAGAAGGTGAATGGCATGTTAGCATTCATAGCAAAAGGATTTGAGTATTTTTATTTTATTTTAATTTTATTTAACCTTTATTTAACCAGGAGAAGTCTCATTGAGATTAAAAATCTCTTTTACAAGAGAGTCCTGGCCAAGACAGGCAGCAGCACAGTTCCACAGTTACAGACAATAATTTAAAAACAACAGAGAACATATAAATAGAGTCACATGCAGAATATCATCAAACAAAGCATGCACAGACAGAAGAGCCCACTTCAACATCATTAAGAAGGGATTTAAATCTGTTTATAGAAACCAGCTCCTTAAGTTTCAGTTCATTCTGCAGCTGGTTCCATGCGAAGGGAGCAGCATAACTAAATGCCCTTTTCCCCAGTTCAGTACGGACTTTAGTATAGGAGCAGGGAGGTTCTACTGCAGTTGTACAGGGTCTTGGTGAGACCACACCTGGAGTATTGCGTACAGTTTTGGTCTCCTAATCTGAGGAAAGACATTCTTGCCATAGAGGGAGTACAGAGAAGGTTCACCAGACTGATTCCTGGGATGTCAGGACTTTCATATGAAGAAAGACTGGATAGACTCGGTTTGTACTCGCTAGAATTTAGAAGATTGAGGGGGGATCTTATAGAAACTTACAAAATTCTTAAGGGGTTGGACAGGCTAGATGCAGGAAGATTGTTCCCGATGTTGGGGAAGTCCAGAACATGGGGTCACAGTTTAAGGATAAGGGGGAAATCTTTTAGGACCGAGATGAGGAAAACATTTTTCACACAGAGAGTGGTGAATCTCTGGAATTCTCTGCCACAGAAGGTAGTTGAGGTCAGTTCATTGGCTATATTTAAGAGGGAGTTAGATGTGGCCCTTGTGGCTAAAGGGATCAGGCGGGATGGAGAGAAAGCAGGTACAGGATACTGAGTTGGATGATCAGCCATGATCATATCGAATGGCGGTGCAGGCTCGAAGGGCTGAATGGCCTACTCCTGTACCTATTTTCTATGTTTCTATGTTTCTAAGTAGCTGGTAATTGTTGGTGCTTGTTGGGATCTGGGGCTGGTGTAGATCAGTACAGTGAGCAGGGTCAGTGAGTGTCAGAACGGTGCAGTGATTGTGGCCTTGCTACAAAACCCAGGGAGTCTTGGTGTGGCCATACTGAGCACTGGTGGACCATGTGCAGCTGTGGCTTCTGCAGTTGAAGGTAGAGATTGGCCTGGTGTTTAGTAGGTTTAATCCTGGGCTTCAGGGGAGTTGGATGAGTGGGAGGTGACCTGGAATCAGGACTGTTTGAACCCTGAAGGAATCACAATATTGGAATCAGTGAGAAAGCGGGCAGGGCAGGAATGACCAAAATCATACGGTGTGACTACAGAAGCCTAAGGGGCTGAGTGGCCTGTCCCTACTTCCTTTCTTCTGCTCTTAGTACAGGGGTTAGGAGCAGCAATGTTACAAGGGAACGGTTCATGGTAAGAGGGAGGTAATGAATATTCCAGAAGGGTTGGAGCATTGGCTGTTAGAACATTGAAAAGTACAGCGCAGGAACAGGCCTTTCAATGTCCACTTGGGCCTGGAATCTTGAATCACAAAGTGCTGGAGTAACCCAGCGGGTCAGACAACATCTGTGGAGGACATGGATAGGCAAAGTTTCAGGTCAGGAGTCTTCAGACCGATTGCAGTAGAGGGGAGATTGGGTTGTTTTAACTTCTCATTAGTATGATTCCTAAAAGTGATTTTTTTTGTAATTTCTGAAGCAGTGATCAGGCAGCGCGATGTCTTCTCCTGACATAGCATGCATACTTTACTGCTCTTTTCTCATCTGGGTCAAGCATCTGCTGAGCTTCATCCACATTCTGGACATTTTTCTTTGGTCTGGATTGTCTTGCTTCTAACTCGAAAAAATATCTTCTTTGACATTGTGTCATAGTTGTCTCGTTGTAGGACACTAATTGTTTTAATTCTTGATCTTAAACCATGTATTGTGCCTTTGTGTGTAATTTATTGTGTTGTAAATAATTTACTGTGCTTTTGTATATAATTTATTGTGCTTTTGTATGCAATTTATTCTATGTAATGTCTTGTATCTGGACCTTGAGTCTGTAATAAAAAGTAAGTAAGTAAGTTGGTCATTGATCATTTGACCTCCTTATCAGTAAAGGTCCTTTCACGTCCACTGGTACCCATTCACCAAGCCGCAAGAGACAGCAGATGCAAATTAACTGCTGGAAGAACTCGGCCAGCATATGTGGGTGAAATGGACAGACAACATATCGACGAACAAGAGGGACAGAAGAAGGTTCTCAAACTGAACTGTCATCTGTCCATTTCCCTTCACAAATGCTGTTGTTTGATCAAGCCCTGAGTCTAATTCACTTGAATTACCGGAATTTAATTCTGAAATATACTGGCATGCATTTATCTCTAAAGTTACTCACCATTAATGCAATTGGGATTTTTGGGAAGGAGTACTCTCTGGGGACCTGTCTTTTTCCCAGTGACATCACTGGGTTAATTGAGCTGCCATAAAGCCAACATTTCATCACATGTTACCACGAGAAATCACAAACTACACAAAGGAACATTTTGCAGTAACAGCAGTACTGAAAGGATTTGAGCATTTTATGTTTTTGTTTACTGGAACCCATTGACGATTTGTCCACTCAACCAGAAAGTATTATAAAGTTGCCTGACTCATCGCACAGCTAGGATAGTTTCTCTACCATATTAACCTACCTTTAATTTTATCTCTTAACTACACCAGTGTTGGTTTGTGAGATCTTATACCAGAGCACAAGGAAATATGAGGAGTAGGTTACCAGGCCGCTCAAGCCTGCCCCACCATTCAATGTGATCATGGCTGATCAATGCTGGCCTCAACTCTTTTAGGCCAGTTCCCTAAAATCCAAAATATCTCGATCTTGTAAATATTTATCTCTCTTCACTTTAAATATATCTAATGATCTGCCTTCTACAACCCGCAGGGGCAGAGTATCCCAGAGATTTACTGCCCTCCATTTCAAGTATTGCGTGCAGTTCTGGTCACCCCGTCACAGGAAGGATGTGGACATTTTGGAGGAAGTTTATCAGAATGATGCCTGGATTAGGGGATATTAGCTACAGGGAGAGGTTGAGCAAACTCGGATTGTTTTCTCTGGAATGCCAGCGGTTGAGGGGAGACCCATTAGAACTATATAAAATTATGAGATAAATTGTAAGGTAAGATAGACAAGTAGTGATAGATGCCTGGAACTCAACTGCTAGGAGTGGTAGTGGAGGCAGATACAATAGTGACATTTAAGAGACCTTTGGATAGACACATGGATATGCAGTTAATGAAGGAATATGGATTATGTTCAGGCAGATAAGAGTTGATTTTAGCATCATGTTCAACACTGACATTGTGGGCTGAAGGACTTGCTGCTCTGCTATACTGTTCTATGATCTCTGAAAGAAGAAATAACTGGCCATTTATTTTGTAGCTCTATCCTTTTATTTGTGACTTTCCCTCTGATAGTTACTTCCCAACATCTACCCTGTCGAGATCTTTAGGATCTTACTTGTTTGAATAAGGTCACCCTTCATTCTTCTGAACCCTAAACTGTTCAGCCTCTCCAGGTTGAACAACCCTGTCATCCTCGGAATTAGCCTGGAGACCGTCTCTTTTGGACTGTACCCAATGCTACTATATCCATTTTTTGTAAGGAAACAACAAGTGTCCCAGTTCTTCAAGTGTGGCCTCACCATCACGCTGTACTAAAACCTGCACTAAATTCGGCATGTTGGCGCAGCAGGAGTGATGCTACCTTACAGCAACAGAGAACCGGCTTCGATCCTGACTGTGGGTGTTTGTACGTTCTCCCCGTGACCATATGGGTTTTCTATGGGTGCTCCGGTTTCTTTCCATATTCCAAAGACATACAGGTTTGTCTGTTAATTGGCTTCAGTAAGAATTGTAAATTGTCTCTAGTGTGTAGGATAATTTTAGTGTACGGGTGATCGCTGGTTTGCGTGGACTCGGTATCTCTAAACTAAACTAAACCTCCTTATTCTTAAACCAACCCCTTCACAATAAGACTAATATTACTTCCGTGCTTCCACATTTAGCTTAACTTGTGAAAGCCAAATTGCATGTAACACATTCAGTAACAATTAACTAAACACTGAGGCATTTCAAATGGTAGATAGGCATTTATAGATAAATGTGGTAAGATTGTTTTGCCAATATTAAACCAATCCTGCCCCCTAGTGGGCTTATGAATATTTGTCTTTATTTATTTTATTTATTTGAATATTTATTTATTTGTCACTTACCTAAAATAAAATAAAAATATTAATTGGATGGATAAATAAAATGCATACCTAAACAAAATTAAATTAAATGTAATTAAATCATAACAATCAAATTTGCATTTTTTAATAATAATGAAAAAAATTCAATTCTTAATGCAAAATGTTACAGTATGATTCAGAATTTAATACAAACTGGCTAAAGTATTAAATCTTGAAGGATTCTCAAAATTATCAAAGAGGAAATATTCTAATGGAGTGGGCATCTGTGGAGAGAGAAAAACAGAGCTGACATTTCATTTGGTCTTTGGAGCCTTAATACTTTTTTCTAATTTTATTAATGTTAGTCAGAAAGATCTCGTTAAATGATTTCTTGCAAGATCAACGTAAAGTACCAAGATCTCCAAAGAATAGTGCCTTCGGAAAGTGATTTAAAACCCCCCCATATTTTTGCTTGTAACATGCTTGTAAATGAGTGTGGTAGCCATAATTAACATGTTGATATTGAAAGTGCAGATGCTAGAATCTTGAGCAAAATGCAAAGCGCTGGAGTAACGCAGCTGGTCATAAGAAGCCTCCGAACCCGAAATGTTGTCTATCCATTCCCTCCACAGAAAATGCCTAATCTGCTGAGTTACTCCAGCACCTTGTGTTTTGCTTTTTATTAGCCTGTTTATATTTGACTTATTTTTCATGCAAATTGGTATGTCATTTTCTGAGCTGGTTAGATTGGAATGGTGTCTCCAAGCCAAAATATCACCTTGTAACACAAGTAAGACAGAGCATATCTGTTGACCCAGGAGGTGGGACAACTGAATCACAAAAAACAGAATCTGCTGATCTGGCATGATCTATACAGTTAGATTAACAAACAAAAATACAGCATTCACCCGGTCGGCACAGTCTCAGTGGGTCAGAGCGCTAGTTTCCACCCTGCATCTCTAAACTAAACTAAACGAAATACTCAACATTTACAAGTATCTCTCAGGAGAAGGGATTTCTTGATTTATAACTTCCCCTCAGACCATTTAGGTGTTGTATAGCAGAATTTAACACAAATTGGCTAAAACAGGCACCATGCTATCTATCAAAAGCATCCTGATCTCCCCATAGCTAAACACTTTAATTCTCCTTCCCATTCCCACACAGCCCTTTATACAATAGAGAATAGGTGCAGGAGTAGGCCATTCGGCCCTTCGAGCCAAAACCGCCATTCAATGTGATCATGGCTGACCATCCCCAATCAGTACCCCGTTCCTGCCTTCTCCCCATATCCCCGGACTATCTTTAAGAGCCCTATCTAGCTCTCTCTTGAAAGTATCCAGAGAACTGGCCTCCATCACCCTCTGAGGTAGAGAATTCCACAGACTCACAACTCTCTGTGAGAAAAAGTGTTTCCTCATCTCCGTTCTAAATGACTTACCCCTTATTCTTAAACTGTGGCCCCTGGTTCTGGTGTCCAAACTCTTAATAATCTTATATGCTTCAATAAGATCCCCTCTCATCCTTCTAAACTCCAGAGTATACAAGCCCAGCCGCTCCATTCTCTCACCATATGACAGTCCCGCCATCCCGGGAATTAACCTTGTAAACCTCTGCTGCACTCCCTCAGTAGCAAGAATATCCTTCCTCAAATTAGGGGACCAAAACTGCACACAGTACTCCAGGTGTGGTCTCACTAGGGCCCTATTCAACTGCAAAAGGACCTCTTTGCTCCTATACTCAACTCCTCTTGTTATGAAGGCCAACATGCCATCGCTTTCTTCATGGCCTGCTGTACCTGCAAGCTTACTTTCATTGACTGATGAACAAGGACCCCCAGATCCTGTTGTACTTCCCCTTTTCCCAATTTGATACCATTTAGATAGTAATCTGCCTTCCTGTTTTTGCTATCAAAGTGAATAACCTCACATTTATCCACATTAAACTGCATCTGCCCACTCACCCAACCTGTCCAAGTCACCCTGCATTCTCATAGCATCCTCCTTACAGTTCACACTGCCACCCAGCTTTGTGTCATCTGCAAATTTGCTCATGTTACTTTGAATCCCTTCATCTAAATCATTGATGTATATTGTAAATAGCTGCGGTCCCAGCACCGAGCCTTGCGGTACCCCACTAGTCACTGCCTGCCATTCCGAAAGGGACCCACTAATCCCTACTCTTTGTTTCCTGTCTGCCAACCAATTTTCTATCCATGTCAGCACTCTACTCCCAATACCAAGTGCCCTAATTATGCCCACTAATCTCCTATGTGGGACCTTATCAAATGGGACCTTACCTTTCTGTCCTATTGTCAGAGCAAATTGGAGGAACAGCATCTCATATTTCGTTTGGGCAGCTTACAGTTCAGTGGTATGAATATTGATTTCTCTAACTTCAGGTAGCCCTGGCATTCCCTCTCTCTATCCCTCCCCCACCCAAGTCACACTAGCTTCTCGTTTTCACCTAACAAACAGTTAACAACGGCCTGTTTCCTTTATCATCGTTACTTTTTTGAATATCTTTCATTCATTGTTATCTCTCTACATCATCGCCCATATCTCTCGTATCCCTTATCCCTAACCAGTCTGAAGAACGGTCTTGACCTGAAACGTCACTCAGTCCTTCTCGCCAGAGATGCTGCCTGTCCCGCTGAGTTACTCCAACTTTTGTGTCTATCTTCGGTTTAAACCAGCATCTGCAGTTCCTTCCTACACATCCTGTTTTATACTTGAACCACATCACTCACTGTTGCACTATATTCTGTATAACAAGGACACATTGTATAATCTGCAGGGCACTAGAACAGTACAGTACGGGACCAGGCCGAATGTGATACCGTTAAACTAATCTCCTCTGCCTGCACATGATCCATACCCCTCTATTCCCTGCATATCCATGTGCCTTGTGACAGGATAAATGAGCAAATTGCTAATCCACAGGTCATAGTCTAAAGTTGAATTGGTTCAAGTGGTGTTCTGTAAACCAAATTTCATTTTCAGAATTTACTATTGAAGCTGTCTCCACCACCTCTTTAAGCAATGCATTCCAGATTATTACAGATAATTATTATTCACAAATGCATTGAGATTCAAAAGGAGGTAGAGGTGTATTAACCAGCTAACTCCCTTAAAATTGTTTATGTGTTCACATTTTAAGACTTGCTGCAGTTGGGGTGTCTGTAAAATTGTTGAGGAGCAGCCACATCAAAATGACTGCAGTTCAATAGAGGAACAGTGTGAAATTACACAGATGTAGAGAAAACATCTTGTTGCATGATTAAAGTCAAGTAAGTCTGAGTAATACTTCAAGGAGTCGATGCAGTAGTTCAGTTTGTAAGAGAACCATATGGAGTGTTAGTCATCCAGAAAGATCAAACACTTCCTGGATTCAATCCCATCTGTTGACTTGCCCAACTTCCATTATTTTCATTTATTTCAAAAAAAAACTTTAAACAGGACAAAAGATACATACAGAAAAAAAACTAGGCCAAAATACTAATAAATGTGAAGTCATTCACTTTGGGAAAAAAAATGATAGGGCAAGTTATTTTCTAAATGAGGTGGAGCTGCGTTGTAATGCAACGCAAAGGGATCTAGGGGTAGTAGTACATGAATCACTAAAAGTTAGTATGCAGGTGCAGCAAGCAATCAGGAAGGCCAATGGAGTTTTGGCCTTTATTGCTAGGGGGATTGAGTATAAAAACACGGAGGTCTTGCTGCAGCTGTACACAGTATTAGTGAGACCACATTTGGAATACTGTGTACAGTTCTGGGGTCCATACTTAAGAAAGGATGTACTGGCCCTGGAGGCAGTGCAGCGAAGGTTTACAAGATTAATTCCTGCAATGAGGGGATTGACATATGAGGAAAGGTTAAGTAGGCTGGAACTCTACTCTTTGGAGTTTAGAAGAATGAGAGGCGATCTCATTGAAACATATAAGATCGTGAGGGGCCTTGATCGGGTGGATGCACCGAGGATGTTCCCAATGATCGGGGAAACTAGAACTAGGGGACATAGTTGTAGAATAAGAGGGGGCTCTTTTAAAACTGAGATGAGGAAGAACTTCTTCACCCAGAGGGTGGTTAATTTATGGAATTCACTGCCCCAGGGAGCAGTGGAAGCAGAAACATTAAATATATTTAAGTCTAAAATAGATGTTTTTTTAGCTGCCAAGGGGATAAGGGGCTACGGGGAGAGGGCAGGGATATGGACCTAGGTATGGTTAGTATAGTAAGACCTGAGTGATCTCCTGGACAAGTGTCGATCGCCTGGATTGGGGTCGGAGAGGAATTTCCCGGATTTTTTTCCCGAATTGGACCTGGGTTTTTATCCGGTTTTTTGCCTCCCCCAGGAGATCACGCGGTTCTTGGGGTGGAGAGGGGTGATAGCGATATAAAGGGGAGGGTAGTGTCTTGTGTTCTGTGTCTTGTGTCTACTGTTTGTGGGTAAGGGTGTCTGTTTAGTGTTCAGCCATGAGCGAATGGCGGTGCGGGCTCGATGGGCCTGGTGGTCTACTCTCGCACCTACTTTCTATGTTTCTATGTTTCTAAAGCACTTCATACATTCTCTTTCCATAAAATAATGTAATACTCAATAGTGTTTGCTCCTATCTTTAAACACAACACATATTCCACTCATGTGGGCACCATGGGGTTAAATCCCTACTCTTGCTCAAAAGGGTATCCCCACCGGACTCAAGCCACTCAATGTCCTGCAGTGAAGAGAGACTGTGGCCCTCCCCCCCGGTACCTTCGAGCTGGCCGAACCAAGCTTCAGTGTGCCCTTCAGCATGTACTCCTGTAGTTTGGAATGGGCCTGCTGGTAACGTTTGACATCTCACTTTGCTGGGAGACTAACAGGTTTCGGGCAAACCAAAGAGCATCTTTTACTGAGTTGATAGTCTCCCGGCAACACTTACGATACGATATGATACGATAGAACTTTATTTATCCCAGGAGGGAAATTGGTCTGCCAATAGTCATAAAATACAACAATATCCATGAAACATGAAATTAAAGTGGCGAGTGGAAAGTCCAGGATTGGGGATGTGCAAAGGTGGCTGAGGCTGGGGGTGGGGCGGGGGGGGGGGGGGGAGGGGGGGAGGGGTAATCAGTCTATCTCATGATAGAAGGGGGAAGAGTTGTACAGTTTGATAGCCACAGGGGAAAAAGGATTTCCTGTGGCGTTCTATGGTGCATCTTGGTGGAACCAGTCTGTTGCTGACGGTGCTCCTTAGGTTGACCAGTGTGTCATGGAGGTCATGTATTGTCCAAGATGCTCTGCAGTTGGAGGAGTATCCTACCCTCCAAGACCATCTCCAGTAACTCCAACTCCACCCCCTGGACTGAGCCAACCTTCCTGATGAGCCTGTTAATTCTGTTGGCATCTGTTGCCTTCTCCCTGCTACCTCAGCACACAACAGCGAAGAAGATGGCACTGGCCACCACGATTCAGTTTGAAGAAGGGTCTCAACCCGAAACGTCATCTATTCCCTTGCTCCATAGATGCTGCCTCACCCGCTGAGTTTCTCCAGCATTTTGGTCTACCATCGATTCATAGAACATCTGCAGCATTTTACTGCAGACATTGAAAGAGTGGAGCCTCCTCAGAAAGTACAGCCGTTTCTGTCCCTTTTCATACAGTGCCTCAGCTTTCCTGGACCAGTCCAGTTTACTGTCCAGGTAAACTCCAAGGTACTTGTAATCCTTGGTAAACTGCACATCCACACCCTTGATGGAGACATGGGTGTTCCTCTCCTCCTAAAGTCCACCACTAACTCCTTTGTCTTGTCGGTGTTGAGCTGCAGATGATTCAACCCACACCACTCAACAAATTCGTTGACTACACCTCTATATTTAGCTATCCTCCCCTCACTGATGCAGCCCACAATTGGAGAGTCATCAGAAAACTTCTGCAGGTGGCAGGAGTCCGAGTTGTATCTGAGGTCCGAGGTGTAGATGGTGAACAGGAAGGGAGAGAGGACGGTCCCCTGTGTTGCTCATTACCATGTCCTAGACAGCTCTGTAGCCTGACATACTGTGGTCATCTGGTCAGGTTGTTGGTGATCCAGGACACCAATGGAGCATCCACCCACATCTTTGTCAGTTTGCTCCCTAGCAGTGCAGGCTGGATGGTGTTAAACGCACTGGAGAAGTAAAAAAAACATGTTTCTCACACATGCTTCCAGGCATATCCAGGTGAGCATAGGAATGATGGAGCAGATGGGGATGATAGTGTCCTTAACACCCATCTTTGTTTGGTAAGTGAACTGCAGACGGTCCAGGTAGGGTTTAATCAGAGATCACAGGTGAGTGAGCACCAGCCTCTCCAGGGTCTTCATGATGTCTGAAGTCAGCGCCACAGGTATGTGGTGATCGGAGGAGCTGGGACACATCCTCTTATGTACAGGGACCAGGCAGGATGTCTTCCACATCACAGGAACCCTCTCCATGCTCAGGCTCAGGTTGAAGATATGTTGGTGTACTCTGCACAACTGGCTGACACACGCCTTGAGTACCCTAGGGCCGACACCATTGGGACCCGTAGCTTTGCTTGGGTCTGCTCTGCTCTTTCCTCACCTGCTCAGTCTTGATGGTCAGGTGCGACAAAGAAAGGGCAGAGGAAGTGGACCAGGAGGATTGAGAGGGAGAGTCCGTCGGGGTGCAGGGGGGAGGGTGGGGAGGGGAGATTTTTCAAATCTAATAAAAAATAGGTTTAGCTCGTTGGCCCAGTCCTGATTGCTTTCCCTCCCCAGGCCACTAGTCATCTTGTAGTCTGTAATGCTCGTCATACTGCTCCACACATCCCTCATGTTGTTCTGCTGAAGTTTCAGCTCCAGCTCCAGCTCCGTCCTTGTCCTGTCTTAGTATTGATGTCCATCTCCAAGTGTGTCCTTGGCAGCAACCAATAAATGAGAAAGTCCTCAGTTATGGAGCCGCACCACCTTGGTCTCTGTTATGGTGGAACGTGCTTTAAGGAAATGCTTTTAAAAATACTTTTTTCTCTCTCATTCCTTCTATTGACCAATGGTTCAATTGAATAATTAAATAATCATATTAGTTCAATTTAGAGATACAGCTTGGAAACAGGACTTTCGGCTAACTAGGTCCATGCGGACCAGCGATCACCTGTGCACCTGTTCTTTCCTACGCACATTTCCTATGGACAATTTTACAGAAGTCAATTAACCTACAAATCTGCACGACTTTGGAATATGGGAGGAAACCAGAACACCCGGAGAAAAACCCATGCGGTCACAGGGATAACGTATAAACACCATACAGACAGCATCCTTAGTCAGGATAGAAGCTGAGTCTCTGGCACTGTGCCATTGTGTGCCTCTGTGCCACCCTGGGCCTTATTCTATGCCTGAATTCCTGGCAGCAACAAATAACAACTACCAGTGCACAAGAGAAATGATAAAGATAACTGGTATATGATTGCAGAAATATCATGAACAATGTTTCCGCTCAGAAGGATAAAACTAAGCAGAAAAGACAGACACTCTTCACTGGTGGTGTGTCTGCTGTTACCGACTTGGTTGTTAGTTTGAAGAAAAAATATAGTCTAAAGAAGGAGCACCATTAAAAAATCTAACATTCAGAATCTTTTCAATCCAGCACTATAAAGACTGAAAATTAAAAATTGGATATACTGAAAATTTATAAGAGGCACAAAATATTCTACAAAGCTAAAAGTAAAGCAATCAGCTGGCTTTGGATTTATAGTCATGGATTTATACAGCATGGAAATAGGCCATGGAGACCACGATGCCCCATCTAAGCTACTTCCATTTGCAAGGGTTTGGCACAGATCCTTCTTAACCTGATTGAAAACCTTCATCAAGCCAGCTGATCCTGTGCTTGGTGACCATTGTTCTGTTGTTCATAGATAGACACAAAAAGCTGGAGTAACAGCAGTTCAGGCAGCATTTCTGGAGAAAAAAGATGAGTGACATTTTGGGTCGGGACTCTTCGTCAGTCTGAAGAAATTCTGTTCTCTGCTTCTTCTCAGAAGTTCTTCTGTTGTTCATGGTGGATTTTCACTTTGCCGAGCAGTAACATTTATTTTGTGTAAGAAAGTGAAAGCAGAGTTAAACCAGTCTTAGATGCACCATTGAATGCGTAAACTTCGAGGGGTCTTTGCATCTTCAAAAAGACCATTGTTATTGTGTGTGGGTAAGAAGGAACTGCAGATGCTGGTTTAAACCGAAGATAGACACAAAAAGCTGGAGTAACTCAGCGGGACAGGCAGCATCTCTGGGGAAAAGGAAAGGGTGATCTTTCGGGTCAAGAGCCTTCTTATTGTGTGAATTGCATCTGAAAATAACACAATGGAATTGAAAGAACCTGAGGTTTGAATGATATTCCATCGTACCAACCACAGGAAACTTTGCATCACTGCAGACAATCAATGTCAATGTTTTCAGTCAATTTCATGACAAAGTTATAAGAGACCAGCGTTTTGCCTATAGGTTGCCACCACGAGAATATTCCTGGCTTCGATTATCCGTCTGTACGTCGCTTCTTATCTTTTGTTCTGGTCAGCTTCCAGTTGCTTTCAAGAAGCTATGAGGCACAAATTTTAAAATACTCAGGGCCCCCTGTTTGGTTAAGACAGATAGAGTTATATATTCATACAGCATGAAAACAGGCCCTTCGGCCCAACTTGCCCACACCGACCAACATGTCCCATCTATATTAGAACCACCTGCACCATTTGGCCCATATCCCTGTAAACCTGTCCTATCCATGAACCTGTCTAAATATGTCAAACGTTGTGATGGTCCGTGTTAATCTCTTATTATACTAAAACCCCTTTGTTCTTAACATTCTAAATGTCTGTGTGAGCCAGGGTTGTGTTGGCTCTCTTTTAATCTCCTTAATTTGTATCTTCTTCCAAACGCTTGGCCACTGCCTTCCCATTTTTACACATGCTACTCACATTTTCTCCGCCGACAGGATACACATCTTCCTGTCGCATTTCAACCTGTATTTCTCAAGTTACTAACCTTTTAAAAACAGCTTCAAAATATTAAAGTTTTCAAAGTTCTCATTTTGAAGGAAAAAATTACGACTGTCCCAATTTCATGTGTCCCAGATAGGACAATGAAATTCTTACTTGCTGCAGCACAACAGAATATGTAAACATAATACAGAACATGAGATAGAAGTTCAGTGTGTCTATATACCATAGACCATATATATATACACAATAAATAAACAGATAAAGTGCAATAGGCTGTTATTGTTCAGAGTTTGTTTGATGTCATGTTTAATAGCCTGATGGCTGTGGGGAAGAAGCTGTTCCTGAACCTGGATGTTCCAGATTTCAAGCTCCTGTACCTTCTTCCCGATGGCAACGGAGAGATGAGTGCGTGGCCAGGATGGTTTGGATCTTTGATGATGTTGGCAGCGTTTTTGAAGCAGCGACTGCGATAGATCCCTGTGATGGTGGGGAGGTCAGAGCCGATGATGGACTGGGCAGTGGTCACAACTTTCTGCATTCTTTTCTGCTCCTGGACGTTCAAGTTGCCGAACCAAGCCACGATGCAACCAGTCAGTATGCTCTCTACTGTGTACCTGTAGAAGTTAGAGAGAGTCCTCCTTGACATACCGACTCTCTGTAATCTTCTCAGGAAGTAGAAGCGCTGATTGTGCCTTCTCTATAATTGCATCAGTTTGCTAGGACCAGGAAAGATCTTCAGAAATATGCACGCCCAGGAATTTGAAGTTCTTGACCCTTTCCACCATCGTCCCGTTGATATAAACGGGATTGTGGGTCCCTATCCTACCCCTTCCAAAGTCCACAATCAGTTCCTTGGTTTTGCTGGTGTTGAGAGCCAGGTTGTTGTACTGGCACCATTTGGTCAATCGGTCGAACTCACTTCTATACTCTGACTTGTCACCATCAATGATTCATCAAGCGACTTTGAGTCCTGAAAAGCGCTATATAAATAAAATGTATTATTATTATTATTATCCCGCAACAGTGGTGTCATCGGCGAACTTGATGATGGAGTTCGCACTATGTCCTCTCCCTCTCTATAGATAGATAGATAGATTCTTTATTTGCCACACGACCAGGGTTGGTGGTATTTGGGTTCGGTACATGATGGTACACTGCTTTAGTCACATTAACACTAATAACAACACAAATCATAATAATAAAGTGCATCCATACCACATCACAAATCACAAATCTCACCAACAAACATAGTGCAAAAGAACAGACAAAAACCATAAACAAGACACTATACATCAAAGTCAAAAAGTTATTGGAGGGAATTAAGTGTTCTTATTGCTGAGGGGAAGAAACTGTTTTGAAAACGGGTGGATTTTGTAGCAAGTGACCTAAGGCGCCTCCCTGAAGGGAGAGACTGGAAAAGGTGGTTTGCTGGATGGGAGGGGTCCGAGATGATCTTTGTTGCCCGTTTTGAGGTACATTGGAGATAAATGGAATGGATTGAGGGGAGGGGAGAATTGATAATCCTAGAGGCCATGGAGACAATGCGCTGTATTCTGTGTAGTGAGTGACTATCAGTGTTTCCGTACCAGACTGTGATTGAGGCGGTGATGATGCTTTCAATGATGGATTGATAGAAACGGACCAGGAGGTGTTTGTGGACTCTGAACTTTTTGAGCAGTCTGAGGAAGTATCCTCCCTCTCTACCCCCCTCACCTCCCTCTCCCTCTCTACCCCCTCCCCTTCCCTCTCTACCCCCTCCCCCTCCCTCTCTACCCCCCACAAGGGGCACTACAGCGCTCCAACCCGCTGAGTTTCCCTCTCTACCTTTCCTCCCCCTCTCTACCTTCCCCCCCCCCTCTCTACCCCATCCCTCTCTACCCTCCCCCTCTCCACCCCATCCCTCTCTACCCCCTCCCTCTCTACCATCCCTCCCCCACTCTACCCCCCTCCCCCAACTCTACCTCCCTCTCTCATACCCCCACCTTCTCTGCCCCTCTCCCTCTCTACCCCCCTTCCCGCTCTCAACCCCCCCCTCCCATATCTGCCCACCCTCCCTCTCTGCCCCCCTCCCTCTCTACCCCCCCCCCTCCCTCTCTACCACCACTCTCTCTCTACCCCCTCTCCCTCTCTAGGGAGTGGTGAGTATTGGGACCTGTGGTTGAGTGATGGAGTATTGCGTTTGGGGATCAGCCCTCCCCTGTGACGCCACATTATAATATTAATATAATATCAAGGGGGGGGGGTTAGTGTGTGTGTATGGGGGGTGGTTAGTGTGTGTGTATGGGGGGTGGTTAGTGTGTGTGTGTGACGCTGCAGGCAGCCCCCCCCTCCCCCGCAACCGCGCGTTGAGGGGACGGGACCCAACGGGTCCCAATTGGTCTAGTCATTTATAATAATTTACATCTGAGGACTGAAATTCTAATTCCACAATATCTGTGATATCAAATTAGCTACTTTTAAATGTAAATTAAATCAAATTAAATTGCACCATGACTTAAGACCATAAGACACAGGAGTAGAATTAGGCCATTCAGTCCATCGAGTCTACTCCGATGATGACATCCAACTTGTGAAAGAGATAAAATCTATTGTATAGCCCTTCGAGGAAATAGGATGCTAATAGATATTTATGAACACAAATTGAGAGTTAGATTAAAAATAAATTGCTCGGATTGCTACATTTAAACATTTCAGGTAGCAAATTGATTGATGGAATTGCATTGTTCATAGTGAATCAAAATGGTTGTTGAAGATTAAGTATCTGCGCAAGCAGTCATAAACTTTGGAAATGAAATACATAGCCTTGTTGACCCACAATTCTTTGACAAATAGATGTTAAATTATCTGATTATGACAAAACTGTCTAAATTAAGGGAAATATAATTATTCTGACCCTGCTTCTCAGCAAAGCTCTATAATCACTGTTAAATGGGTGGCTTGGTGGCACAGCGGTAGAGTTGCTGCCTTACAACGTCAGAGACCCGGGTTCGATCCTGACAACAGGTGCTGCTTGTACAGAGTTTGTACGTTATCCCCATGACTGCATGAGTTTTCCCCGGGTGCTCGGGTTTTCTCCCACACTCGAAAGATGTACAGGTTTATAGGTTAACTTGGCTTCTGTAAATTGTAAATTGTTCCTAGTGCATAGGATAGTGTTAGTGGAAGAAATGGACTCCAGCAGCAGTGGTACTGGACGCAAAATCCGCCCTCCAACACCGGGACATAGTGGGCCATGTCCAACAAGGCCGAGGGGGCTTTGGCCTGGGAGCAATTAAACTTACCTGGCAAAAGGCTACTCCAGCTGAACGTCGGCACCTGGTGGTGGAGGAGGAGCGCCACCAGGAAGAAGCAGCCAGGTGTGCCAAAGCCATATCCCAAGCCAAACAAGGCCGCTGGATGACGTGGGATGGCGTTGAGAGGAGGAAGATCACATGGAGAGAGCTGTGGACCATGGAGTCAAATAAGTTGAGCTTCATTATCAGAGCCAAATATGACGTCCTTCCCTCTCCCACAAACCTAAATCTTTGGCTGGGAGAGAATCCAAACCTAAATGCTTAAGAATTATTTTGAAGACTGGTATGTCATGAGTTAACTTTAGTTTAGTTTATTATTGTCACGTGTACCGAAGTACAATGAAAAGCTTTTGTTGGCATGCTAGTCAGTCAAAGAATAGACTATACATGAATACAATCAAGTCGTCCACAGTGCACAGATAAAGGATAAAGGGTACAACATTTAGAGCAATGAAGCCCAATAAAGTAATTAAAGATAGATCAAAGGTCCAATGAGGTAGATGGGAGGTCAAGATCACACTATCCGATGAGAGCACCATTCAATTGGCTGATAACAGCTGGGAATCGGGAGGTATGAGTTTTCAAACCTCGCCAGAGTGGAGAAGTGCGAGTGACCAGGGTGAGACTGGTCCTTGATTATGCTTGGAAATTTACAATTTTTAACAAAGCCAATTAAATTACAAACCTGTACATCTTTGGAGTGAGGGAGGAATCCAGAGCACCCAGAGAAAACCCCACTTGGTCACAGGGAGAAAATGAAACTCCATACAGATAGCACCCATAGCCAGGTATTTAACCGGGTCTCTGGCGCTGTAAGGCAGCAACTCTACCGCTGCACCACTATGCTGCCCCTGAGAAGGGTAAGATTTAAAAGTCAAAAGGGCAAGTGTTTCACACAGGGGGAGGGGACAAGGGCCGGTATAATTACCACATTAAAAAAGACATTTTTACAGGTACATGGATAGGAAAGATTTTGAGGTAAAAGGATCAAACGCAGGCATATGAGATTTGCTTACAGGGTGGTACAGTGGTGCAGCTGGTAGAACTGCTGTCACACAGCGCCAAAGACCCGAAATCGATCCTAACCTCAGGTGCTGTCTATATAGTGTATAGTTCTTCCTGTGACCACATGGGTTTCCTCTAAGACTTCTGGTTTCCTGCTACATCCCAAAGACATGTAAGATTCCAGGTTAATTGACATCCAGGTAAATTACCCAGAGTATGCATGGAATGGATGAGAAAGTGGGATAGCATAGAACTAGTGTAAACAGCTGATTGATTGTCAGCGTGGACTCGGTGGGCCAAAGGGCATGTTTCCATGCTGCATCTCTGAAACAAAAAACTCTCACGTACACATCTTGGTTGCATGGGTGAAATTGGGCTGAAGGGCCTGGCTTTGTATTAAATAGCTCTATGAATCTCTATGAATCTATAAAATTGAAGGCATATGACGTCTTTATTCACTGAGGTGCAGAATACAAGAAACACAAGAACTGCAGCAGATGCATAGTTTTAGCTCGAGTACCACATACAGTTCTGGTCACCACAGTACAGGAAGGATGTGGTAACCATGGAGAGGGTGCCAAGGAGATTTGTGAGGCTGTTGCCAGGGTTGAGGGATAATAGTCATGGGGAGATTGAGGGGAGATTAAATTGAGGTGTATAATTTTTCTTTTATTTAATCATCTGGACATCGCTGGCAAAACCAGAATTTACTGCCCATCAACAACAAATTCAGTCAATCGCATCACATGGGGTCTTATAAAGGTCAGACCAGGTATGTATGCCAGGTTTCCTCCCCACCCACTGAATGTCAAGAGTGAACTAGATAGATAAACTGATCATTTTATGGTCATTACATATGATATTTGAAAAATAAATTTTAACTTCAAAATCCCCTGCTGCTATAGAGGGTTAAGAATCCAGATCTCTGGATTACGGTCTGGCAGTTTAGCTGCTGTGTGTTCCTCCCCAACTCCCATCTTGTTATAGTGAACAGGAAATATCCAGTGCCCTCAGCAGAGAGGTCAATAAGGGGACATTCATATTAGTTAGCTTATTGTCATATACACCATGTGGAATTTTTTTGTACACATGACATGCAACACAGTGCACAATGGCACAGCGGTAGAATTGTTGCCACAGCGCTAGAGACCCGGTTTCATTTATATTTGGGGAACATGATATAAAAAAGCAGATTTTTTTGTGGAAAATGACAATATGTGGAAGGGGCATTAATAAATTACAAAAGCACAATTAATGAACAAAATGGTTGAGCTAATTGTGGAATGGCATCAGCAGGGACTTGAAAGCATTAAAAAGACCATCAGTGGTCACAGTCTCTGAGAGGAGATTAACGGTACCGGGGGTGGACACAAAATGCTGGAGTAACTCAGCGGGTCAGGCAGCATCTCTGGAGGGCGACGTTTCGGGTCGAGACCCTTCTTCAGACTGAAGTCAGGGGAGGGGGGCAGGACAAAGATAGAATGTAGGCGGAGACAGTAAGACTGGCGGGAGAACTGGGAAGGGGGAGGGGATGGAGAGAGAAATCAAGGGCTTTCTGAAGTTAGAGAAGTCAATGTTCATACCGCTGGGGCGTAAATTACCCCAGCAAAATATGAGGTGCTGTTCCTCCAATTTGCACTGGGCCTCACTCTGACAATGGAGGAAGCCCAGGACAGAAAGGTCAAATTGTGAATGGGAGCAGGAGTTGAAGTGCTGAGCCACTGGGAGATCAGGTAGGTTAAGACGGACTGAGTGGAGGTGTTCAACGAATCGATCGTCGAGCCTGCACTTGGTCTCGCTGATGTAGAAAACGGTACCGGAACGGTTCACCTAGGCAGCCAAGGAGCCAAGATATCGGCCCACAAATTTGGCCTCGGAAGTCGGCTATGGGAACGGATCTGCCAGCTCTGGCAAGGCTGGAGTTCCAGAGTCCCGGCTTCAGAGGACAAATTTGATCCATCGATCGGAAGCGAAAATCTCGATAAGATTGAGATCGGCCGTAGCACCCGGCCTAGGCATCACATTTTCAAGGGGACTTCCACAGAAGATTTCAAGTGCGCTCTCATAATTATGTCTGGATTAAAGGAGGTGCCAGACCACCAGTTGCTGGAAAATCAGTGGTGGACCTATAAGTGTCTGGCTGTGGCCTATGGTTCACGAAGCAATTTTTGGAAGACTATCATCACTGGGACGGAGAGAAGAGAATGAGATAATGTCCCACACAGGCTGGTCCCCAGGTATCATTGAAAAGTTAAAGTTCTGACATAGAACATAGAACAGTACATCCATGAACAGTTCCTTCAGCCTACAATGTCTTTGCCGAACATGATGTGAGGACAGACTAATGTCATAATCATAATAATAATAATAATAATAATATATTTTATTGTCATTGCACATAGGTGCAACGAGATTTGGTATGCAGCTTCCATCCGATAGTCATAACTTAAACAACTAATAAAATTTAGATACCCCGAGAAACATGATTTATTTTTAAAAATAACAGTAAAACAGTCTAAAGTGCAAATATGTCTGTGCCGGGTCGATGTGCGTGAATACAGTTCATGTGGGTGGGGGCACTCAGCACGGCCGGTTCAGAGCAGCGATAGCTCTGGGGATGAAGCTGTTCCTGAGTCTGGAGGTGCGGGCGTAGAAGGCCTTGTAACGTCTGCCGGAAGGTAAGAGTTCGAACAGACTATTACAAGGGTATGAGGAGTCTTAGTAGATGCTGACGGCTTTCCCGAGGCACCGTGTGTAGTAGATGCCCTCCAAGGCTGGTAGCTGTGTCCCAATAATCTTCTGCGCCCTGTGGACGACGCGCTGAAGAGCTCTCCTGAAGAGGCATATGCCCGCACATGATCCATATCCCCATTCCCTGCATATCCATGTATATATCTAAAATTCTCTTAAATGCTCCTATGGTATTTGCTTTCACCACCATCCCTGGCAGTCCATTCCAGGGACCCACAACCTTCTGTTTAAAACACCTGCCCCACACATCTCCTTTAAACGTTGCTCCTCTCACCATAAAACTATGCCCTCTGGTCTTTGACATCGTTAGCAACAAAGTGAAGCTATTATCAATGAAATAGGCTCACCATATACATGGAATACATTGTATGTGGGTGAACAGGAACATGTAGACCAGTGGAAAGCTGTAGCTAGGTGAGAACTGATTGCTCATAGGGACAGGATTCTGATGGTGTACAGAAAGAGTCCTGCCTCAGAGGTTACAGGAAAGATGTTGGAGAGGGTGCGGAAAAGATTTACGAGGATGTTGCCAGGTCTCAAAGGCCTGAGCTCTAGGGAGAGGTTGAGCAGGCTAGGACTTTATTCCTTGGAGCACAGGAGGGTGGAGGTGTTCTTATAGAGGTGTATATCATGAGAGGAATAGATGGGGTAAATGCACAGAATCATTTACACGGAGTAGGGGAATCGAGAACCAGAGACCTGGGTTTAAGGTGGGGGGAAAGATTTAATAGGAACTGGCATGTCAATTATTTTACACAAGGGTGGTGGGTATATGGAACAAGCTGCCAGAGGAGGTAGTTGAGGCAGGTACTATCACAACATTTAAGGAACAGTTAGACAGGTACATAGATAGGATAGGTTTAAAAGGATACAAGCCAAGCGCAGGCAGGTGGGAATAATGTAGATGAGGTATGTTAGACGGTGTGGGCAAGTTGGACACCATTTAATAAAACCACAGGTGCCAGCAGTATGATGGAAGTTAGGGTCAGGGCAGCTTTTTTTATTTCTTCAAGAGTGTTTTATTGTCATATGTCCCAGATAGAACAATAAAATTCTTACTTGCAGCAGCACAACAGAATATGTAAACATACTACACTGTAAACAATATAATAAATGAGAGGAAAAAAAAGTTCAGTACTTGTATATGCACACACATGCGTACGTACAAATAAAAAACATGTACAAAGCAACTAATGGGTAAAGATTGTTCAATGTTCAGTGCAAGGAAAATATGAGCACTTTTCTTCAGTTGTGCAGGGATTTCCAGTGGGGGTTTGATCACTCAGGGAAACTACCGTCCCCTTGGGGAATTACTATTTAAGTATCTTGAGGGCCATTCAATCCGCAAGCGAAGCCGCAGAGAAAGCCACTAGGTGGCTTTGGATTAAGAGGGCTGATCCATGGGCGGTTGCTGCTGGGACGCAAGTCAGGGCTTGATCAACCCCGGCTGGGTCGCCTGGGCGAGGATGTCTGATGTTGTGAGACCCGAAACACCTGATGACCCCAGATCACATCACTGAGGATGCGTCCCAGCGCATCTAGAAGATGGATCTTTCACACTGGACAATCATTGGTCTTTGGCATATGTTTTAATAGTAGTGCCTAAATTTTGAAGCACACTTTTCTACTGGAGTTTTCCACATATTCATACTTCACCAGGCTGTACCCGAATCAACGGATCAACCTCAGTATCGATCACATAATACCTACAGTGGCTAAAATGAAGTTCACCTCAATAATGATTGATGCCCCTAAGGAACATCGGTTCATAAGAATTTGAATGTTTTCAGCTCAACAAGCTTTTTCTGCCATTTAATTAGCTTACAACTGATTGCTAATCTTAATTCTGCAATATCATGAACTTGTTTTCTAAAAACATTTAAGCACCAATGTCTTTTTTTTGCAGTCATTTTCTTTTCACTGTCTTGTAGAATTTATGTGTAATTTATGAATAATGTATGCTGTTGTGTACTCTCCGGGTCTACATGCCTGAGATGCTGCTGCATACAAGAATTTTACCTTTCCTGAAAGACATTGATAGAGTGGATGTGGATAGGATGTTTCAGTCTTGGGAGAGTCCAGGACCAGAGGGCACAGCCTCAGAGTGTGCCTTTAAAATGGAGACGAGGAGGAATTTCCATATCCAGAGGGTGGTGAATCTGTGATATTCATTGCCACAGATGGCGGTGGAAGCCAAGTCATTGGGTATTTTTAAAGCGGAGATTGATAGGTTCTTGATCAGTAAGGTGTCAACAGTTATGGGGAAAAGGCAGGAGAATGGGATTGAGAGGGAAAAGTAGAGCAGCCATGATTGAAAGGTGGAATAGACTCGATGGGCCGTATGGGACTCTTATGTCTCGCTTCATAGGTGATGTTTCAGGTCGAGACCCTTCAATCGTTGACCCACAATGACTTTGATTATCCAATTAGCCCCACTTTCCCGCTTGTAATTCCATGTCCTCACAGTATTAATGCACACAATTGTTTAATTCATTGGTTGAAATAGGGATCATCGTGCATTAATTTGCCGTCTCCGCACCATTCAGTTACTTGCCGCTGGCATATGTCTGTTGCCTCGGTATCAGTGAGAATAATAGGATGTGCAAGATTGACAAATGGGCAAAAAATAAATAGAAAAGAACAGATTTGCAAACCTGAATTTTACGTGTGCTGAGCAGATTTATCATTTAACTTAGAGGCAGCTTTCTGTTGCTGCTAAGTGATGGTTGCCACGGTGATGCTTCCGTATATTAGTCATTGCGGTTGGCATATGTGCAACATATACATTTGTCTGTAGAAGAGGTTTCTTTGAGAAGAGATAAACGGTGCAAATAAACCGGCTTCAAATAAGCTTTGACAGGATGTGGTACCAATTAGATTCTTAGGTACAGATTTTTTTTTAAATGATAATGGTCCTATAGACTAACAATATATTTTAACTTCCTTGGTAAAATTATATGACAAAAGATTCCGAGCAACCTATTTTCTTAATCTACATTATTAGGTGATTAATAATATTGAATGATTCTGGGGAGGGAAAGATGTTTCAGGTTAGGACCGTTCCTCAGACTGAACATCACCTGTCCATTTCCTCCACAGATGCTGCCTGACCCTCAGAGTGCCTCCAGCACTAATTGTTTCTTGTAGCTGATTGGACAATATCTTAATTGAGAGTTCTTCATGGCAACAGAAAATATAAAACCATTTCCTTTCAGATATTCAACAAGCACCAAAAACAAAGAATGATAAGAAACTGAAAGTTAAAGCGATCACTTGGGCACAAAGTAAATGAACAAGTCAAACCATTTTCAGAGTCAGAAGATAGTTGGTTTAGTTTAGAGATTCAACACAGAAACATGCCCTTTGCCTTCCGAATCCATGCCAAACATTGATCACCCATTCTCTGTTATCCAACTTTTGCTTCCATTCCCTTCACACTCGTGGCAATTTACAGAGGCCAGCTAATCTACAAACCTGAAGAAGGGTTTTGACCCGAAACGTTGCCTATTTCCTTTGCTCCATAGATGCTGCCTCACCCGCTGAGTTTCTCCAGCATTTTTGTCTACCTTCGATTTTCCAGCATCTGCAGTTCCTTCTTAAACAACCTACAAACCTGCATGTCTTTGGGATGTGGGAGGAAACTTGAGCACCAGAGAAAATAGTAAGATTAAATGAGAACTTACCAGTTTGAAGTTTGATCTTTATTTTATGAGGAGTTACGGTGAGCGATTACGTGAAGAAGTCCCGCCAGGGCGCATGTGCGTCAATCTTCAAAGCAGCGGCGTAAAAACACAGTAATTATAGCCGAAGTAATATAGTAAGACTCAGAAGACTAGAACTACCATATGATCTTTGCGATTATGAGGGCCGGGAGCGGAGGGCACGTAATCGCTCACAGTAACTCCTCATAAAATAAAGATCAAACTTCAAACTGGTAAGTTCTCGTTTAATCTTACTATTTTACTTCGGAGTCACGTGAGTGATTCCGTGAAGATTTCAAAGCACTGTGATTTTATGCCGTAGAAACAGATCCATACGACACACAGCTTCAGTTGACAGAGTATAAACAAATAATGTATTCAACATAGTTTGAGTTATAATAATAATTATTTTTAATAACAAACAGAAAATACCGACCCCTCTTTCCCAGGGGAAATTATAAAACAGAACCCAACATGGTGTGCCCAAACCCTGTGGTTGTGAGAACAGGTTTGTTATAAAACCTTTGAAAAGTTCCTTCATTGGACCATCCTGCGACCCCAAGGATTTGCTCTAAAGGGACGTCCAGTGCTCTCATTGTGGATGTTGATGCCGACCTGGTGGAGTGAGATTTAAACACGTCAGTGTCCACTCCAGCACAATCCAAAACCTGTTTCAGCCACCTAGAAATGGTCTGTACCGACACTTTTTTATGAGTTTTTTTGTGGCTGATGAGCATCGTTGTTTCGGAGCCTCTAAGGCTCTTGGTGACCTCAATATACTGACGTAAGTGCGTAACCACACATAGTCGCGGGTCAATGAGGTATGCCATAAAACTCACTTTGATCCCGGCCGTCCCTGGCCTGCTTTGTTTGATTAGATCATAAACATAAAATGTAATATTATTTACAGAAGAAACCATGCTGTCCAGTCTTAGCTTTTGTAATGTCTGGACCCGTTGCGCTGTAACGAGCGCCATCAACATGACCACTTTAAGTGTTAGTTTTTGGAAAGACAGAGATGTAATTGGAGCCCATTGATGGAGTAGTGTGAGAACTATGCTCACATCCAATATTTCCGTATTGTTCTTGTTCTTGTTCTTGTTAAAAAATACCCTTCATAAGTCGAGACACCAATGGATGAGATCCGACAGAATCTTGTCCCGATCTCTTCCCTAAATAAGAGGACAATGCACTCCTAGCACTATTAATGCCACTGTAAATTAATTGCTCGTCAAAATGTAATGTGGCAAGGAACTCCAATATATTAGATATGCTTGCAGTATGATAAGATATATTTGACTGTAAGCAGAACATCTTCCATTTCTTAATATGAGATACATATTGTTTCTTAGTACTATCCCTCCAGGCTGCCGTAATCACATCCACTGTACGACCTGATAGTCCGAGCCCCTGGAACGGTCTTGTCAGAATCTGCAAACCAACAAATTAATACGATCATGTAAAGGGTGACTTTCTCCCATCACAGGGTGAACCAATAAGTTGCTACATTTGGGGATAACCATAAATGGCTGATTCATTAGCCTCAGAACCAGTGGGAACCATGGTTGTGTGGGCCAATCGGGAACTACCAAAATGCCTGAAGCGGAGTCCTGCTCAATTTTATTGAGACATCGACTGATGAGGCAGAATGGGGGGAAAGCGTAGAAAAACATACCTCCCCAGTGTAGCGAGAATGCATCCACCGCTACTGCCCCTGGATCCGGTTCCCAAGAGACATATTTTGGTACCTGGTGATTCAGCCTGGATGCAAATAGATCAATATCTGGTAACCCAAATGGGGTCACAACTCTTTTAAAAAATTTGGATTCAGCATCCATTCCGTGTTGTCATTAAATTTCCTTGACCTAGTATCTGCCACCATGTTGTCTCTACCTGGTAAATATATAGCTGAGACCCAGATGTCTCTTGCGATGCACCAATGCCAAATGAGGTTAGCCAGATTATCACATGATAAGGACTTAATTCCACCCATGTGATTGATATATGCCACTGCCGTGGCGTTATCAATCTGGAGCTAAACATGTAAATCATGCATTGTTGAACAGTATGCTTTTAGGCCATAGAATGCTCCCAACATTTCTAAATAGTTGATTCCATGTGAGGATTACTGCCTCCTGCGCATTCCATCTGCCTCCACAGCTAGAGTTGGTATCAGTGGCTCCCCATCCGAAAGCACTCACATCAGTTTGCAAAACAACTGAGGGTTGATTAATCAGAATGTTACTAGAACATCGTGAAACATTTGTTATCCACCACTGTAACTCAGTGATAGCTTCAACTGGCAACTGCATTGGTCTATTGAAATGACCTGCATGTTCTTTGAGTGCTTGTTCCTTGGTACGTTGCAAATTTTGATAATGTAAAGGCCCAAATTGTACTCCAGGTATGGCCGGCACTAGTTTACCAATAACACTAGCCACTCTTCGGATAGAGGGTTGCTGTTCATCAACCAGATTGCTACAAGCTTCTATTAATTCTAACCTTTTGGCTCTAGACAGTGTCACTGACATGTTAATTGAATCTATGGTGAACCCCAAATAATCAATGTTAGTTGATGGTTTGAACTTGGATTTGGTTGGGTGGATGAGGAACCCCAACCTCTCGAACATCTGTCTGGTGACTGACACAGAAGATTCCGCTTCTTCCTGTGTGTTACCTATAATCAAAACATCATCCAAGTATGCCATTACAATGTGATTCTGTGCCCGGAGAAGTCCCAATACTGGATTCAACAGTTTGGTAAGTAACTTAGGGGCTGAGGTTAACCCATTAGGTAAAGCTTTAAACTGCCACAGTTGTCCCATCAAATTAAATTTCAAATATCTACGGTATTTGTAATGCATTGATACTGAATAATATGCATCTTTCAGATCTATACTTGCCATATAACATCCTTTAGAAACCAATTGCTTAGCCGTAATGAATGTTTCCATTTTAAAATGTTTATACAGGACATAGGAATTCAGTTGGGTTAGATCCAGAATGACCCGACACCCACCATCCTTCTTTTGCCTGGGAAATATATTCGACACAAACTGCTGAGACTCATGTACTGTTTTTTTCAATTACCCCTTTGGTGAATAACGTTTCAATTTCATTATTAACATAAAGTTTCTGGTTTTGAAAATACCAATTTCCGACATGGTGTATGTTGAGTGGATGGATTTAAATCTAAAATAAACTCAATTCGGAACCCCTGAATGCTGTCCAGTATAAACGGATCTGATGTTATGCAGCACCATTCATAGTAAAACAATTGCACTTTTAGCGATGCACAATTTACAGGTGTTTCATATTTTTTGATGGTTTCCTCCATCATTGAATCTTGGAGCTGGTGAGAGGCCATATAGTTGATGTTATTGGCCAGATTTTCTTCCATGGCTTCACCAGTCCCTGCCGGTATGGCAAATTTACAAGCCACATCTGGCACACCTGGAGCGATGCTCTTGTGCTTTGGGGTATGCTCTTCGGCTATACTCCCAACTTCAGGGTCAGTCTCATACTGCCCTGGCTCTCCCTCTTCACAGGGCTCTCACTTAACTTTTTTTCCCTGTTGCCAGCCGGGCAACCTTGGCAGCTTTTTAGGTTGCCAAATGACAGTTTAGGTGGTCATTTAAGATGGCTTGCATGACGCATGCTATAATGTGCTCGGACGAAGTGCGTAGTTACCAGTCGGAATTATACTCAATTAAGCATTCACATATTATTTCTGCTTCAAATAAAGTCACAAACTAAACATATTCACCAATCAAGACATGATATATCCCACAATGACATGCAGCAAAATTATAAGACAGTATCTCAACTCTTTTTACACGTTGCAATTAATGCAATTTCTATTAGTTCTTTCCACTTCCAAACAACAATGTGGTTGGATTATTCAGCGTATGATCAACCTGTGTCAATAAATCCTGGACCATGGTAACATATAAGCTTACGTATAGTTGTGAATGTTGCTCATTAAATAACTACAGTACTGATACTCCATATTAAGAGCATTGATTTACCGTTAAAATGAATTCTGTAATAACGTGTCAATGGCAGCAGTGACAATCGAACACTGCGGTTTTAATGTTTCACGTGTTCACAATTTAATTAATCCATCTTTATGTATTAAAACAAATAATAACATTGGGAATTAAAACACATTTGATTGCATTCCGTTATCAAACATAGTCAAAGTTCGCTCTGAAGACATTTCCAGCACAATAGGGTCAGGGAGGGGGGTGTGTGTGAATCAGTGCGGGGTGGATAGATGGCGGGGGTGGGGGGGTGGTTAGAAGGCAGTGGATGGATTGAGGCAGGTGAATTAGTACGTGTTGGTTGGAGTAGGTAAAATTGTGAGGGGAGAGCACCGGGCATGTCAGTGGTGTTGAATGGGGGGGTTCAGTACGGGATGGATGGGGGTAGATAAAAGTGCTGGAGAAACTCAGCGGGTGAGGCAGCATTTATGGAGCGAAGGAAATAGGCAACGTTTCGGGTTGAGACCCTTCTTCAGACTGTTCCCCCCATTCTTCTTGAATGGGAGGATCAGTACAGGATGGATGGGGGGGGGGGAGATCAGCGCAGGATGAATGGGGTGGGGGGTCAGTACAGTGTGGATCGGAGGGTCTGTGCAGGATGAATGGGGGATCACTACAGGATGAATGAGGGGAAGGGGGGAAGGTGCAGGGTAAATGGAGGGTGGGTCAGTATGGGATGAATGCATGGATTAGTACAGGATGGATGGGGGATCAGTACAGGATGGATGGAGGAGAAGTGGAGGATGGATGGGAAAGGGGTAAGTACAGGGTGAATTGGGGACCAGTGTAGGATGGATGGGGGGGGGGGGGGGTGGCAGGAGAATCAGTGCGAGGTGGATAGGGTGATCAGCGCAGGATGAATAGATGGGGGGGGGGGGTAGATGGGGAGGGGAGCACAGGGGATGTCAGTGAGGAATGAATAGAGGCGGGAATGGGGATCAGTGCGGGATGGAGTGGAGGGGTCCCAGGATAAGGGGGTGGAGGGGGCGTACAAAAGAGAGAGAGAGAGGGGGAGGGGGGGGCGAGGTGGGGAGGAAGGAAGGTCAGCGCTCCTCGGACAACATCGCCCCGCTGCCTTGGCCATTGGGAACTCCTCGCCACCGCCTCCCCTCCCCCGCCAGCCAACAGCAAGGTGCGGGGCTGAGCGGTGCAGCTCAGAGATCCTATAACTATAAGATCTTTGGTGCAACTGCTTCAGACGAGTCGGAGCGAATGACGGGCTTCGCACAGCGGCAGCAGCGGCCGCGAACAGCGGCTCCATCGCCTCCTCCTCCCGCCCCCCGCCCGCCCTGATAAGGGCCTCTGCATGCAAACCCGCTAACAGCGATAACCGCTTTCAAAACAAACCCTCCCTCCCGCACGCCGAGGCCTCCCCCTCCCTCCTTCCTCCCAGCCTCGGAGTGCGGGAGGGTTTGTTTTGAAAGCGGATATCGCCGTTAGCGGGTTTGCAAGCATCGGCCCTTAACAGGGCGGGCGGGGGTGCGGGAGGAGGAGGAGATGGAGCTGCTGTTCGCGGCCGCTGCTGCCGCTGTTCGGGGCCCGTCATTCGCACCGACCCTTCCTCACTCCGCATCTAGTATCTTTGCCCCACAATACAGCCGTCACCGCCGACACAAAACATCGCGTTTCCTTTCTCCAGAGATGCTGCCTGACCCGCGGAGTTACTCCAGTTTTTTGTGTCTATCTTCGGTACAAACCAGTATCTGATTGCCAAGCTGGGCAAAATGACTCGGTGTTTAGGTTGCCCGGCGGCGCTTTGAGTGGTCAGTGGCACCCGGGCAACCTCTAATTTCGAGCCCTGCTTCATATATGAGGGAGGAATCATGCAGCCCTTCACAAGGCACTGCTGGTATGGACCCCAATGCAACCCCATGGATAAATTGTTCCTCCTGTTGATACAGATCAGCCCTGTATTTCCCTCTGGTGGAGGTTGCTGCCATGGTCTTATAGGGTGACCCTTGAGTAAATAACTCACTTTGAAAAACTTCATGCTGGAGCATCCCTGCTACCATGTTCTGTATAGTATCCAGCCGTCCCCAGACATCTTTCAATGAACGAGGAGTGTCCTCTTGGCCCGACTCATCTGAGTCAACGGGCCTTACAGATTTCCTTTTTGCCTTCCTCCCGACTGGAGTGGCAATGGTGCACTGTATTGACACCAAGGTTTCTGCCGCTGGCTGATCTGCCGGCAGCTTCGGAGGTGAACTAAGCACCCGCCCGCTGACTGTACTCCCGTGTTCTGACTCCGAGATTCTCCCTCTCGTTGCCATTTTTACACAGAGTTCTGTAGATTTACTTACAGAGCTCTAACCGTTCGCAGTAAAGTTTTTTAAAAACGTACCTGCGAGTTTTTATCTTACCGCTGGTGGAGCTGCGCTCGCCAGCCCGTGTCTGCGCCATGCGTCTGACGTAATGACGCGCATGCGCCCTGGCGGGACTTCTTCACTGAATCACTCACGTGACTCCGAAGTAAAATACATGCGGTCACAGGGAGAATATGCAAACTCAGTTGACATACTCGTTGACATTTCAGGTCAGGTCTCTTCATCATGACTTATTTTCAGATGGATTAAATCAGGGTTATAAATATGAAGTACCTCACAACCAAAGATACTAGAGTTCTTTGCTCACAACCTTGCCAAATACAATGTAATATATCTTATATTCTCTGAAATACAAAAATACTTAACTCATAATAGTCTACCTGTGGAGCTTCACCCTAAAATGACAGCTAAAGTAAACTATTTGGAAATATGTTCTAAGCAGTTGTTTTAGCTCAAATACATTGCCACTGTCCTGCACAGAACAGAAATCATTTCACATAGGAACATGCCCTTCGTGGCACAGTGCCATGATGCCAACATAAACTAATCTCTGCTTGCATGTGATCTTCTTCTTCTTGCATTAGGCGTGCACAGCCTAAAGTTGTAGGACCACTTGTTCTATTTGATCATATTTGTTTGTGCACATCAGGTTGATTGCATTCGTCGATACAGGGCGGACCACGTTAAGTTTGCAATCTCCCACCCAGCATGTGATCCATTTCACCCCATCCCTGCATATTTATGTGTCTGAAAGCCACTTGAATTACTTTATCATATGTGCTTCCACCACCCGTCCTGGCAGTAAATTCCATGCACCAATCGCTCTCTCTGCAAAAACATGCCCCGCACATCTCTTTCAAAGCTATGGCTTCTAGAATTTACTCTGTCTATGCCTCCCAAAATTTTATATACCCTGGTCTCTATTAGGACTCCCCTCAACCTTCAACATTCCAGAGAAAACGATCCAAATTTTTCCAACCTCTCCTTATAGCTATTACGCTCTAATCCAGGCAGTATCCTGATAAAGCAAGTTTAAAGCATCCACATCCTTTCTGTAATGGGACAACCATGGACAGGAAGGGATTAGAGGGTTTTGAACAGCTGCAAGAGGAGGTAGTGGAGACAGATACCATAACAACATTAAAAAGACATTTGGGCAGGTACATGGATAGGAAATGTTTAGAGGGATATGGGCCAAACATAGGCTGATGGGACTAGCATAGATGGCACATCGTGGTTGGCAAGGGCAAGTTGGGCCGAAGGACCTGTTTCTGTGCTCTATGACTCTTATCACCAGAACTGCACATATACTCCAAATCCAGCCCAACCCAAGTTTTAAAAAGCTGATACATGGCTTCCTAACTTATACTGAGGTCCATGTAGGCAATATCCATAAGGTCATAAGGAATAGGAGTAGAATTAGGCCATTCGGCCATCAGACAGGAGAATGGTGTTGAGAGGGAAAGAATGAATGGTGTAGACTCGATTGGCCGAATGGCCTAATTCTTCTCCTATGTCCCTGTTTCGTAGCTCATTCTCTTTGAAATTTGATTAGTACATGTGTCAGGGGTTATGGAAAGAAAGCAGGAGAATGGGGTTGAGATGGAAAGATAGATCAGTCATGATTGAATAGTGGAGTAGACTTGATGGGCCGATGGCCTAATTCTGCACCTATAACTTATGAACATGAAAATGCAAGTAAATCCTATCCCTAAGAATACTCTCCATTAGCTTCCTTGCCATCTTGCAAATAAACAGAATAAACTATTTTTATTTTTATTTTTAATATATTTTCAACACAAACAAGAAAAATAACTTTAATCGCCCTCTTTCTTCAAGTCAGAATCTCGCTCCAAATTAAACAAAATAAGTACTTGAAATATTTAACCTGTGAAGTCTTCAAATAATGTGAGGAAAAGCATGCTTCAACTTGTTTTCGTAATAAATAATTTGGACGAAGTAGAATTATTTGGATGCATCCAAATAGAAGTCTCCTGTTTGGTGTATGTTAACACTACACATTTTGAGGCAGATGCCGCATGTTCATTCGCTCTCTCTCTGAAACGGTGAACAAGGTCACAATAAGTCTAAATTTCACCAAGCCAAGCTGTAATTCTTCACATTTCTCCCAATTATAAGAACATAAGAAAAAAGATGCAAGAATAGGCGATTTGTCACATGGTGTCCTCTCTGTCATTCAATAAAATCACAGGTAATAATTTATTCCTACACAGCCTTCATATCTTTTTTATTTTCTTACAATAAACATGTAGTTTTTGCAATATTTAGAAGTTTGATGTGTTCACTGCATGTATTTTCAGAACACCAGCATTGTGAAGAAAATGCAAGCATGCCCAGGAACAAAGGAGATTTAAAAAGTGGTGGACACACCCCGATCCATCACGGGTACTGACCTCCCCACCCTACCATCTAAGGGATCTACAGGATGCTCAGCCTCAAAAAGGCAGCCAACATTATCAAGGACCTACACCACCTTGGCCATGCTCTCATTTCTCTCCTGCCATCGGGAAGAAGATAAAGGAACCTGAAAACCGTGACCTCCAAGTTCAGGAACAGTTCTTCCCAACAATCATCAGAACATTACAAACATCAATTAAATTATCAACTGTCTTGGTTGCACCAGGGGCTTTTGTTTTGTTTTGCAGTATATACTTCTTTTATTTATTTAACTTTTTTGTATGTTTTATCTATTGAACACTGTGTTAACAGACCAGTTAAGTGCTGCAAATAATTTTCTGTTTTGGTACATATGACAATTCAATGGTTCAGTGGTTCTTGATTATCACATGTACCAAGGTACAGTGAATTAAACATTCTTGACTTATGAATGCCCTTTAGAGCATTATGTGCCTGGATCTAATCCCCTGGGTGAGAAGCAAAATATCTTTATTCTAATGTCTATCTGTGATCTACAAAACCCCAATCTTATTTACAGCTTGTGATATGGTTTCTGAGAAGGAAATCCGTCTATCTGGAAATTCCAGATACTTAAATCTTCACTGCTAAGATATGAAAGCATAACATAGAAACTGATGATAACCATTCAACTTTAGGGGATGTAAAGCTACTTAATGAAAAACGATATTTTAAAAGAAAAATAGGAGAAAATGATATGCAGGTAGAACTGGTAAGTTCCGCACTGGTAAAATCACAGCCTGGTTCGGCAACTTGAACGGCCAGGAGCGAAGAAGACTGCAAAAGGTGGTGACCACTGCCCAGTCAATAATGGGTATTGACCTTCCCACCATCGAAGGGATTTACAGGAGTCGCCGAATCAAAAAGGCAGTCAGACCCACACCACCTTGACCACACTCATTTCACTCCTGCCATCGGGGAGAAGGTATAGGAGTCTGAAAACAGTAACGTCCAGGTTCAGGAACAGTTTCTATCTTATAGCCATCAGACTACAAACACTACAACCTCCAAATAAACTCTGAACTACATAAACTTGGTGGCATTGGTTCTGTGTTTTTGCACTATTATTATTATTTGTTTGTGTGTATGTATGTATGCATATATATGTGTGTGTGAGTGTGTATAGATGTATATATAGTGTACACTTAACGTTTCTTAGATTATTATATTGTTTACAGAGCACTGTGGTTACATATTATGTTGTGCTGCTGCAAGCAAGAATTTCTTTGTTCCGTTTGGGACATATGGCTATGAAACACTCTTGACTCTTGAAGTTAGAGGCTGCGCAGCTGTTTTGTGCTTTGCTCTACATTTGAGTGCATTCTCACAACCTGCAGACCCAATTTGAAGAAGAGTGGAGTTATTTACCTTCCATCACAGTATGGAATGTGAGGTCGGCGATAAACCAAGATGGACGTGCTGCCTGCACTGTTGAGGACTCGAAGTGAGTGCCCTGCGTGCAGTGATCTCGGTGTTTTGCAGGGACATGGCTCCATGAGGACATCCCGGAGTCTAGTGCAAGTATGGATGGCTTTCTGACTTTTCGGGCGGACAGGGACTGCAGAGTGAGTGACAGCGGTCGGTACAACTCTAGTCACATCACGATGAAGGAGCGTGTGTGTGGCCCGGACATTGAACTGATGGCTGCGGGCCTCCGCTTATGCCGTGTGCTCTGGGAATTCTCACAAGCCGTTGTGGTGGCTGTTTAAGTCTCTGTTTAATTTTCAGGTGGTTATGTTTCTTGTTGCTTTTTTGTATGAATGTTGGCAAAATCAAATTCCTTGTATGTTTACATCCATGGCTAATAAATTAATTACATTATATTACGTGCTTATGGACATATGGACTTCACTAAATGACAGGCAATTTTAAGTGTCATTCCTGAACACACTGGGAGAAGATATTTGAAAAAACACAAATACAAAAATAAGAAAGGCTTGCTTTATATGGTACCTTCCATTTCACTCTCAGTATGCCTTAAGTGCTTTAGAGTTAAGCTAGAAATGTTATAGAGATATACAACAAGAAAAATAGCCCTTCAACCCACCAGGTCTCCATGAACCATCCATTTAACTAATGAAGGGGGATCCGGTGGGGGGGGGGGGGGGGGCTGCCGAGAACAAAGAGGGACCCAGCTGGTGGTGCTGTTGAGAACGTAGGGGACCCGGCTGGCAGCCTGCGGCCACGTGCTGCAGCAGGACTGGTTCTAAGAACTTTTGAAACTTAGTCGCCGCTGGAAACCTGGTGACGCTTTGTGTGCTGTGTACACGAGGTCTGCTGTATGATTTTACTGGATTGTGTGAAAAAAAACAAAGCATTTCACTATACCTAGCTACATGTGACAATAAAGTATTATTGAATCATTGAATCCGACATTAATCCCGATATTTTAATTCACCCTGCATCCTACTCAACTCTCAGCGGATTCCACCACTCACCAGGGGCATTTTCTAGAGGCCAATTAACCTACCAATCTCCACATCTTTGTGAAGTCGGAGGAAACCGGAGCATCACACTGTCACAGGGAAAACGTGCAAACTCCACATGGACCGTGTCCAAAGTCATAATTGAACACAGGTCTCTGGCGCTGTGGATCAGTTGCTCTACTCACTGCGCCACTGTGCTACCCTTATTGGAATGTGATTATTGTCTAAATATAGAAACAAGGAACTACAGATGATGGTTTTCCAAGGAAAGATGCAAAATGTTGGAGTAACTCAGCAGGTCAGGAAGCATCAGCGGGTGGCAGATGCAGATACTTTTCTCACCTCCAGCTTATTTTCCCCCTGGCACCACCCTTATTTTCAGTCTGAAGAAGGGTCCGAACCCAAAACGTCATCCATCCTTTTTTCTCCAGAGATGCTGCATCTCACTGAGTTACTCCAGCAGTCTGCGTCTATCTTATTGACTAATTAGTTTGTTTCACTGATGATGATGATCCATAGACGTAGGATGCCAGGAGTAACAGCACTGCCTTTCTTTGCAATACCACAACACTGTACACATCCACCCGAGAAAGCAGATGGGGCTTTGGTTTAACGATTCTGTCAGAAGGGAGCAGCTCCGGAAGCTATAAGCAATTCAAAGACCTGTATGTTTATTTCCTTGGTGCAGTCTGCAGCTGATGCAGCAAGTTGCCCTCAAACAGGGGAGGCTTGGCATAGTGACATGTTTCAGCAAAGAGAAAGGCTTGATCTTAGCAAGAATTGGGCCAGTAGAAAATTATTTGCTTCTTGATACAACCATGCACTTAATGGGGCAGGTCAACTGAAAGAGCAGAAACAGTGAAATGCAAGATGCTGGTTAATATACAATAGGACGTAAAGTGCTGGAGTAACTCAGCAGGTCAGGCAGCATTTCTATTGAATGTGGGTAGCTTCAGACCCAACCCGAAACATCACCTATCCATGTTCTCCAGAGATGCTGTGAGACTTTGGAAGAGGACGGACGAAGATCCACAAACATTTCTTAATCGTTGGGACGGAGGTGGAGAGAGGCAAAAGCTTCAAATTTCTGAGCATGCATATCTCTGAAGATCTGTCCTGGACTCAGCACATTGATGTCAAAAAGAAAGCCCATCAATGCCTCTACTTCCTTAGAAGAGTGAAGGGATTTGGTATCTTCAGGTGTACAATAGAGACCATATTGACTGATTCCATCACAGCCTGGTTCTGCAACTCGAACGCCCAGGATCGAAGAAGACTGCAAAAACTGGTGAACACTGCCCAGTCCATCACAGGTACTGAACTCCCCACCATCAAAGGAATCTACAAGAGTCGTTGTTCCAAAAAATGCAGCCAGCATCATCAGAGACCCATACCACCCTGGTCATGCTCTCATTTCACTCCTCCCATTGAGAAGGTATAGGAACCTGAAAATTGTCACATCCAGGTTTAGGAGCAGCTTCTTCCTTACAACCATGAGGCTAATAAACAGAACAACCTCCAAATAGGCTCCAAACTCTATAGACTTTAGGGTATTATTTTTTACTTTGTGCGATTATTTATTTATTTAGTTGTCTGTTATTTTGTTAGATATACTGAGCTTTTTTGTTATTTATTAGGGGGTTTACTATGATTACATGTCTGTTATGCTGCTGCAAGTAAGAACTTCATTGTTCCATTTTAGGACACATGACAATAAAACACTCTCTTTACTCGATCTGCAGAATTATTCCAGCACTTTGTGTCCTTTTGTATATTAACCAGCATCTGCAGTTCTTTGTTTCTATATTTTGACTGAACCATTTGCATTATTACTTAATCAGATGCCTCATAATTTCTTAATTTATGTTGGCAAATACATGGTGGAATGGCTGAACGGCTGAGTCTGGGGAGCTGGGGGTGAGCCATGTCTCTGTGAAACAGAACACACAGCATTCCCACAGCTCCCTTCGATAAAGCAACCTTGACCTCAAGTCCTACACTTTATTTTCCAGTGATTGTACATTGGCTAGTAAGATGGTGGGGAGAGGGGGTCGTAAAAAAAAAAAAAAAGTGTTCGGCACGGACTTGAAGGGCCGAGATGGCCTGTTTCCATGCTGTTATGGTTATATGGTAGTCCCCTGCGCTTCAGTCTGACTTGTAGTCCTGCCGCCGGCCACGTTTCGGACACTATGGAGACCTCCCCAGAGTTTCCAGTTTCAGTACTTACTGTTTCTACGATCCCTCCGCCAGGTCGAGGATTCCCCTGCGATCAGGAATTCCCTTACAGTTGGCAGCTCCGTTGCTGCCGGTAGATCGCAATAACGCTAATGCGTTTAAATGCAGTGTGGTGAAGATATTGCCATGATATTCTGTTGTGCACGGTTCCAGAATTTTGATCTTGCACTGATGACGAAAAGTAAATTCATACCTTCATTGACTTAGGAGCAGAATTAGGCCATTCAACCCATCGAGTCTGTTCCACCATTCGATAATAGCTGATTTATTTTTTCCTCTCAACTCCATCTCCTGCCTTCTCCCTGTAACCTTTGTCACCTATACTAATTAAGAACTAATTAAAGGTAGATGCAAAATGCTGGAGTAACTCAGCAGGACAGGCAGCATCTTAGGAGAGAAGCAATGGGTGACATTTTGGGTCTTCCGACTGATGTCAGGGGAGTGGGCGGTACAGTGTTAAAATGGAGTCAGAGACAGTAAGACTGGTAGGAGAACTGGGCAGCGGGAGGGGATGGAGAGAGAGGGAAAGCAAGGGCTACTTGAAGTTAGAGAAGTCAATGTTCATACTGCTGGGGTACAACCTACCCAAGCGAAATATGAGGTGCTGTTCCTCCAATTTGTGCTGGGCCTTACTCTGACAATGGAGGAGGCCCAGGACAGAAAGGGAACCTATTATTTAAATCTCCACTTTAAAAATACCCAATAGACAGTAGGTGCAGGAGTAGACCATTCAGCCCTTCGCTATATTTGCAAATGATGCTAATTTGTTTGTGGGCAGTAACATAGGTGATTACCTCAAGAGGTCAGCCAATATCATCAAAAAACCTACAGAACCCTGACCACAGTTTCTCTCTACCATCTCCTATTTCTCTCCTACCATCAGGAGCCTGAAAACTGTGACCACCAGGTTCAAGAAGAGCTTCTACCCAGCAACCATTAGGCTCTTGAACACTACACGACACTAATCTCAACAACAACTGATTTTCCTCGCACTGTCTTTGGTTTAGTTTAGTTTAGTTTAGTTTAGAGATATGGCGTGGAAACAGGCTCTTCGGCCCACCGAACCCACTCTGACCATCAATCACCCATACACTAGTTCTATCCTGCACTATAGGGACAATTTGCAGAAGCCAATTAACCTACAAACCTGCATGATTTTGGAATGTGAGAGGAAACCAGAGCACATAGAGGCATGGTCTAAGGGAGAATGTACAAACTCTGTACAGAGAGCACCCGTAGTCAGAATTGAAACCAGGTCCCTGACGTGGTAAGGCAGCAATTCTACCGCTATGCCACTGTGCCGCCCTTTTCTGCAGAAGTAATTATTCTCCTTTCTTGACTTATCTGCCATCTTTGCCTTGCTTTACACCCCCATCTACTCAGCTCTCCTAGTTTCTGTCTCTCCACACTCTCACCCACACAAGCCAACCACTAACATACGTAATCCTTTTTACACAGAAGATCTGATTTGGATATAAGAAGCATCATTAGTTCAGGAAAAAATGAATAACGTTTTGACACAAAGGGTGGTGGGTGTATGGAACGAGCTGCCAGAGGAGGTAGTTGAGGCAGGGACTATATAGACAGGTACATGGATAGGTTTAAAGGGAAGGTACACAAAAATGCTGGAGAAACTCAGCGGGTGCAGCAGCATCGCTTTAAAGGGTTTTATAGGTTTAAAGGGATATGGGCCAAACGCATTGGTGTAGATGGGTCATGTTGGTCACTCTCACAATGAGCCTATTGAAAATTCTTTCATGTCAGAATAATTAAAATCGGTGGTGGGACCGAAATTTAAAAGCTCCATAGATCTGCTCAATGCTTTAATCTCGCTGTTTTTCATAATTCTGAATTATAACGGCCCACACATTTCCCTCTCTGTTCTTCACCACAGCATTTTCCTCTCTCTCTGCGTCACTCTTTCAACCAAAACCATGAAGGGAGGCCACTTGCCCTCGCTTCATTTTCCTTTTGAGTGATTCTCCCATTCCTCTCAGGATTTGGCATTGGTCTCCTGTCCATTTCTTCCCGTTTCCCAAGCAGAAGTACTTTAGTTTTAAATTTTAGAGATACAGCATAGAAACAGGCTCGATGTGTAGGAAGGAACTGCAGATGCTGATTTACACCGAAGATAGACACAAAATGCTGGAGTAACTCAGCGAGACAGGCAGCATCTCAGGATAGAAGGAATGGATAACGTTTCAGATCGAAACCCTTCTTCAGACAGAGTCAGGGGCGAGGGAGACAGAAGGAAGTGTAAGGTGTAACGTCGGGGCAGTCAAACCGTTTGTCGGGGCGATCAAAGCCCCCCGCATTGGGGTGATTGAAACTCCCGTGTCGGGGCGGTTGAAACTCCCGTGGCGTGGAGTTCCCGAAGTCGGTCTCTGATGATGTTAAGTCCACAAGCACCCACGGCTGGAGCTCTGAGGTCGATCCCTGGCAAATGGATCGCGAGCTCCACAATGGTAAGTCCGCAGGCGATCGAGGTGGAGCTCTCAAAGATCGGTCTCCAGCAGAGGCCGCCAACTCCTCAATGTTAGGCCGCAGTGAGGATGGAGATACTATACAGAAATAAATCGCATCTCCATCGAGGTAAGAGATTGGAAAAGGTTTCCCCCAACCTCCCCCCACCCCCCCCCCCCCCAAAAAAGCTAAACACTAAAAACATACATTTAACACATACTATTAAAACACAAAGAATGAAAGGCAGAAGACTGTTGGCGAGGCACCCATTGCTGGCGCCACCCGATGGCATAAATGGTATCCATTGGGAAAATGGAGCATGGATTTAATGGATTTCAATTTTTAGAAAGAGTGGAATTTTAGAAAGAAGCAAGAAAACTGAACCCAAGGAGATTAAATGGTTTGTATAAATACAAAATATGGAATGAGTGACCAGAGGAGGTAGATGAGGCTGCTACAAGAACAACATCTAAAAGACATTTTGACAGGTACAAGGGATGGAGATATGGGCCAAATGTGGACAACTGGGAATGCCTAAATGGGGCATCTTGGTCGGCCTGGGGAAGTTGGGCCGAACGGCCTGATTCCAAGTTGTATGACTACTATTTTTTGTCATTTTCAAACAATCAACAATATAGTTGTAATTTCAATCTTAAATCTTCCCAAACGTTGTATAAAATTCAGAATTTGCCTGGCACCAATTTATAATTTTCATGACGGCCACAAGGAACCAAAACGCCTTTCCAAATTTATTGAACACAGTTGAATAATATCTAAAGATGTTGAAAATTTGTTGATATCTAAATCTGCAGGGGCGAGTGGAGGCATGTGGAGCATAGTTGTCTGAGTAACCCTGTTTCTGTGCTGGGAAAGGTTGCTTTTGCAATTACTTCCTGGCATCCGGTGCACCTGTGGTACATTGCTGAACGTACAGTATCTGTCAAACTTTGCTGTGGCAGTGTGGGGTCTTGTGGTGGTGTGTGCAACTCAATTGTTGCAACAGCGAGAGATGAAGAGAGTGAGAAAGGGGGGGAAAGAGAAAGAAAGAGAGTGAAAAGAGAGGGAGAGAAAGAGAGGGGGGGGGAGAGATGGTCGTACAGTCATACACAGGGAAATAAGACCTTTAGCTCAACTCGCCCATGCCATCCAAGATGCCCCATCTAAGATAGTCTCATTTGCTTGCACTTGGTCCTAGTCCCTCAAAACCTTTCCGGTCCTGTCCAGCTGTATTTTAAATGTTTTACATTTTAAATGAGAGGGAGAGAGATAGGGAGGAACAGAGAAAGGGGCAGATAGAGATAGAGAGAAAAATAGGTATGAAGGGAGAGAGATAGCGAGGGAGACAGAGTGAGAGAAAGGGAGGAAGAGAGAGATAGAGAGAGATTGGGAGCAAGAGAGAGGACACATATAGAGAGAGATAGTGCTAGCTAGCATGGCAGGGATACAAAGCATTATCTGATTATGAGATACTACCTGCTAAATTGGAACAACTGGTGGTTTTGTTAATCATAGAAACTGGTAAAGTAAAGTAAATCTTGTACATAGATAGTACCTTTCACCATCTTTTGATATCCTAAAGTGCTGTACAACCTCTGAAGTGTCAGGCAGGCAATTTGCACGCAGCAAGATCTCAAAGCAAGATGCGTGTAATTCATTCACTGATACACAACATATACATGGTCTTTGTGTGCATTTTGTGAGGTGGTGTGCTCCTTCTGCCACATGCAGGGCTACTGGGAGCACCTGATGCAGGGTTCTTAATACCACTGCGTGTTTCTTCTCCACTTGAAGTGGTCATAGGTCTGAGATTTTGGAGAGTTAATGTAATCGTTGCATTCCTTCAACGAGGCTGTGAATACTTCTTGAATAATTTCCTTTAGACTTTTAGACTTTAGGGACACAGCATGGAAACAGGCCCTTTGGCCCACTGAGTCCTCGCCAACCAGCGATCTCCCAGTACTCTAGCAGTATCCTAGACACTAGGGACAAATCACAATTTTACCAAAGCCAATTAACCTACAAACCTGCACGTCCTTTGGAGTGTGATAGGAAACCGGAGCACTCAGAGAAAACCCACGCGGTCACAGAGAGAACGTACAAACTCTGTGTAGACAACACCTGTAATCAGGATGGAACCTGGTTGTCTGGCGCTGTAAGACAGAAGCTCTACCACTGCACCACTGTTCCTCTGTCCACCCAGTGAGTTCTTCAGTGCTTTGACTAGATGTCCTGTGATGCCCACCCTGCTGTACACTTCATTAAAATGGCCAACAATAGCTTGAAACTTAGCCTCAGTGTGTGAACAAATGAAAGTGTTGGCTCTAGACTACAGATCAACCACTGAGGTCTGGGTAACCATGGTTCTGGAGAGTACACAGAAACACGAGGAACTGTAGATGCTGGTTACAAAAAAAGTGGTGGAGTAACTCGGCGGGTCAGCCAGAATCTCTGGAGAACATGGATAGGTAACGATTCGGGTTGGGACCCTTCTTCAGATTGAAGAATGTTCCTGACCCAAAACATCACCTATGCATGTACCGCAGAGATGCTGCCTCACCTACTAAGTTACTCCAGCATCTTGTGTCTTTTTCTGGAGAGTACTTTGGAAATTTGAACAAATTATGGATATGATAAGTTTGGAGGGATAATGGCCAAACACAGGCAGGTATGACTAGTGTACTGTTTCCAAGCTGTATGACTCTATGACTCTCATACAGTTCCTTGAGTGCAGGAGATTAGATGTACTCTTCTAATGGATGTTATTTGATCTATTTGGGTTTCATCACCAACTCCAACAACATGTCTCACAGTGCCTCATTTCCCCACTATCGTTCCCATCACTCACATTTGTGAGTGCAACTCGTTAGATAGTCTAAGTACATAAACACACTTGTTTTGCCTGAAACTGCGTACTCTCTAATTAGTGTTGATGTGACGTTTTTGACTCAATTCACTGTTCAGTTCTCGAAGCCAGATTTGGTTGAACAACGGTCAAGTGTTTTCTCAGGCCTCATCGAAAGTTCTGCAGTGGCATAACCTGCAATAATGAAGTTTGAATTGTTCTGCACTGCAGTGAGAGATTGGCCAAGTGCTACTTATCTGCTGGGTTTTAAATATCCTTGCAACACTTGCTGCTGAAAGATCCTTGAGCTAATTTGCCTGATCTTTCAACTGCTTCATGTGAAGGGTGATGATATGAAGGAACTTCTATCTTGCATTCATTGTTTGCATTTTGTTGCTCTTTGCTTCATAACCATTTCTATTCCTTCAGCAAGTGATGCAAAGGTCCAAGCACTGGTAATCCATACTGCTGCCTGGATTAGAGGATTTCAGCAACAGGGAGAGTTTGAATAGATTTGGATTGTTTTCTCTGGAATGTACGAGGTTGAGTGGAGACTTGATGGAGGTACATATAAAAGAGGAATAGATAGGGTAGACAGTCAGAATATATTTTCCAAGGTGGAAAAGTTCACCACTAGAGGGCATAGCTATAAGGTGGAAGAGGGAAAAGTTATCGGAGATGTGAAGAGCAAGTTTTTTACATAGTGGCATTTAAGACGCTTTTGGATAGGTCATTTCAACTTTAGAGATACAGTGTGGAAACAGGTCCTTCATCCCACCGACTCCACGCTGACCAACATTTACCTGTTCACTAGCAATATCCTAGACACTAAGGTCAATTTACAATTTACAGAAGCCAGTTAACCTATTAACCTGTATGTCTTTGGAGTGCAGGATAAACCGGAGCACCCAGTGAAAACCCACACGGTCATAGGGAGAACGTACAAACTCCGTACAGATAACACCCTTGGTCAGGATCGAACCCACATCTCTAGCTCTGTAAGGCAACAACTCTACCGTTGCACCACTTGGCATCGTGGGCCAAAGGGCCCATTCCTGTGCTGTACTGTTCGATGTTCTATGATTTATGTTTTTTACTAAGAACTTCCCTGAGTTATGAACACCTGACTCACAAACCATCCATACATACAACTGAGCACTTTGGACACCGGTGGGATGGATTTGCTGGCTGCTGCAGCCTGGGAACTCAGTTTGCAGCTGCATTTCCCACATGAGTAGTCCGGGTTCCGAACATTTCACCGGAACATAGTTTGAAGAAGGGTCCTGACGTGAAACATCACCTGTTCATGTTCTCCAAAGCTGCTGCCATTGAGTTACTCCAGCAGTTTTTGTCAATTCACTGGAACAGAACCCTGCTGTGATCTGGGCAGACGCAAGGAACTGCAGTGGCTGGGATCTTGAGGTAAACACAAGATGCTGGAGAAACTTAGCGGGTCAGGGAGCATCAATGGAGGGAACGGGACAGGTAACTTTTCAGGTCGGGATCCTTCTTCAGACTGATTAGGACCTGGAGAGTATTTGAACTTGCCATTGTAGCCTGCTACAATCATGGGGTATATGCACTCATTGTCTGCTCAGTTTGCAAGGTGTGTTCAATTTTCTTCTGTGTCTGATAGACCTTACCAGAATAGACTTTCATTGTGACAGTGATCTTTGTCAGTGGTATCCAGCTGGGAGTGTGAGAGCAATTGTCTTCAGTCATCTTCAAACACTCTGCATCAGCATCAGCCTACTTGTCAGTGTACTGGTTGTCTATCAAAACTTTTACTTGGAAATCCGCTTGTTGCTGTTACTCTAAGCCCTACCTATTCTTAAACTCCAATCCCTTGGCAATAAAGGCCAAAATGCTGTAGAATCAAAGAACTGCAGATGCTGGTTTATACGAAAGATAGACACAAAGTGCTGGAGTAACTCAGGTTAGGCAGCATCTCCAGAGAAAAAGGATAGGTGACGTTTCGGATCGGGGCCTTTCTTCAGACGAGAGCTGGTGGTGAGAAAAGACCTGGACCATTCAGTGCCGGCAACAAATTACCTCAAGCAGGGAGATGCGCTGGTCGGCCCATTGCTGGCTAGAGAAGGTGCACAATGTGGGATACAATGTGGTGAACTGTGGAATGGGTTGAAGCTGTTCCATGCCATTCACCTTTGTAACCAATTGTTGGTTAAGAGGGGGAATTTCTTTAGCTGGCACAGTGGATTCGATGCTCCTTTGTCTTATGGTCTTGCTGCTAAAGTTTTTGCGATTCATGCACCTAGATCCATTCAAACTTCACTCATTCACAGTCTCTCTCCATGTACATAATAATCTGACATGACCTTACACTTCCCCACACTTGTTTTCTCATTTTCCCAATTCCACTGAAGGGTCCTTGACCAGAAATGTACCCCACTTGGACTTGCACTTTTTCTCTCCTCCCCCCCCCCCCCCACCCATATTCCTTCCTCTGCTTCACAATTTGCAACTCTTCAATCCCTTTGTCTCACACCTTCTATTTTAATCTCTGTTCCAACCATCTGATTATCAACATCTCCCCTCTCCTGTGTTCACCTATTACCTGCCATGCTTTGTCCTGCTTCTCCTCTCTTCCAGCTTTCTTTCCCCCCTTATAATCACTCTGAAGAAGGGTCCCGACCAGAAACGTCACCTCTCCATGTTCTCCTGAGATGCTGCCTGATTTGCTAAGTTACTCCACCACTGTGTCCATTTTCTATTTTCTAAAGTTTAACCAAGTTCCAATCAATATCAATTACCCATCTCCTTGTCTTTCATATCTACCCTTATCAAATCTCTGCCACCTGTCCCAGATCTGATCGCACTGGGGACCATTAACGTAGCACTTCCTCTATTCCACCGTTACCAAGCGCTGAACATCACTCAACTCCCACACATTGCCTGTGATGCACTCCCTAACATTTGCTCGAAACCACATGAGCAATCTTGGAACTGATTCTGCATGGATTCTCGAGAGACTAAAGTCCGGTGCTATGATCAAAGAATTGCATTCTAATCTATCGCACCATCTGATCATTGTCAAGTAAATCAAGTGTTCAAAATGTCAGTGATACTCAGAAACACAGTGAGGGTGCAGGTGTGAGAATTATAAATGTCACTCCTTTTGAAGTGACTTTATGAGAATGAATTCTTATTAACTTAATGGAACAGTGAAAGATTTATTTGTAATAAGCTGTATTCTATAAGTGAGTTTGGTATTCCCAAAAATGCAAGGAATCATGGGATTTGTCAAAGGTCACTCGCGATAAACATTCTCGGAGGCTGTACTGCTGCATGATACAGACCTGCGTTTCATCCATAGTCAGGATCGACCCCGGGTCTGCGGCGCTGCAAGCGCTGTTGAATTGCTATTGGACCGTCCCCGTCCCCTCCCGAGTGTCCCATCCCTGTCCGGGGGCGCCTGGAGATGTCCAGGGTGACCCTAGACTGACGGGACACCGGCCCGGAGCAGTGGTGGCCCAGGCTTACAGCCGGTGCGGAGAGGAAGCGCTAACTCCAGCTCAACTCTGCCTGTCCCGCCAGGTTAACCGACATACCTGGACTGACGGGACACCAGCCCAGAGCAGTGGCGGCCCAGGCTTACAGCCAGTGTGGAGAAGAAGTGCTAACTCCAGCTCAACTCTGCCTGTCCCGCCGGGTTAACCAACAGCCCTGGACTCTCCGCGCTGTGACCTATGACCTAGGTATGCGCAGTCGGAATACCGAACTTGCTTATACTCACTTGTAATCTGTGATCCACCGGGGCAATGGCTGCCTCGCCAACAGTCTGTCTGTCCCTTCCTTCTTTTGTATGTGTCAAATATATGTTTTAGAGTTCTTTAGCTTGTTTTACGTGGAGGGTGTGGGGGGTGGGGGGGAGCTGGGGGAAACTTTTTCTAATCTCATACCTCGACAGAGATGCGATTATTTTCCATATCGCATCTCCATCTGCACATCGAGGAGTTGGCGGCCTTTGCTGGAGACCAACTTTGAGAGCTCCACCGCGGTGCCTGCAGACTTTGACATCACGGAGCTCGCGATCCCTTTGCCAGGGATCGACCTCTGGGCTCCAACCGTGGGGCCTGCGGACTTTAACATCGCGGAGCTCGCGGTCTCTGGTTAGAGTCCGACTTTCAGGAACTTGAAGCCGCAGGAGCTTCGATCGCCCCGACGTGGAGCCTTCGACTGCCGGCTGCGGGAGCTTCAATCGCCCGACTGCGGATGGTTCGACTGCCCCGACCGCGGGAGAATAAAAGAGGAAGAAGGTTGGACTTTATTGCCTTCCATCACAGGACGTGGGGAATCCGCTGTGGTGGATGTTTATGTTAACTTTTATGTAGTCGTGGGTCTTGTTACTTTTTTCTTTAGTATGGCTGTATGGTAATTCGCATTTCACAGTACCTTAATTGGTACATGTGACAATAAACTGACCTTGAAATCTTGACCTTGAACCTTAAATTTATTAATACAAAAGGAACACTTTTGTACTATCGGGACTATTGCAACGTTTAAGAAACATTTGGACAGGTACATGGATAGGACAGGTTTAGAAGGATATTGACCAAACGTAGGGACTAATGTAGATAGGACATGTTGATCGGTGAGCGCACGTTGGGCCGAACTGCCTGTTTCCACGCTATGTAACTGTATGACTTTTCACAACAAAGATAGATACAAAATGCTGGAGTAACTCAGCGGGTTAGGCAGTATCTCTGGAGAACATGGACAGGTGATGTTGTTTTTTGCAGAAGGAGTAGCTCTTAAATTATTTTGTCTCACACCTGTTTTAATTTCTGGCCTTTGTTCCAACAATCTGCCTATTAACCCCCCCCCCCCCCCCCCCATCATCTGCCACACTTTGTCTTACCTCTCCACTCCCAGCTTTCTCTCTCCCCCTCCCCCTCCCCCACCCAAATAGTGAGGAGGGGTCCCGACCCAAAACACCACTTATCCATGTTCTCCAGGGATGCAGCCTGGATTTCTCCAGCATTTTGTGTCTATCTTTGATCTGAACCAGCACATGCATTTTTATTACCTCTCATAACAGTTTGCATCAGTGCATTGTTTTTTTTATTGCATTAAACCCAAGATGTTTCATAATAGCGTTATTAAATGAGATTTGACGTTAGGATAGAGAAGAACTGTTGTTCTTGAGAAGAGCTCTCTGTACGGAGTTTGTACGTAATCCCTGTGACCATGTGGGTTTTCTCCAGGTGCTCCGGTTTCCTCCCACACAACAAAGACATGCAGATTTGTAGGATTATTGGCTTTTGTAAATTATCTCTAAGGTGTAGGATAGAACTAGTGTTCGGGTGCTTGGTGGTTAGTGTGGATTTGGTGGGCCAAAGGGCCGGTTTCCATGCTTTGTCTCTAAACTAAACTAAACTAAACTAAGCTAAAGAAAACGTCAGTACCAAACAAACGGCTGCGAAAGTATCTTAAAAAAGGTGACAATCTAGAGGGATTTTAGTAAAAATTCCAACCGGTGATCGATAGTCAGTGTGGACTCGGTGGGCCGAACAGGCTGTTTCTATGCTGTATCTCTAAACTAAAACTACAACACAAATAAAACACTGCTGAACCGTAAAATGTCAAGCAGTCTCCATTATGTTGATGGAAGTGTGAGTAACGAGAAGAATTTGAGTTAAAATGATTGGCAAATGAACCAGATGAGTGGGATGCAAAGAAATTATTTTTATGCAGTGAGTTGCTATGCTCTGGTATTCATTGCCTGAAGGAGTTGTGTTTATCGGTTTCAATCAGAAAGGAACTCGATGTCAACTTGTATAAGTGAAATACTCCAGTGAAGTGTTGAGCAATGGGACTGATTGAATCGCTATCAATGTGGACATGATGCACCAAATTAACCCCATTCTGCCGTTTATTATTCTTATTATTCCCTTTATGTGCTGATTTATATTAAACAAACTCTGCACATACGAACACATTTTCCTTTACATTTGATGAACAACAGGTCACTGGAAGAATCTGTAGAGTAAAAACCGGTTGCCCAAAGCCATTAAAACACCCACTAATGCCGACAAGTTGACTGACACATCCATTGCCTCCTTATATAAAGAGGGATTTTTTTTCATGTAAGGGAAGAAAAACCAGGCTACCACTTCTAATACTGCCTTTCAAAGCCATGGAACATTGCAAAGTGCCTTACATTTATTTTTGCAGTGACATTGAAATGAACTGCAAAAGCTAATTTACCCACAACTCCCTCAAGTAGCAGCAAAATAGTGAAGTAATAATTGCCTTCTCTACAGAGATGCTGCCTCTCCTGCTGAGTTACTCCAGCGTTTTGTGTCTATCTTGGCCAGACTGCTGGGGAGAATCCTCTTCCCTTCTTTAAATTAGTTGTCAAGCAGTATTTTGCTTGATTTTGGGGAACAAATTGGAGCTCATTTTAATTTTTTATCTAAGAGGTGGCAATTCAGAGAGAATTTGTCTGAACTTAAATGAGGTATCACCCTGTGCAAGGCACTCGTGATCACACTGGTCTGAGGAAGGGTCTCGACCCAAAATGTCACCTATTCCTTTTCTCCAGAGATGCTACCTGACCCCTTGAGTTACTCCAGCATTTTGTGTCTATCTTCGGTAGAAACCAGCATCTTCAGTTCCGTCCTTTTGTTTTTTTTGCTTAACTTATTTTTTTCTCCTTTGAATTCAATTCCTCCTTATCATGGTGGGGATTGAACTCACAATGCCTGGATTATTAGATTAGATCCTTGAATTATTAATCTAGTAACACATGTAACAAGTTACCAAGATGTCTGGACATATTCCTAAATATATCCTCCAATCATCCCTGCCATCGATTACCGAACATGTCCATTCTTACTCTGTACTGAATTCTCCATGATGGGAATTCCCATGGACTTTAAGCTTCTTAGTTTGAGAGATACAGCGTGGAAACAGGCTCTTTGGCCCCCACCAAATCCTACACACTTGTGGCAATTTACAGAAATCAATTGACTTACAAACCTGCCCAGAGCACCCAGAGGAAACCCATGCGGTCACAGGGAGAACCTACAAACTCCACACAGACAGCACCCATAGTCAGGATCGAACCTGGGTCGCCTTAAGGTGGCATCTCTACACCTGCACTGTTGTGCTACCCTATCTCTAATGGATTATTGAATTTGTTTTTAACATTAATCAAAATCTTTTAAAATGTATAGTTTTATAACTTGTATTTTGTAGGTTTCTTCCAGGTGCTCTGGTTTCCACCCACATCCCAAAGAGACGTGGATTGGTAGAATAATTGGCCCCTTGAATGCAGGTGAAATTGGGAGCAGTTGATAAGAATGTGTGTTAGTAAGTGCAAGGGAAATAAGTTGAGTAATGGCATTGGTGCAGTGAGCAGAAGTAGACCTGGGTTAGATCCTGACTACGGGTGCTGTCTGTACAGAGTTTGTACGTTCTCCCTGTGACTTGCGTCGGTTTTCTCTGGGTGTTCCGGTTTCCTCCCACACTCCAAAGATGTACTGGTTTGTAGGTTGTAAATTGTCCCTAGTGTGTAGGATATTACTAATGTACAGGGATCGCTGGTCGGCACGGACTTGCTGGGCGAAAGGGTCTGTTTCCGTGCTGTTTCTTTAAACTAAACTAAACTAAACTAAACTAAACGAAGGGTCCCAAACCATAGAAGCTGCCTGACTCACCAAGTTCCTTCAGCACTTTATTTTTGGCTCAAGAGTTTAACAACTGCAAGCAAGGTCTTGTGTCTCCATTTTAGCTCCTTGTATATTCTAAGGAAATATGGATATAATTATAAAAGCATTTATTTTAACTCGCTCTGTAATTTTTCTTCTCAAATGATCACTGAAATATACTGAACGTTAATTTTCAATTCTGCTAATTGGGGTCATCTCCAGACTGAACTCATCAATACAAGAATAAGCGTTTTGAATTTATTTCCAAGAGATTAACCATCTCACAGATTTGAAATGCTTTCTAGCTGTTGTTTCATGTTCTGTTATTTTTCAGGAAGTACTAAAAGATAACTAGCACGCCTGTGGTTGTTATTATATTTGAGCAGTTTAAGTTTATTAAAAAGCGCTGACAAAGTAACACACACAACATTGCAAAACTGTAAGTTTGTGAACCACATGTAGTAATACTAAAGCTTTGAAGATACGGCTTTCAGAAACTAACTGGGTGTTCTAATGGCCTGCATGTCATTGAAAAGCAGTAGGTTGGTGTTGCATGTATTTCAGTTATCTCCTGGTTCCAGCAAGCTGGGTTCAATTGTGACCTGAGGTGCTGCCTGCGTGGAGTTGACTCATCCTGGTCATTAATTCTCCTTGTTCCCATCCAGCAGAAGATACAGAAGCTGGCGGGTCAGGCAGCATCTCTACTTTACTTCAGAGATACAGTGCTGAAACAGGCCCTTTGGCCCACTGAGTCCATGCCGACCAGTGATCACCCTGTACACTAGCACTATCCTACATGCCTGGAACAATTTACAATTTTACTGAAGCCACTTAACCAACAAACCTGTACGTCTTTGGTGGGAGGAAACCAGAGCACCCAGAGAAAAAAACATGCGGTCACAGGGAGAACGTACAAATTCCATGCAGACAGTACCTGTAGTCAGAATCCAACTCTGGTCTGTGCAGTAAGGCACAACTCTACCGCTGTGCCATTGTGCCACCCTAATGGAGGCAAACGAATAGTCAATGTTTCGGGTCAAAACCCTGCAACACTGACTATCTCTTCACCTCCAGAAATGCTGCTCAACTTGAGTTCCTCCGGCAGTTTGTAAAATCCTTTCCAGTTTCCAACATCTGCAGTCGTTTGTGTCTCCTTAATATAGACCATTTGGAGATGTCTGATCAAGATCTGGCAGTACTGAACCTTACTCCTTCACCATATACAATGTGCTTGAGGAACTCAGCAGGTCAGGCAGCATCTGTGGAGGGAATGTAGGGGCATGAATTATGTGCAAACAAACAAAAGTTAGTCTTGACATCATGTTTGGCACAGACATTGTGGGGCCTGTTCCTGTGCTGTATTGTTCGACGTTCTATGTTATACTTCAATAAAATTATCCTTCTTAGGTGTTAAATCAGCATCACTACATTATTATGGCAGAGAGGAAAGCTGTTCAGACCATTCTTAATAGTTTTATTTATTTTACTATATTTTAGTTTTGAGATACAGCGTGGAAACAGGCCGTTCGACCTGGAGCTGGGTCTAACATCGCCCGGCGCGGCTTTAATGGCCGCGGGACTTGCTAGCGCTACTGGGGGCTCCAACATCCAGTCCTGGAGGCGGCCTTGCATCGCCCGGCGCGGCTTTAATGGCCGCGGGACTTATTTTCCATCGCCCGCCGGGGGCTCTGACTCTGACATCGAGAGGAGAATGGGGAGTGCAGGGGAGAGATAAGACTTTGCCTTCCATCACAGCGAGGAGGAGATTCGCTGTGATGGATGTTTGTGTAAATTGTGTTGCCTCTTGTTTCTTTTTACTTGTTTGTATGACTGCAGAAACCAAATTTCGTTTCAACCTCATTTGAGGTTCAAATGACAATAAATGGTATTGTATTGTATTGTATTGTATGAGTCCGCACTGACCAATAATCCCTGCACACTTACAATATCCTACACACACAAGGGATAATTTACAATTATACTAGTAAGATTAAACGAGAACTTACCAGTTTGAAGTTTGATCTTTATTTTATGAGGAGTTACGATGAGGGATTACGTGAAGAAGCCCGCCAGCCCGCAGGCGCGTCAACCTTCAAAGCAGCGGTGTGAAATCACAGATAACAGTTGTTGAACTGAATATAGGAAGATTCGAGAGAACTAGAACTACCAGACGACCTTTATGAGAAGAGGGTTGGGAGCGGAGGGCACGTAATCCCTCATCGTAACTCCTCATAAAATAAAGATCAAACTTCAAACTGGTAAGATCTCGTTTAATCTTACTATTTTACTTCGGAGTCACGTGATTGACTTCGTGAAGATTTTAAAGCTCTGTGATTTCATGCCGTGAACACAAGTCCACACGTCACAACTGCCTCAGTTGACCAAGGATGAGTGGGATTTAAAAAATGTATTCAGACATAACATAGATTTAAACATGCTGATGCTATTTAATGAACGAATGATAATAATAGTGATCCCACTCATCCGGGAGGAAATTATAAAATAGAATTCAAATTAGAGTTGGCAAATATCCCTGGTCTGGTAATGGGTTTGTTATAAAATGTTTGGAAGATCGCTCGTATGACCATCCTGCAGCCGCTAGGATGTGGTCCAGCGGAACGTCCATAACCCTTGCTGCTGATGTTGTTACAGCGCTGGTGGAGTGAGATTTGAAAACATCAGTGTCCACTCCTGCACAAGCCAAACCCGTTTTAACCACCTGGTCTGAACTGATACCTTCTTATGAGGTTTTTTGTAACTAACAAACATTGCTAGTTCAGAGCCTCTAAGGCTCTAGGTGACCTTAATGTACTGTTGTAGATGTGTTACCACACACAACCGAGGTCCATGGGGTATGCCATGAAAACTAGTTTGAGACCTGACGCCCCTGGTCTGCTCTGGTTAACTAAATCATAAACATAAAATATTATATTATTTGCAGATGTAACCATCCTGTCCAGTCGCAATTTATATAGTGACTGGACCCGTTGCGCTGAGACCAGCGCCATGAGCATAACTACCTTATGAGAGCCGGGCCAAAGATAAGGATGTAGCTGGAGCCCCCTGGTGAAGTAGTGTTAACACAATGTCAATATCCCATACTTCTGTGTACCTGGGTCTGGGAGAATTTGTGTTAAAGATATCCTTTGTAAATCTGGACATTTGAGGGTGAGACTCGACAGTGGGTCCCGCTCGCTGCAGCAAATATGATGAGAAGGCATGTTTGGCACAGTAAATGGCACAATAACTTAATTTATTTGTCAAAGACTCATTTGAAAATGAACTCCAAGACGTCAGTTATCCGTGCCGTATTATATGTAACATTTGCATTTAAACAAAATACTTCCCATCTCCTGATGAGGAAATATACTGCTTTTTTGGTGCTATCCCTGCACTCTGCAGTGAGCACGTACATGGATTGGTCTGACAACCCGAGCCGCAGGAACGGTCTTCTCAGAGTCTGCAAGTCAATGAATTGATTTTATCATGCAGAGGATGGTTTCCCGAGTCACGGGCTGAACCAGCAAATTTTTGTGTTTAGAATAACCATATAAGGTTCTATTATCATTCCCAACATTAGCGGAAACCATGGCTGCAGTACGAAAATGCCTGAAGCGGGATCTTGCTGGATTTTTTGCAAGACCTGACTGATGAGGCAAAATGGAGGAAAGACATAAAAGAACATTCCTCCCCAGTGTAGCGTGAATGCATCAATCGTCACTGTTATGCCACATATTTTTGCAACTGGTGATTGAGCCTGGATGCAAACATATCGATATTCGGTGTTCCATCAAGCCACAATGTCATTAAATACTTTGTGATCCAACATCCATTCTGTGTTGTCATTGATTTTACGTGATGATACACCAGCACCAAATGAGGTTAGGTAAATTATCACAGGATACTTAGACTTGATTGCACCCATGTGATTAACATATGCCACCACCATAGCGTATCAACTTGGAGTTGAGCATGCAGATTATGCATATTCGCACAATAAACCATTAACCCATAGAATACACCTAGTGTCTAGCGGTAGTTGATACCATATAACTGAAGAATTGGTAACTCATGCAAATCCCATCCGCCTCCCTAACTAGAGATGGTATTCGTAATTTTCCATCTTTGAGCACTAGCATCAGTTTGTAATATAACTGAAGATTTACTGACCAAAATGTTACTGGAGCAATGCTGAATACTGTTCGTCCACCATTGTGACTTTGATAGCTTCAGCTGGTAATAGCATAGGTCTATTAATAATGACCTACATGGTACTTGAGAGATTATTCCTTTGCACGTTGTAAGTTCTGATAATGCAAAGGCCCAAATTGCACAGCTGAAATACCGCCACTATATTGCCAATTACACTTGATGAATAAAAGGCTGCTTCATAACAACAAGGTTGTTACAGGCTTCTATTAATTCCAATCTCTTGCCCCAGGGCAGAGTCACAGACAAATTTATAGAGTTAAAGGTAAATCACAATAATCAATAACTCTAGTTGGTATCAACTTAAATTTAACTGGATGGCTGAGAAACCCCAATTTCTCAAATATAGTTTGCGGCTGAAACAGTTAATTTTAGCAAAATACAGCATTTAGAATATCATCCAGCTAGGCCATAACAAGTGTTTTTGAGCTCTGAGCAGCCCAAGCACCGGTTTTAGTAATTTGGTAAATAACCTGGGAGCTGGTTTGCCCATATTGCAATGCATTAACTGTTATCATTGCCCCATCCAGCTAAATTTCAAATATCTCCGGTGATCCCTGTGAATGAGAACTGAATAGTATGTATCTTTGAGATCGATGCATGCCATAAAGATCCTATGGAAATCAGTTGTTAGATAGTAACGAAGTTTCCTATGCTGAAATGTCTATACTGCACATGCGAGTTAAATCAAGGATGAACCGACATCCTCCATCTTTCACAATGATCAGGCCACGCCTGCTATAATTCCGAGCCTGCCTCAAAAGACAACTCTGGTCACATTTCCGATCCTGTCTCGAAAGGCAATCCTGGCCATAATACTGAGCCTGCCTCGAAAGACAACTCTGGCCACAATTCCAAGCCTGCTTGGAACCCTTGTATACTGTGCAGTATAAACTAATCTCATGTTATCATTTTAGTTTGTAAACGGATCTGAATCTCATGTTATCATTGTCATTTGTACAAAGAACAAGTGTAAATATTACCAACTTGTAAATGGTGCACATACCCCATGTTCCGGAAAGAACCAGACCCACCTACCTCCATGGTTATCGGTGGTCTTATGGTAAGCCCAAAGGCCCCTGATGCAGGTTCTGTTTCTGTCCTCAGGTTCTATTTCCGTCCTTAACTTGGAGGATAGAACTGCTGGGGTGTGTGGATTGCACATTTTCCCTGAGGCCCGGCTTGGGTCTTGGCCTGAAAGACCTCTGCCCAGAGAATCAGCTTTCAAGCTGCCACCAGCTCCAGTGAACCACTTACTGCCGATGGAGGCGTAGGGGTGTTGTCGCCGAAACGGTGAGGCTTTTGCTTGTCAGAGGTATCTTGACTAGTCCGACAACTTTGCTTCCTCATTCAGGTTTCTTACCTGTTTGGCTAGGTCTTCTCCGAGGAGAAGATTCGGCGGCTAGACATTGCTGGTCTCGCCATTCATAGTCTCCCCAGATAGCGCTGTTCACTGCCGGCACTTTAGGAATGCACAATTTACAGGTGTATGTTCCTGTAATGATGTGAAGTGAGGTCACTGATGCTTACCAAGCTTGTAACGTGAGGGGAAACTCTGGCCCCCTCCCCGGGTTTCTGCCAAAGGCTGGAAGCCAACTTTTCCTGTAGCAGCTCCTTCGTTTGCGAGGATATCGCAACCCTTGATGCCATGACAGATAATTCTTGAACCTCACGCATGTACTCCAGTATGTTTCACGGACATACTTCAAAGTTTGGAGTCAGTCACACTCTGACCCCTCGCACTCCCCTCCACAGAGAGGGAGATTTGTAAGCAGCCCTGAAACAGGTGCTGCTGCCGGTCCCCGACGAGACCTGCTCTGATATGGCCCCGTTCCACGGACTATATCAGGATGGAGCATCACCTCAGTGGGATGAATGCCCTGCGGACGCATCCATGCTCCACCTAGGTAAAAAGTCCGAGGATGTACCCATGGAGGGGAACCCTCCTGGCCTGACTTGTCCCAGTCCAGGCCTCTCAAATTCCGTAGCTGCACACCCTCTCGGGGCTGCCAAGTCTGAAGTCGCTGACCCCACTGTCAGCGACTCGGGTAGCAAACCCGACCGCCACCGGCTCCCCGCACTCCCGCGGTCCATAGCCGGGTTTCCCTGCGGTCTCCGTAGCCGGGATTCCCCCGAGCAGGATTTCCCCGTGGTCTCCGTAGCCTGGTTTCCCCGAGACGGGATTCCCCGCGGTCTCCGTAGCCGGGTTTCCCTGCGGTCTCCGTAGCCGGGATTCCTCCGAGCCGGCTTTCCCCACGGTCTCCGCAGCCGAGATTCCCCCGAGCCGGATTTCCCCGCGGTCTCCGTAACCTGGTTTCCTCCACAGGATTTCGCCCCGGATTGTCATCCAGCAGGAACTCTGTAAAGAGCTTCCTGCAGGCAAAATCACAACCTGAGAATAAGTTCGAAAACTTACCTGCAGGATTTACTTACCGCTGGAGGAGCGACACACCTGCCAGCCAGTGTTGCGCCATGCATAGACGTATTGACGTGCATGCGGGCTGGTGGGCTTCTTCACGGTCACTCACGTGACTCCGAAGTAAAACAAGCCATTTAACCTACAAACCTGTACGTCTTGGGAGTATGGGAGGGAACCAAAGCATCCAGATAAAACCCACGCAGGTCACAGGGAGAATGTACAAACTCCATACAGACAGCAACCATAATCAGGATCGAACCCGGATCTCTGGCGCTGTAAGGCTGCAGCTCCACCGCTGCACCACTATGTCGTCCCTTAGGTATGCAATGTTTCCATATCTTACATATTCCTTAAGTTTGATCCTCTTTATAATCAGACAAAACTGTGGATATTGGTGTTGAAGTATTGTCATTGCCTTAACACTTGATAGCCATTGATAGTCAACTGCCATTTCCCGTGTGTTGGAATAAACGATTAGTAATTTGGCCAAAGAAGCAACAAAGCAAAGTTTGCGGTTAATGCAGCTGCATCTATTGACAAACTCTAATACAAGCTGAGAGTTCTAGTACAGTTTAGGATTAATATTTGGTCACAAGGGATAAGAAGCTTCTCAGCCGTGACTCAGCTGCTAACAATTTTGTTTCTGGTCATGTGTGCAAAGTTAACTCCCCAGACCTGAGTATAAAAACACAGTGCAGTATCCAGTAAAGATCCTATAGCGAGCAAGATAGTCCACTCGACGAAAAGGACGTAGTACGGTCATGGGCAGATTCATGGGTAATTTAAGGCCCCATTTCCGTAACCGGCTTCCGTCTCCGGACCAAAGATCCCATAGGATAATAGTGCGGAGACGGAAGCCGATTGCGGAAACATCCTCGTAAAAATAAAAGTTATTTGGTAAAAATCTTCTCCTCATTTTCTTTTAATTTATTAACACAAACTGTTCCCCCGCAATGTTGATTACACTGCGAGTCGGGTCGGGTCGGGTCGGGAGGGTCCGGTTACGGAAATGGATGAAAAAAAGGCCCACGTTCCGTTCCGTTGCGTACTACACGTCAGCCCATTGCATTTAGCAGGAGTGGTCTATCTTGCTCCGCTATAGGATCTTTGGTATCCAGGCTGATACCATAGTGCAGTATCTAGGCTGATACCACAGTGCAGTATCTAGGCTGATACCACATTGCAGTATCTAGGCTGATACCACAGCAGGGCTGCCAAAATTGAGTGAGAGTTGGGAGTGGTACAAAGCTTTTGCATTTTTCAGTTTGAAATTGTGCAATCTGTGGCATACTGTAGCGAGTCTTTTAACTTGCACTTGAATGCAATATTTATGCTTTAAATTGGATTAGCTATGAATAAGGTTAGGCTAAATTACATTCCTAATTACATTCCACAGTAGAGCCAGACTCTGATCAATAGGTGCAGCACATGAATGACCTTCGTATATTCATGTATGGAAATCAGATTATAATCAAACAATTGGCCCATGCTGACGAACCTGGGTCTCACAGCACACCTGGTACTACTCCTGACCCTGAGTCCAGTTACATACCTTCTCTCATTTTGACCCCGAGTCCAGCCTTACACCTGCCCCCCTATTCTACCCTGATCATAGCTGCTTACCTGCTTAGGTTCCCAGTGCTGAACACTCCCATTGTCCCAGCTTTGACTGCACACCTGGTACTATTCCAGACCTTGACTCTGGATGCACACTTGGCCTTGCTCCTATCCCCTCTGCACTGACAATATATCTGGCCCACACATAAAGCCCCATATCTGACCCCCTGGACTTAACCTACTACATTCAAGTCCACAGGTGCTTATCTAATGCGGTAATCTTTTATTGGGCACTTCACAGACCAAATTGTGTATAACAAAATTTGCTACATCCATTGGTTTCCTTGTTATCTAACATGCTAGTTACTTTGTCAACGAAGTCATCAATTGGTTGATCACAATATCTCATCCATAAAATACTCACTCAGCTGTATAAGTATTCTGTTACCATTTCCTTCATTTTCCTAACAAACTGTCCTGAAGTCATTTTCACCCCCAATATTTTTAGTATTTTGCTGTCTTCCTCTCAGCTGGGACTTTTCCGAAATGCAAAGTCCAATAAATGTATATTTAAGCAATATTAATCTATTAAATGTGATCTTGAGGGTACATAATATTTTCTGTGGTATTCATAACAAAACAATGATAAAAAGATCTTTGTTTTGATTGCACCTACCAACATGCATACATTATTATATTACACCTAATATGTACCGAGGGCAAATTTTAGTTCCAATGCTCCCCATTCCCAATTACTTTTACATTGAAGTGATTGAAATCCGTGAAGTTTAAATGGCATCAGTAAAATAAAACCTCCGGAATAGATGATATTCATTACGTGGTTGGTTGGAGTCAGTATCAGCACAATTACTATATTAAACTATGAATCTTCGGATGTCCTGGTTCAAGCTAAAACTAAAGACAAATAATAACCTCCTCACACATTCCCCTGCAAGTATCTCTGTCATTCCTTTAAAATATGCCCCTTCTTTGAACCTCTTAAACATCGCATCTGAATCAGCTTCCATCTGATTTCACTCCTTGAGGATGTTCATCTACGTGTTCAATTAATAAATAAACGAGATTGGGGCCAATTCTATTCCACCTGTCAAAGGCATTTGCAGGGGGTGGGGGTGGTTAGAAATAGTCAGTGAGGTAAACAAACATAATAGTTGAGTGGCAAATGACAATAGTACTACCTTCCCAATATAACTTTTAACTGAAGGAAATAATGGGTTATTGGGACTGTTGTGAAAGACAGCCTGACACCTTGCATGTCATTTTAATATTACACTTATCCCATCCCCCTGGATATTCCGGATTAATAAATTAAGGTTTTGGCAACTAATTACAAATCAAGCTAATTACAAATCAATAACATTAGCCAACTCCGAAACATGAAGCGCTGAGCATTGGGATCCAGACATCACGGACAACTGGCCTCAGTTCCCCGCTCACATCTGGCAGTGCTCTCTGTCTGAACCAGGGGTCACGGAGCGTTTTTGAAAGTGGGGAGGCTTAGCAATCACTGATCACTGGCCTTCGGGATACCCGGCGAGGGAGTGGAGCAACTGAGTGGGGGGAGGGTGCGGGACATTTTCAAATTTGATGCATTAAAATCATGTTTTAGTGCATTGTAGAAGTATGATTTCAATGTTTTTTGTTTGAAGTATTTTTAAGAGGTAACTTTTTAAGGGGTAACTTTTTCCACACAAAGGGTGGTGGTTGTATGGAACAAGCTGCCAGAGGCGGTAGTTGAGGCAGCGACTATCCCAGCATTTAAGAAAAAGTTAGACTGATACATGGATAGGACAGGTTTGGAGGTATGGACCAAAGGCAGGTAGCGTAGCTGGGACATGTTGGCGGGTGTGTACAAGTTGGGCCGAAGGGCCTGGTTACACACTGTATCACTCTATGACTACATTATATCTCCACCATGCATGAATGCTTCAAAATCAAGTGGTCGAGTTTTATTGCCATATACTCAAGCATAGAAAATAGTAAATAGGTGCAGGAATAGGCCATTCGGCCCTTCGAACCAGCACTGCCATCCAATATGATCATGGCTGTTCATCTAAAATCAGTACCTCTTTCCTGTTTTTCCCCATATCCCTTGATTTCGCTAGCCCCAAGAGCTAACTGTAACTCTCTCTTGAAAACATCCAGTGAATTGGCCTTCACTGCCTTCTGTGGTACAGAATTCCACAGATTCACAACTTTCTGGGAGAAGAAAGTTTGTCCTCATCTCAGTCTTAAATGGCCTACAACTGTGACCCCTGGTTCGGGACTACCCCAACATTGGGAACATTTTTCCTGCAGTTACAGTCAGTGAAAATCTAACAGGCAAGCAGGATGGTTTCTCCAACCACCCTCATTTGAAGGCCACTATCTTCCGCCGTTTCTACCCAGTTCTTGTTACTTACTTCCAGCAGCCATTGGTTGTCCTCCAGGATGCACCGAGCCACAGCCTGGTCCATGCTGGTCACCAGGGCAAATTCAGCACAGAGACTCTCACGGCAGCGGCGCAACGCTTCCGACGGCCCGGGACTCTTGCACTGAGGCTGCTCCATAGCCGGAGTTGCAGCGAGCGACTCACCAGCCCGGCAAACACCCGCTAGCTCGGCAAACACTCGCCAGTCCTGGCTCCCTGTCCGCATCTGCCCCCGCCGCTGCTTCTGCTTCCATCCCTCCCTCAGCCCCAGCTCTCCAACACCCGCGGCCCATGCAGTTGATATGCGTTTTAAAATTTTGGTTGATCACAGAATTTCTCAGGACAGATCGTGAGAAATTTATGATCAGCGTGAGAGCGTGAGAATTTGGCCAAATGCGTGATTCTCACGCTCAATGCATGAGAGTTGGCAGCTCTGGCCACAGTGCAGTATCTAGGCTGATACCACAGTGCAGTACCGAGGAAACACTGCACTGTTTTAGGGGCTATCTTTCAGTTGAGATGTTAACCTGAGGCCCTGTTGACCTCTGCCAATGGATGTAAAATATCCCATGGCTTTTTTTTTGACTATCAAAGAAATTTCCCACCTTTCCTTCTGACAGAAGATATTTGGTCCATTCGAATCTATGCTTGTTCTTAGGGCAATCCCATTCCCCAACGTTCTTCCTTATGACCTATTATCTCCATCAATTCTCTAATAATCACCCACTAATAATGGGTGGTGGGGTGGGGGAAGGGGGTGAGGGGGGAGATTACAGTTGTCAATAAACCTGTCAACCAGTATATCTTGTGTAGGAAGTAACTGCAGATGCTGGTTTACACCGAAGATAGACACAAAATGCTGGAGTAACAGCGGGTCGGGCAGCAGCTCTGGAGGTTAATTAACTTCTGTAAACTGCCCCGAGGTGCGTAGGATGTGAAACTGGAATATCATAGAACTAGTGTACAGGTGATCATTGGTCGGTGTGGACTCGGTGGGTCGAAGAGTCTGTTTCCACGCTGTATCTCTAAACTAAACATGACGTAAATGCTGCTGTAATCTGATAAAGTGGAACACTTCAATTCTCACTGACAATTCTTAATGCATAAACAAACATTTTACAGTTGAATCGTTGCTGGGGTAAATGCATGCAAAATATTTCTGACTCCCAACTAAGACAAAATGTTCCAAACATGAAGGAGAGCAGCCGGAGGAACACAACGTCAGGCAGCATCTGTGGAGGAAAATGGATCGTGACATTTTGGTTCGAGACCCTTCATTTAGAGGGATAGGGCAGAGGGGAAGTAGTCAGGATAAAGACGCAGGGGAGAGGTTTGGCAGAAGCTGCCAAACGAAAAGAGGATGCAGGTGAGAGGAGGGGTTGATTGGTAGAGGCAAGAGAGCCAAGAGTGAAATATGATTAATTGTCCATTAATTCATAAATTCTAGGAACGGAATTAGGTCATTCAACCCATCGAGTCTACTCCGTCTTTCAATGTGGATGATCTATCTTTCCCTCTCAACCCCATTCTCCTGCCTTCTCCCCATAACCCCTGACACCTTTACTAATCTCTGCCTTAAAAATATCCCTTCACGTGGCCTCCACAGTCGTCTGTTATATGTACCAACAACAGAACAATAGAATTCTTACTTGCAGCACCATAACAGGCCTGTAAGCACATTACACACAATGACATATAATAAACAAAAACATTTAACAAATTAAAAACCCCAATACTAGTGCAAAGTCTCCATCTCATCTTAACATTGGCAGCTCTACTAATGTAAAACATCACTGATTCATCAGCTACAGTTTTGGACGGTCAAGTGTGGTATTTAAACCCTGTGCTGCCAATAGTCAAGAATTTAAACAAGTGTAATGATTGATATTGGTATATGAGAATCATACAGCACAAAAACAGGCCCTTTGGCCCAAATCGTCCACATCGACCATCTAAGCTAGTCCCATTCACCCAATTCCTTTTCCTCCAGAGATGCTGACTGACCCGCTGGGTTATCCAGCAATTTGTGTCTATCCCGTTTAACCATGTTTGGCCCATTTCCCACTAAACCTTTCCATGTACCTGTCAATGTACCTTTTATACTCTGATGGACAATAATACCAAGTTTGATTTGTTAGGTATAAGACTATAAAAGCAGTCAGTACTTTTTTGTGACATTACGTTACTAACTCTAAAACAATAAAAAATAGATTTTCAAACTTGTAGAATTTTATTTTTTATGATCTTCAATTTTGAATTATCAGTCAATTTGAAGTTCACTGGTCACAAAATTTAGACAAAAGTGGGGACTAAATTGATGGGAAAAAAGTTGTCGATGAATGTAGCTTTTTATCCACAAAAAAGCACTGAAAACAGTTGATCCGTTTATTATCTGCAGGGTTTATATAAACAAACCATTAAAAGTCCTGAGTTATGCAGTTCTTCTTTTCTAACCAGGTTCACTTCCTAAAAATATTAGGATTGCTACTTAAGAAAAACAAATTTTAACCGCAATCTATTCACCCACAGTGGAAACTTGACATAGTGATTCAGAGAAGAATGTGTAGGATGATGCAATTAGAGAGCTATATGTCCTAAATAGGTGAAAAATCTACTATCTTTTGTTTTATTTCAATTACATTTTTTTTCCTGTACGTTATAAAGAAGGTTCCTCACAACTAAGGGGTCAAACACAGCTGTTTGCTTGAATTATATGGGTTTCTGCTGTTGCATCTTACAACAGGAGGCTCGGTGGCACAGCGGTAGAGTTGGTGCCTTACAGCGCCAGAGACCCGGGTTCGATCCAGACTATGGGTGCTGTCTGTACAGAGTTTGTATGTTCTCCCTGTGCCTGCATGAGTTTTCTCCGGGTGCTCTGGTTTTATCCCCCATTCCAAAGACGTACAGGTTTGCAGTTTGTATCGGAAGGAACTGCAGCTGCTGGTTTACCCCAAAGATAGACACAAAATACTGAAGTAACATAGCAGGTCAGGCAGCATCTCTGGAGAAAAGGAATAGGTGATGTTTTGGGTCAGCTTGGAGTCTGAAGAAGCCTTTAGACCCGAAACGTCACCTGTTCCTTTTCTCCAGAGATGCTACCTGACCTGTTGAGTTACTCCAGCACTTTGTGTCTATCTTCAGGTTTGTAGTTTAATTCGCTTCGATGAAATTGTAAATTGTCCACAGTGTACTGGCACGGAGGTCAAACATTCAAGCCCATTGCTTCCATTGGAAAGAAATGAATGTCTGTGCCAATTACCAACGCTGAGTCACATCCTTACTCTTGTTTAGTTCAGTTTATTTTTGACACTACTTAAGTACAATGAAAAGCTTTCTGTCGTGTGCTGTCCAGTCAGCGAAAAGACTACACATGATTACAATCAAGCCATCCACCGTGTACAGATACAGGATAACGTTTAGTACAAGATAAAGTTCAGTGAAGTCTGATTGAATCATCATCATCTTGTTGAAAACATCAACGGGCACGGTGCCTTACAATGCTATGTACGACAGTGATCGCAACTTCTACTGAAGTGTGGATGGCTGTTGGCTCGCTAGGAGCTCATCCGCCCTTTGACAGGTCTTGTTTTCGGTCCTGCTGGGGGTCCACAGCCCCCTCCTCTCCTGGCAAACCAAGTGGGGGAGACGGTTTATGGAGCAGGTAGCTCGGGATTACATGGCACCTGTGACGGGGGGGATCTCCCCCCACCTGACCTTTCAGTTCAAAAATCTCCAATGAGGTAGATGGGAGGTCAGGACCGCTCTCCAGTTGGTGATAGGATCGTTCAGTTGCCTGATAACAGTTGGGTAGAAACTGTCTCTGAATCTGGATGTGTGCGTTTTCACACTTCTGTACTTTGCGGCTATTGAATTGGATTGTTCATTAAGAAATATGTTTGTAACAAGCATTATATAGAAATGATAGTTGTTTTGTGTCAGTCGTAAGAGGAAATACATTGGAATAAAGATAGATCAAGCATTTAAATCCAAGAGCATTTATGTTTCTAATCAGAGTGGCATGTTTCAATTTTGTTTAATATGGAAGAAAAACTCTATGCAAAACGGCAGATGCTGTAAATTTGAAATAAAACAAAAGTGCTGGAAAGGCTTAGCAGGTCAGGCAACATCTGTGGAAAGAGAAACAGTTAACATTTCAAGTCACACACATCAAATGCACAGAGTCTTTCACCCAGGGTAGGGGAATCAATAACCTACAGAGTCAGGGGATATGGGGAGAAGGCAGGAACGGGGTACTGATTGGGGATGATCAGCCATGATCACATTGAATGGTGGTGCTGGCTCGAAGGACCGAATGGCCTACTCCTGCACCTCTTGTCTATTGTCCATTGTCTATAACCTGAGGTCATAGGTTTAAGGTGAGAGGGGAAAGATTTAATATGAACCTATGGAGCATTTCTTTCACACAGAGGGTGGTGTGTAAATGGAATCAGCTGCCACAGGTGGTAGTTCATGCAGGTACTACAACAACATTTAAAATAAATTTGAACAGGTACATTGATAGGAAAGCTTTAGGGGGATATGGCCAAATGCGGGCAAATGAAACTAGTTTAGATGTGGCATCTTGGTCAGCATATGAAGGGCCTGTTTCTGTGCTGTATGTCTTTACGACTCTTGATAAGAACTGACCAGCTAAATTTTTCCAGCATTTTATCTTTAATTATCCATTAGTTCCCACATATGGGAACATGGGGATGACCAAATCATCTTGTTTCCGTGATCCTGGAAGAGGAATAGATATGTCAGCTCTCCTGTTCTTCCATGAATTGGTGGCATGCGATTTTTCATGGATAGGAAAGATTTAGAAGGATATGAGCCAATTGCAGGCAAATGGTTCTAGCTTGATGGGATATCTTGGTAGGCAGTGGATAAGTTGGTCTCAAGGGCCTTTTTCCATTCTGTATGACTCTATGACTAGCTCAGATGGGGCATCTTGGTTGGCATGGACGAGTTGGGCTGAGGGGCCTGTATTACTCTATGATTCTATGACTATAGAAACAGCTGGGGCAGCCTGATATTCATTCCTCATTCAACATCATGTTAATCCAACCTCCTCAGCACTCCACTGAAGTGTCAGCATAAATACTGTGATCATATCCCTGGGGTGAGCCTTAACCCCAGGACCACTGAGTCACAGGTAAGAGCGCCAACATTGACAGAAGAAATAATGTTAATTTCACCTTCTCTTTGCATATCCCACCGGGAAAATCAAAGGGAGGATGGAAGAGTAGAAACAAAGAACCGCAGATCCTGGTGAATACACAAAAGGACACAAAATGCTAGAGTAACTCAGTGGGTCAGGCAGCATATCTGATAACATGGATAAGGTGACATTTTGGGTCGTAACCCTTCTTTAGAACATGGACAGGTGATGTTTTGGCTCACAATCCTTCTTCATAAGAAGGGTCTCGACCTGAAACGTCGCCCATCCTTGTTCTCCAGCGATAACATGGATAACTTGGTGAGTTACTCCAGCACTTTCTGTCTTTTGCCTATTTGCTGCCTGACCTGCTGACTTACTCCAGCACTGTATCCTACGAAAGTGAAATAGTTTGAAGAATCAGCTTTGCATCCAGTGATTGGTTGAAGCATTGTGGATTGAAGATGACGGAGGTAAACAGAGGAATAACACCGGTGGTTGTTAAGTCCCCACCTCTCCTCTAGGGGAAGGCAGGTGTGCATTTTCTTCAGCAGTGGAAGATTGAAAAGTTAATTCAAAAATAAAAACTGCTGAAAATATTCCATGTCAAAGAACTACTGAGGAGAGAAAGATAGATAGATAGAGAGAGAGTGAGAGTGAGAGAGAGAGTTAACACTTGTTTCTCTGAGTGTGGGAGGAAACCGGAGCATCCAGAGAAAACCCAGACTGTTGTAGACGGGGCATGTTGGTCAGCGTGGGCAAATTTCCACTTTGAATTATTCTATGGATGATGGTACCGAGTAAAAGGGAGACATTCTGGTTCAAGGTATGGAACTGAAGATTGGTTCTGGAATTCCCCCAAATGTAAATTCAATATTGCACACTGTGTTTCAAATCCTGAAAACATAAAAATAAATATGAAGCTGCTTTCATAATATGTATATAGACACAAAATGCATCATAATATGTATTTTGTTCAGATGCTAATATTTGCATGCACAACTGTTAAGTATGATTGCTTCTGCGGATTAACTTTCTTGACATTTATCAGTGAGATTTCCCTTTATCAGTAGCCTGCATGACTGCTTCAAGCCAATGTCAATCAATGCAGAGTGCTTGAATGTGCACTGAAAACTTAGGGCGGCACAATGGTGCACCTGGTAGAGCCGGGTTCAATCCTGACCTCGGTTGCTAACTGTGTGAAGTTTGCATGTTCTCCCTGTGACCACATGAGTTTCTTCCTAGCAGAGCGAGATGTCCATCAGGGAATGTTGCCGACTGGCCCGCTTCAGACTGCAGCAGTATGTGCTGAGGGATGCACTGAAGCTCAGTACAGCCAAGGCCAAGGCTCTGTGGGGGAGGACCACAGACTAGGGTCCTTCCAGGTGCTGGATATTAGGTGGCAGGATGTGGTGGAGACGCCCCTCAAAATAAGGGAAAGGATTTCACGCCAGGGGGCCACATGTGGGGTAAAACTGCGTGAGATGTAGGAAAGAACTGCAGATGTTGGTTTAAACCGAAGATAGACACAAAAAGTTGGAGTAACTCAGCGGGACACATAAAGCTGGAGAAGGGTCCTCGACCCGAAACATCACCCATTCCTTCTCTCCAGAGATACTGCCGGTCCCACTGAGTTACTCCAGCTTTTTGTGTGATTTGTGTAAACATTATTGAATGCATGTATAACCTCCGAGAATGTCGGAATATTTTTTTGCGCAGTTCCAGGATTGTACATAATTTTTACTTCAATAAAGTTGATTTTGATTACTAAAAGAAATGAGTTTCCTCCGTTTTCTCCCACATCCCAAAGATGCGGGTTCGTAGGTTAATTGGCCACCAGCATAATCAAGGATGATTTTCACCCTCTTCTCTCCCTCTTCTCCCCCCTCCCATCAGGCAAAAGGTACAGAAGTGTGAAAATACACACCTCCAGATTCAGGAACAGTTTCTTCCCAGCTGTCAACTAAACCATCCTATCAACAAGAGAACGGTCCTGAGGTACCTTCTACCTCATTGGAGACCCTCAGGCTATCTTTTTTCCAACTTTATTGGACTATATCTTGCACCATGTTATTCCCTTTATCCTGTATCTGTACACTGTGGACAGCACGATTGTTATCATGTATAGTCTTTCCGCTGACTGGGTAACAATCATTTCACTGTACCTCGGTACACATGGAAAGAAGAGGAAGTATGGGGTTAGGTGTTTGTATGTTACTTACCTAAATTTGGACAATTCAATGTTCATAGTTGAGTTGTAAGCTACCCAAGCGGAATATGAGGGGCTGTTTCTCCAGTTTGTGTGTGTGGCCTCCCTCTGGCAATGGAGAGGTCCAGGACATAAAGGTCAGTAGGCGAATGTGAAGGGGAATTAAAATGGTTAGAGACCGTGAGATCCAGCAGGCCTTTGTGGAGCAAGTGGAAATATTTGGCGAAATGAAGCCTTGAATGCACACTGACTTCTTGCTGCCAGTGCTGACAATAGCTATCTTCATGCAGAAAGCCAACAGCACTATCTTTACAGAATATTTGAGAGATACCTCTCCCCTCACCCCCCCCCCCCCCCCAGTTTGCAATGAGCTAACTCAACCGGGTAAAAGTATTCACATCAGACAAGGTCCGATCAGTGGGATTATGGAATGGGCGGCAGAGTGATCCAGCAGTAGAGTTGCTGCCTTACAGCTCCAGAGACCCTGGTTCGATCCTGACCACGGGTGCTATCTGTACCAAGTTTGTACCTTCTCCCTGTGACCTCGTGGGTCCGTAGGAAACTGGAGCACCCGGTGGAAACCCACACGTTCACAGGAGAGCGTGCAAACACCACACAGACAGCACCCGCGGTCAGGATCGAGCCAGGATCGAGCTGTGAGGCAGAAGATCTACCAGTCAGAAAGAAACACATTGTGCTCAATTGGCACCGAATGATAACAATGGGTTGGAATCGCTCGCACTGGATCCAGCCTGTGGCCCTCCTTCATCTCTCGTGAGATACCTGTGGTTACTCTGACCTTTTGTGGCCTCACAGCTGCGAGGTGGAGAATGTCACGAGCAGAGACTGGGCCTCGGATAAAGGCACAGCTCACACTCAGAAGGTCCCTTCTACCAGTTTGGTTTAGTTCAGTTTCGAGATACAACGCGGAAACAGTGCCCTTCGGCCCACTGACTGCGCCGACCAGCGATCGCCCCGTACGCTAGCACTATCCAACACAGTAAGGACAATTTACAATCTTTACTGAAGCCAATTAAACTACAAACCTGCACATCGTTGGCATGTGGGAGGAAACCGGAGCACCCGTAGAAAACCCACGCGGTCACAAGGAGAACATACAAACTCAATACGGATAGCACCTGTAGTCAGGATTGAACCTGAGTCTCTGGCGATGTGAGGCAGTAATTCTACCGCTGCGCCACCGTGCTGCGCCCTGTAGGCACCAGTTATAGGCTCCTCTGATGAAAAGGACATGCAGAAAGAGGTGAAGAACATGAGGGGCAAAATAGGGGAGAAATAGGTGTGAGTCCTGGTGGGGCACAGAGGGGGCGGGGGGAGGGGGGGGTAGAAAGAGGGGTGTGGGGGGTCAAAGGGAAGGGGGAAGGTGTTGTCGGGGTTACCTAAATTTGGAGAATACAATATTGATATCATAGAATCACAATCAATCAATCACAATCACAATAATACTTTATTAGCCAAGTACATTTTGCAACATACGAGGAATTTCATTTGCCAAGTCAGTCATACAAATATAAAGGAACGGAACACAGAAAATACATTTTAACATAAACATCCACCACAGTGACTCCTCCACATTCCCCACTGTGATTGAAGGCGGGGAAAAAAAGTTCAAATCTCTTCCCTTCTTTGTTCTCCCGCGGTCGGGGGCCTCGAGTTTGATATACAAAGCATACATATGGCCAAACGTGGGCAGGTGGGACTAGCATAGACAGGGCATCTTGGTCGGCATGGGCAAGTTGGGCTGAAGGGCCTGTTTAACATGCTGTATGACTCTAGGGCTCCAAACACAGGTGCAGATATGGAAACATATTTGCATAGGTACATAGATACGTGCAGATAATGTCTACACAGGCACATACAGTATGTGTGTTTTATATTAGATACGCGGAACTAGGCTGGTGTGAAATTTGTGACTATTGAATAATTTGCCAGCTCCTTATTAGGTTCACACAGGAAGGATGGTGTCCTGATAGGTCTTAGATTGCAGGGAGATTGAATACAAATACCCTCACCTCAGGGAGGTGCGGTAGAATTTGTCAATGCACAAGCTGATCAAATTCTAACGACTGATAAAGAACAACACACCAGGGCAGCTTCTAATGAGAGGGAAATCATAAAATCAGAAGCCCCCTGATGAAGGCTTGCACGATAATGAGTCTGAAGCTTCCTGTCAAAGATGCTGCATTTGAATGCAGAAAAGATTGAGAGAGAGAGAGAGAGAGAGAGAGAGAGAGAGAGAGAGAGAGAGAGAGAGAGAGAGAGAGAGAGAGAGAGAGAGATAGATAGAGAGAGAGAGAGATAGAGAGAGAGAGAGAGAGAGAGAGAGAGAGAGAGAGAGAGAGAGAGAGAGAGAGAGAGAGAGAGAGAGAGAGAGAGAGAGAGAGAGAGAGAGAGAGAGAGAGAGAGAGAGAGAGATCACCTTTTCAGATGCAGCTGACGGAAATGCTTTTCACACTCGAGTGATGTTCAGACACTGTGTGTAGTTACAGCCCGTCCTCCTTCGTACAGGAACACAGCCTCATTGAAACTTAAAAGGCTCTGCCTCGGAAGGCAGGCAGAAGCGAAGGACGGAGATTAGCGGCAAGGAGACCTGCAGCTTGTCACCGTTACCTGGAGTAGCAGCTTCGTCTCCCTGGTCTGGAACAGCAGGGCAAAGGGGAGACAGAGGTGATCTTCCCACCAGCCGCTACCATGGAAGCTGTCGCCTTGTACAATTTTGTGGCGTCGGCCACAGACGAGCTGAGCTTCAACAAGGCAGATACCCTGAAGGTAAGTACAAAAACAGCATCCATGTCGAGCACTGTTTCAATCAGCACTGCATTCTCCCATTCAACCTCCGGTTCATCTTTAGCACAACGTGCTTTCTTAAGTGTAGGAAGGAACTGCAGATGCTGGTTTAAACCGAGGTGCATTCTTAAGTAACAGATTGAAACCTTCAAACCTTTCAAGCCTTCAAGCCTTCAAGCGCCATTTAACAAAAGCATGGTTGGCCTGTCCAGTCACTTTGCTTCTTCCATATCAGTAAGTCCCTTGTCCATCCCACATATAGATCTCGGTTTTAAAATTATCAATTGATCCCCACCTCCCTCTCTAAGACGTTTTGAATGATTTAATGATACTTTATTGGCACATGTACCTAGCTACAGTACAATTCGTTGTTTTGCATGCAACCCAGTAAAATCACGCAGCAGACCTCACCTAGGGAGTATAGATCTTCACTGTATGCAAATAATTTATTCTAAGCATCCTACCCCAAACAAAACCTAGCTCCAATTTCAAAACTGCACCACCTTCTTCTCAATTGCTTCAACGCCACCCACCTCTGTATATTTTGAAGCTGCATCTTGTTGAAAACTCCAGGTTAATTGTTTTGCCTGCCGCATGTTGTTCTGTGGGATTTGTGAATTACCCTTCACATTTATCAGATTCAATGCCATAACTACACTGAAGACTTCCTGAGGGTTTTAAATGAAAAAAGGTACTTACTGATTTTTAAAAAAGACACAAAGTGCTGGAGTAACTAGGGTGGCAAAGTGGTGCAGCGGTAGAGTTGCTGCCTTACAACGCCGGAGACCCCGGTTCAATCCTGACTAAGGGGGCTGTCTGTACTGAGTTTGGACGTTCTCCCTGTGGCCACATGGGTTTTCTCCGGGTGCTCTGGATTCCTCCCACATTCCACAGATGTGCAGGTTTGTAGGTTAATTAGCCTATGTAGATTGTCCCTAGTGTGTAGGCTAGAGCTAGTGTACGGGTGATCGTTGGTCGGCGTGGACTCGGAGGGCCAATAGGCCTGTTTGCACGCTCTATCTCTAAACTAAACTAAACTCAGCGGGTCAGGCAGCATCTCTGGAGAACATGGATAGATGACGTTTCAGGTCGGGACCCTTCTTCAGACTGAAAATGCACGCAGTTGTTTCATGGGCCTAAGTTAGATTCGAGCACAAAGGTTTAGAATGGTCTTCAGTGAGAAACTGCTGCAATGTATAAACCCATCTAATCCATGCGGTCTGAAGAAGGGTCTCGACCCAAACGCCACCTATCTTTGGTTTTCCAGGGATGCTGTCTGACCCGCTGAGTTACTCCAGCGCTTTGTGTTATTTTTTTGTACACCGGCATCTGCAGTTCTTTGTTTCTAGCACATTACAGATACAAACTATTTAGACCTATTGAGTGTTTAATAGGTCTCTATTGCAAGAATTGTGTGGCCTAAATCCCATCTCGAGTTTCACATTTATAGCAACTTTACTTCTAGAGATTTGACTGTAGGAAGGGATATCAAAACTGTGTGTTGTAATAAATGCCATTTATAAACATGGAGTCATACAGCATGGAAACAGGCCCTTCAGGCCAACTTGCCCACACCAACCAACATGCCCCATCTCATCCCACCTGCCTATGTTTGGCCCATATCCCTGTAAACCTGTCCTATCCATGTACTTGTCTAAATGTTTCTTAAACATTGCCGTGGTACCTGCCTCAACTACCTCCTCCGGCAGCTCATTCCATATACCTACCATCCTTGGTGTGAAAAGGTTGCCATTCAGGTTCCTATTAAATTTCCCCCCCTCACCTAAAACCTATGTCCTCTGGTTCTTGATTCCCCTATTCTGGGTAAAAGGCATTGACCCTATCTATTCCTCTCATGATCTTGTACAGATGAATCAAAAGCTTTTAATTTGATTTTGGTTAAATTGGCACACATAGTAGATTTAGCAAGTGAAAGATTAACCTGCAAAAATAAAGTAGTTCATTGTTTGGGAGGGGTTTAAAAAGAACATTGCCATAAATTCTGAGATTAATACTTGTTTAAATGAGATGAAACTAAATGAGAAAGTGCGTGTAATGTAATTAAATAATCAATCATAAAATCTACTAGTGGGTTGTACTAAAATGTACAAAATAAAAATTACATGAAATATTCAACTAATTGGTAATCTCATGAAAATATTTAATGGGGACAATTTCTAACATATTCAATTACATCGTTGATTTTACTGTCAAATACAGAGTATGGTGATATACAGATACAATGAAAATTGCAATATAGACATGTGGAGTCAGCCAACACATAGAACATAATTACAAATAAATTATACAAGGCAGTGAAAAGAAAAAATACTGCACAAACAAGACATTAATGCAAAGACACAATGGAAAAAGTCACTGGCAATGCAAGAGGTGGTTCGTAGTGTTCCGTTGCTGAGGTTGGATTAGGGTTGTGAAAAGAGGGCACGGCCCAGATGGTGGGCATCCTTGATGATAGATGGCAGCGCCTCACCAAGATGGTTTTGAAGGTGGCTTTTCCTTCTGCTCGCTCACTTGAAATCAGTCTGCCACCGCTCCCCATTGCACTCACACCAATGCGTTATTTTAAAACCATTATTTTAAATCCTAAAAAAATCCAAGCCTCAAAACTCAACCTCTGTGATCCAACTACACACAGTTTCCATATTACCCTTCCTTGTGCCAAGCAAGGCTATGGTATCTGAGAAGGAGAAAGACACAAAATGCTGGAGTAACTCAGCGGGTCAGGCAGCATCTCTGGAGAAAAGGAATAGGTGATATTTCAGGTCAAAATGTTTCTTCAGACTGAGAGACTCTCAGTCCGAAGAAGGGTCTTGAACTGAAACATCACCTATTCCTTTTCTCTAGAGATGCTGCATGACCCGCTGAGATACTCCAGCATTTTGTGTCTATCTTCGGTGTAAACCAGCATCTACAGTTCCTTCCTACACATTGTATCTGAGAAGGAGATGTGAGTTGGAGTCTTTTCTTTCACTATATTAACTGCGAGAGGCTTTGGCAGGTGTCAAAGTTGCTTGCTCATAGGTTTAGTTTAGTTACTTGGGTTTAGCATGCAAACAGGCCCTTTGGCCCACTGAGTCCATGCCAACCATCGATCACCAGTTCATAGTACTTCTATGTTATCCCACTTTAATATCTTTAGGAAGTGGGAAAGAGGTGTGCAATCACAGAGATAACTTTCAAACTCCCTTCAGATAACATCCACAGTCAGGATAATCATAGCCAAGGGGAGTTTAGAGAGTTTATAAACGCACATGGAAACAGGCCTTTCGGCCTACCGAATGCATTCTGACCATCGATCACCCATTCACACTAGTTCTGTGTTATCCCACTTTCTCATCCACTCCCTACACATTAGGAGCGATGTAGAGGCCAATTAATCTAAAACCCACACATTCTTTGAGATGTGGTAGGAAAACAGAACTCCTGGAGGAACCTGTGCAGTCACAGGGCGAATGTGCAAATCCTACACACACAGCACGCGAGGGGGGAACAGTAGCGTATCGGTCGAGTTGCTGCCTGACAGCGCCAGAGACCCGGGTTTGATTTTGAATATGGGTGCTGTTTGTACGGAGTTTGTATGTTCTCCCTGTGGCTGCGTGGGCTTTCTCTGTGTGCTCTGGTTTCCTCCCACACTCCAAAGACGAACAGGATTGGAGTTAAATTGGCTTTGGTAAAAAAAATTGTAAATTGTCCCTGGGGTGTAGGGGTGTACGTGGGCGATTGCTGGTCTGCGTGGGCCACGCTATATCTCTAAAGTCGAAAGTCTAAAGTTTTAAGTCCGATCAAACCCGAGTCTCTGGTGCTGTGAGGAAACAGCTCTACCAGCTGCGCCACTGTGCTGCCCCAAGGTATTTTACATTCAAATGGCAATTACATTTCAGATAGTGAAAATACACACAGCCGAGTTTAGTTTAGTTTAGTTTAGTTTAGAGATATAGCACGGAAACAGGCCCTTCGGAAACAGTCCACGCCGACCAGCGATCCCCACACATTAACATTACCATACACACACTAGGAACAATGTTTTTACATTTATACCAAGCCAATTAACTAACAAACCGGAGTGTGGGAGGAAAGCGAAGATATCGGAGAAAACCCATGCAGGTCATGGGGAGAACGTCCAAAGTCCGTACAGACAAGCGTCCATTGTCAGGATCGAACCCGGGTCTCTGCCGCTGTAAGGCAGAAGCTCTAACGCTACACCACCATGCCGCCCAGTCAAATTCTACCATAAGAAAAGTATCTAACTCCAAAAGAAATCAAGCAATTTCTTGGGGACAGTTTTCTAGGCACTCTTTCATCCCCCTATCTCATCCAAAATGGTCTTTATCACTCAATCGACAATAACTGTACGTAGCAACTTACACAGGATGATCCCGACATACCCAAGAATTGGAGATCCATTTTTACACCCCAGCAGAAAAGAAATTTCTCATTCATTTATTTATTTGCCATGGTTCTCACAGAAAATTACTCGTGGAATGCAGTCATTGAAAAGATGTAAATGTGGCAGTCAATTTGCATTCAATAAACTACAATGCATTAAATGATGAAAAATAATCTGGAGATACAAGGTACTGAAGATGTTGGTTTACAAAAGCAATCACAAAGTGCTGGAGTAACTCAGTGGGTCAGGCAGCATCTCTGGAGGACGTGGATAGGCGAGTCTCAGTTTAGTTTAGTTTAGAGATATGATACGATACAATAAAACTTCATTCATCCCCGGAGGGAAATTGGTCTGCCAACAGTCACAACACACAAGGTACTCGAAAAAGTTTAAATTAGCATGGAAATAGTTGAAAATGCAAATACAGCGTGGGAACATGCCCTTCGGCACACCAAGCCCACACCGACCATCGATCACTAGTTCTATGTTATCCTAATTTTGCATCCTGCACACTGGAGGCAAATTACAGAAGTAGGGAAGTTTGAAGGAGCTTTATGTGGCAATTATTTTACACACAGAGTTGTAAGTGCCTGGAACGTGTACAGGCGGACGGGATGAGATGAGATAAATCTCTCACAGTTCCATTAAGTTAATTAGAATTTAATATACCCACCACCCTTTGTGTGGAAAGGTTAACCCTCGGGTTCCTATTAAATCTTTCCCTCCTCACCTTGAACCTATGTCCTCTGGTTCTCCTGGTGAGCCATCATTTTCCATGTGTAGCTCCAGAAAGTGCCAGGCATTCTCAGGACCCTTTGTCAAGGACTCGTGGTCAGTGGGGATCTCGAGATCTGTGCGTCAATACCGGGAAACCAACGATCAGACTTGCTTCTTCCACTGGGAGATTTGAGACATGATGTTGTAGTTAGGCAAGAGATGACAACCAGCAGTCACCAACCAGGAAGCACTCATTCAAGGTTTAGATTCCCAGATGGAGCTGAATGAACGTACAATACAGGTCCACCACCGAATTTCCCGCAACCGGTGGTCCGGCACCCTTCTTTAATCCAGACAAAATTACGAGAGCGCTCTTGAAATCTCCCCCTGAAAATGTGGCGCCTCTGCCGGGTGAGGCGGCCAATCCTGAGCTCATCGGGAATTCTGCAACTGATCGACGGGTCGAATTTGCCCCCTGCGGCCGGAGCCACATATCTGTTACCAAAGCTGACTTCCGCGGCCAACTTTACGAGTCGGTATCTCGGCCTTCCAGTGGCCTTTGCAGTACTGTTGGACTCCTCGGTGGCGGTGACCTCTGTTGGTCCGGCAAAACAGATAATCCAAAAGGCTTTGGAACCAAGAGTGCTGGAAAATCAGTGGACCTGTACCCAGGAGCTTACAAATGTAGGAAGTAGGATGAGGCCACTTAGTCCTTCTTGTCTGCTTTGATATTCAATAAGGTGATGGCTATTTTAATATACCTTCCTGCCACTTTCCCACAGTAACCCCATATTCCTTGATTCCTTTAATATCCAAATAACCATCAACAACACTGCACCTCCACAAACCTCCTGGAAGACATAAATTCCAAAGTTCACCTCCATCTGGATAAAGAAGTTTCTTTAGGGCGGCACAGCTGGTAGAGCTGCTGCCTCACATCACCAAAGACCCAGGTTCAATCCTGAACTCAGATGCTGTCTGTGTGGAGTTGCATGTTCTCCCTGTGACCTCGGGATGCTCTGGTTTCCTCCCACATCCCAAAGATGTGCGGGTTTGTGGGTTATTTGGCCTATGTAAAATGCCTCTAGTGTGTAGGAAATTGATGCAAAAGTGGGATATCATGAAAGGAGTGTGAACGGGTGATCGATGGTCGGCCTGGAATGGCAGCAAAGGTGTGGAGGTATTGCAGAACTGGGATGAGTGGAGACCTTAGGTTTGAGGGGACCAGCTAGATACTGTGGGTGGTGGTTGTTAGGGGAAAGTATACAGTTAATGAAAACACCCTGAACAATATTAATGTGCTGAGGGATGTCCAAGTCCATAGCTCCCTTAAAGTGGCAACACAGTAGATAGAGTAGTAAAAAAAAGGCATACATGTCAGGGCATTGACTATAAAAGTCAGGAAGTCATGATGCATGTTTATAGGACTTTGGTTAGGCTGCATTGGAGTATTGCGTACAGTTCTGGTCACCCCATTACAGGAAAGATGTGGAGGCTTAGGAAAGTGTGTAGATGTGGTTTACCACATTGCTACCTGGATTAGAGGGTATAATCTATAGGAGAGGTTGGACAAATGTGGATGGTTTGTTCAGAAGCGTTGGAGGCTGAGGGGAGACCTGATAGAAGTGTCCCAAATTATGAGGCATAGATAGGGTAGGCATTTAGAAAGCTTTTCTCAGCTGGAAATGTCAAAGACTAGATGGCAAATCTTTGGAGAAAGGGGCAACGTTTAAAGATGTGCGGGGCAGGTTTTTTACAAAAGTGTGGTGGGTGCCTGGAACGCACTGCCATGGTGGGGTGGAGGCAGATATGACTGGCATTTAAGATACTTTTAGATGGGCACATGGATGTGCAAGAAATGGAGGGGTATGGATCATGTGCAGGCAGATGGGACCAGATGAGCTTGGCATCATGTTCAGTACAGATATTGTGGGCCAAAAGGCTTGTTCATATGCTGTACTTTTCTATGTTCTATGATTCTTGATACACTTACATTGGTTTGTGTAATCTGGTATTTTCATTTGTCTCCAGTTTATTAGCTGCTATTAATATGCATTGTGCTTTCCACGTGTAGTTCTTGAACCAATTTTGTTCAGAGTTTTAGTCTGAAGGTTAAAATCCAGCAAGTAACCAGAAAACTACCATTTAGCATTTCTGTAGAAACAAGGAACTGCAGATGTTGTTTTACAAAAAAAAGATATCGAAAGTGACAGAGTAATTCAACGGATAGGTGATGTTTTGGGTCGGGTCCCTTCTTCAGACTGGAAAGATTTAATATTTGATTTACCACAAGATTTTAAACCAGGGAAGAATCTAGACCATAGTTATAATCTACCCACAACTTAAGATCTCTGCCTAATTTAGAAAAATTTAAAAAATGTTCATCTAGATTTAGGGTAGCACAGTAGCGCAGCGGTAGAGTTGCCAGAGACCCGGGTTTGATCTTGACTACGAGTGCAGTCTGTGCGGAGTTTGTTCGTTCTCTCTGTGACCGTATGGGTTTTCTCCAGGTGCTCCGGTTTAGACAGTAGACAATAGACAATAGGTGCAGGAGTAGGCCATTCGGCTCTTTGAGCCATTCAATGTGATCATAGCTGATCATCCACAATCAGTACCCCGTTCCTGCCTTCTCCCCATATCCCCTGACCGCTATCTTTAAGAGCCCTATCTAGCTCTCTGTTGAAAGTATCCAGAGAACCGGCCTCCACCGCCCTCTGAGGCAAAGAATTCCACAGACTCACAACTCTCTGTGAGAAAAAGTGTTTCCTCATCTCCATTCTAAATGGCTTACCCCTTATTCTTAAGCTGTGGCCCCTGGTTCTGGACTCCCCCAACATCGGGAACATGTTTCCTGCCTCTAACATGTCCAAACCCTTAATAATCTTATATGTTTCAATAAGATATCCTCTCATCCTTCTAAACTCCAGAGTATACAAGCCTAGCCGCAGTATTCTCTCAGCATATGATGGTCCCACCATCCCGGGAATTAACCTGGTAAACCTACGCTGCATTCCCTCAATACCATGAATGTCCTTCCTCAAATTAAGGGACCAAAATTGCACACAATACTCCAGGTGTGGTCTCACTGGAGCTCTGTACAACTGCAGAAGGACCTCTTTGCTCCTATATTCACTTCTCTTGTTATAAAGGCCAACATGCCATTCGCTTTCTTCACTGTCTGCTGTACCTGCATGCTTACTTTGAACATGCAGGTACAGCAGATGACTGATGAACAAGAACCCCCAGATCCCGTTGTACTTCCCCTTTTCCCAACTTGACACCATTTAGATAGTAATCTGCCTTCCTGTTTTTGCTACCAAAGTGGATAACCTCACATTTATCCACATTAAACTGCATCTGCCATGCATCTGCCCACTCACCCAACCTGTCCAAGTCACCCTGCATTCTCATAGCATCCTCCTCACAGTTCACACTGCCACCCAGCTTTGTGTCATCTGCAAATTTGCTAATGTTAATGTTTCCTCCCACACTCCAAAGATGTGCAGGTTTGTAGTTATAATTGGCTTCTGTAAATTGTTCCTTGTGTGTAGGATCGAACTAGTGAATTGGTGATCGCTGGTCAGTGTGGACTCGGTGGGCCGTAGCGCCTGTTTCCACACTGTATCTCTAAAACTCTAAAAACTAGAACTAAATTTAGCATCTGAAGTTATAACATTTCTGCGCAAGATTATAGAATAGGTACAGCACAGAGATGGTTATCTGGACCCTCTAATCTGTGGCTGTAGGTTATAAAGCAAATTCCTTCATTCAGGTACTTAAAGGGGCTGTCCCACTTGGGCGACCTAATTGGCGAGTTCAGAAGAGTTTAGGAGAGATTGCAAAAATGTCATGTTGAAGACCTTCTTCGACTATGTAGAAGACCTCCTTCGACCTCCTTCAACTATGTTGAAGACTAGCTTCAACTAGCTACGACTAGCTACGACTAACTTCGGGAAAATTGGACACCGATTGTGGAGAGTGAAGACGACCTCCTTTGATCTCCTTCGACTTCCCTTCGATGAAGACTATCTACACCTACCTTCGACTACCTTCGATTACCTTCGACTACCCTCGATTACCTCTGACCAACATGCCGACCTACTACAACCTACCACGACTAAACCTACGAGTAAAAAAAGTATCCATGGCGACCTAGCTGAGGCCTCGAGTACACGGGGACTACTCTCGAACATGAAGGAGAGTTACAACGACCTCCTACGACCTCGTGTCGACCATGCTGCGAGTATGAGTCGAGGGCAAACTCGCCAGAACTCGCGGATTAGGTCGCCCAAGTGGGACAGCCCCTTAACCAACTCTCTACAATGTTAGCTGTTTTTTTCCCCCAAGTCCTTCATCTTTGCAAACTGAGTGGAATATAAGAAGCAATTGATATTGTCTGCAGATTTATAATACTTGCACTGTAGTGAAACATAGGCTTTGTGCAATAATTTTTTCTTTTCTTTTCTTCAGGTGCTGAACATGGAGGATGACCCAAATTGGTATAAAGCTGAATTATACGGCATAGAAGGCTTTATTCCCAAGAATTACATTAAATTGAAGCCACATGAGTAAGTATTTACTGGGAGAATGCAGAATCAAGGAACTGCAGATGCTGGTTTATAAAATAAGGCAGTGCTGGAGTAACTCAGTGGGTCAGGCAACATCTCTGGAGAACATGGGTAGTCTGGTTAGTCCACGTTTCGGGTCGAAACCCAGCATCATGCCTTTGCCTCCCACAAACTCTGCCTGACCCAGATGCATTGAGTTCCTCCCAACGTTTTGCATTTTGCTCCAGATTACGGCATCTGTTGTCTCTTATGTTTCTAACTTGAAACGTTAACTGTTTCACACTGTACAAAGGCAAACAATTATCCAAATGGGGAGAGTCTAAAGATGACCTACATCAACTTTACTCCACTACGTTAGTACTGTAAACTATATACTATTCACAGTTCTGGATCCATAACTGCATTTAAACAGTTACATGAATGGTATATCTGATCTGTTGGGATAGCATACAAGACAAAGCTTTTCACTGTCCCTTTACTTTACACTTTACTTGATACTTTAAAGATAGAGCGTGAAAACAGGCCCTTCGGCCCATCCATTCCGCACCAACCAGCAACACCCTGTACTCTAACCTACACACTGTGGACAATTTTACAACTTTACCAATTAACCAACAAACCTGTACATCATTGGAGTGTGGGAGGAAACCGGAGCAACTGGGGAAAACCCAGGCGATCACGGGAGAACCTACAAACTGCGTACAGACAGCACCCGTAGTCAGTATCGAACCCGGGTCTCTGGCGCTGTAAGGCAGCAGCTCTACCGCTACACCACTGTGCCGCCCATTAACGTGACAATAATAAACCTAAAGCTAAACCTAAATAACATTACCTTCCTATACTGATTTTAACGCAATTGTTTTACTCAACAGCTGGTATGTAGGCAGAATCTCCAGAACATCAGCGGAAGAAGCACTCCTGAAACAAGAATATATTGGGGCTTTTCTATTACGAGAAAGTGAGAGCTCACCTGGTGATTTCTCCATATCGGTAAAGTAAGTAATGCACCAGTTTGCCACACAAAGACTAGGTTTGCCTCTCCTATGGCCCCAAGCAATAGGTGGATGAGCTGTTCAAAAGATTTTAATTTGTGCTGTCAGTATTATAGAGATTTTTGGACACAAAAGCTCATAACACCAGTCTAGAAAAATGATTCACAAGCTGGAGTCTGTAGACAACTAGCTTGAGAATTCTGTTTAGTTCAGTTTCATTTAGTTTAGAGATACAGTGCGGACTCACAGGGCCTTCGGCCCACCGAGTCCATATTGGCCATCGATCACCCGCTCACACTAGTTCTATGTTATCCCACTTTTGCATCGACTCACTGCCCATTAGGTCCATTTACAGAGGCCATTTAACCACAAACCTGCACGTCTTTTGGATGTGGGAGGAAACCGGAGCACCAGGAGAAAACCCACACGGTCACAAGGAGAATGTACAAACTACGTACAGACAGAATCCAAGATCAGGATTGAACCCGGGTCACTGGCACCGTGAGGCAGCAGCTCTAGCAGCTACGTCACTGTGCCACTCAGTGATGCCCTATTTAGCTCTGACCTTGACTTAGTCATGTATAATTTTACAAGTTATATCCTGAAATACCCTTGATTTAGTGCTGAAGGTTCATAATCAAATCTAGATGATGGTATTCGTGCTAATGTCTCTCATTCCACACAATTTAGAAATGACCTACACTTCAGGACACCCCAAGGCACTTTACAGCCATTTAATTATTTCCGATGCTTAGTCACTATGGTACAGTTGTAAACATGGCAGCAAATTTGCAGGCATTCGTCAGTATTGACGACAGAATCTTTTTAAGGAGGTTGAATGTGAGAGAAATATTTGAATAGGGTGGATAATGCTCTAGGACTCTGTGATTAAACACAAAAAGCTGGAGTAACTCAGCAGGACAGGCAGCATCTCTGGAGAGAAGGAATGGGTGACATTTCGGGTCGAGACCCTTCTTCAGACTCTTCCTTGACCTGAAACATCACCCATTCTTTCTCTTCCGGGATGCTGCCTGTCCCGCTGAGTTACTCCAGCATTTTGTGTCTATTTTCGGTTTAAACCAGCATCTGCAGTTCCTTCATACAGGAGTCTGCAATTGATGTTTTTCTAAAGCAAGTCACCCCCGGTGCCCTTCAATACTGCTTAGTTTTAGAGATACAGCATGGAAACAGGCTCTTCGGCCCACTGGGTCCGTGCCACCCAACAACCATCCCATATGCTAGTTCTATCCAGGGACAATCTACAGAAGCCAACAATCCCGCAGGTTTTGGGAATGCGGGAGGAAACCGGAGCGCCCAGAGAAAACTCACATGGTCACAGGGAGAACGTGGAAACTCTGTGCAGACCTGATGTCAGGTTTGAACCTGGTTCTCTGGCGCTATGAGGCAGCAGCTCTACTGCTGATCCACTTTGCCGCCTTGAACTATCAGGACTGCTTTGGACTATCAGAAAGAATCTGACCTTCAAATGGGTTTTCAGATCATAACCCCCCAGTCTCAGTACATCTGACATCTCCCTGAATCAAGTCCCATTTGAAATATTTAAGCTCAACAATGTGAGCAGACGGAGGTGTACACTGGCGCAGGGGTAGATTTGCTGCCTTCCAGCGTAAGAGGCCCGGTTTCAATTCTGACTATGGGTGCTCTCTGTAGGGAGTTTGTACATTCTCCTTAGTTTAGTTTAGAGATACAGCACAGAAACAGACCCTTCGGCCCACCGAGTCTGTGCTGACCAACGATCACCCCGTACACTAGCACTATCCTACACACTAGAGACAATTTTTTACCGAAGCCAATTAACCTACAAACCTTTTACGTCTTTGGAATGTGGGACAATGCTGGAGCACCCAGAGAAAACCCACACAGTCACGGGGAGATCGTACAAACTCTGTTCAGACAGCACCCATACTTCAGGATCAAACTTGGGTCCCTGTCGCTGTAAGGCAGCAACTCTACTGTTGCGCCACTGTGCTGTCCTTGTGACCGCATGTGTTGTCTGTGGATGCTCTGGTTTCTTCACACATCCCATTAAAATCGTAAAGCAGCAATTGATTTTAAAATGATTTACTGTTTCCCTGCTACTTTCCAGTATTAAGGCAGTGCTGCAGGCTTGGTGTTTATGAATGTTACTTTAGCCACACAGGGGTGCTATTGAGATCTTATGTTATGTTATCTTCGTTGCAAGTCGTAAAGGAAGTTGTTTAAATACCGGTTATCATCTGATTGCATCAGCTTGACAATTCACAAGTTGCTGAATCTTCAAACAGTTTTGGCTGACTACAAATGTTTTGCAGTACGTCCCCTGAGATCTGTTGATACTTTGAGCAAAGTTACACCCATACTAGTTATAAGTTGTCTCGTGCAGGTGCTGTTGGCGTTGTGGGTGTGAGGTTTTTGGCTCAATATTTTTTTTGCAAAGTTCTATTTATTTTCTCTTTTGTACTACCTGATATTATACTCAGCTAAACACAGTGGTGGCGGAACCCAGCAGGTCAGGCAACAACTGGGAAGGGAATGAACAGATGATGTAAGGGTACCGACCTGAAATGTCGCCTGTCCATTTCTCTCCCAGATGCTGCCTGACCCGCTGAGTTCCTCCAGCATTTTGTGATTTGTGCAGGATTCCAATCTTTGCAGTTTCTTGTGCTTTTTCTCATCTCAGGAATCCCAAAGGGGTGGCACATTGGCGCAGCAGGTAGAGCTGCTGCCTCACAGCACCAGAGACCTGTGCTCAATCCTGACCTCGGGTACTGTCTGTGTGGAGTTTGCATGTTCTCGCTTTGATCGTGTGGGTGGTTTCCTCCAGGTGCTCTGATCTCCTTCCACATTCCAAAGATGTGCTGGATTGTAGGTTCATCGGCCTCTGTAAATGGTCCCTAGTGTGCAGGGAATAGATGAGAAAGTGGGATAACATAGAACTAGTGTGAGTCAGGTAATCGATGATTGGCATGGAATCGGTGGGCTGTAGTGCCTATTTCCATGCTGTATCTTTAAACTGAGATTAAAAAATCCAATTTAGCATGTATTATTGAACTGCAATCTTGTGCGAAACATGATACTCATGTTTGGTATTATTTGCCTGACTAGCACACAAAATAACGCTTTTTAGACTTTGTACTTTAGAGATACAGCACGGAAACAGGCCCCATGGGCCACCGAGTCCACACTGACCAGCAATCGCCCCATGCACTAGGGCTATCTAACACACTAGGGTCAATTTACAATTTTGCCAAAGCCAATTAACCTACAAATCTGCACGTCTTTGAGTGTGGGAGGAAACCGGAGCACCCGGAGAAAACCCAAGTGGTCACATGGAGAACGTACAAACTCTGTACAGACAGTATGGCAGTCAGGATTGAACCCGGGTGTCTGGCGCTGTAAGGCAGCAACTCTACCGCTGCGCCACTGTGCCGCTCCCGTCTTTGTTGTATATTGGTACACATGACCATTATAAACCAATTCCAATCCCAAAAACATGTTACTTATTTGGCGGTCTGCATTTTTAAACACATATTCATTCACATGATGTAGACACCATGGGAATGCTGGCATTTTATCTGTCCAGCCTAATTACCCTAGAAATGAAGAGACAATTAATGGCCAACTATGCTAGTGGTCCTGGCAGAGAACAGTACAGCACAGGAACAGGCCCTTTAGTCCACAACATCAGTGGCAAACATGACGCCAAGATAAACTAATCTCCTCTCTCTGTATGTGACCCATATCCCTACATTCCCTGCATATCCACGTACTTATCTCAAAGCTTCTTAAAAACACCACTGTCGTATCTGCCTCCACCATGACCCTTGGCAGCGTGTTCCAGGCACCCACCACACTGTGTGTAAAAGACGACGCATGCATCTCCTTTCAACTTTGCCCCTCACATTTCTAAGCTATGCCATCTGGTCTTTGACATTTTCATTCTACTAATTAATAGTTTCTTGGTATTCGATTTTGCATGTACGTAGTGCTTTCTTATGTTCATAAGTTCTAGGAGCAGAATTAGGCCATTCGGCCCATCAAGTCTACTCCGCCTTTTAATCATGGCTGATTTATCTTTCCCTCTCAACCCTATTCTCCTGCCTTCACCCCACAACTTCTGACCAATCAAGAATCGGTCAATCTCCGCCTTAAAAATATTAATTCACGTGGCCTCCACAGCCGTGTGGCAATGAATTCCACAGATTCACCACCTCAAATTCCTCCTCATCTTCTTTCTAAAGGTACATCCTTTTATTCTGAACCTATGGCCTCTGGTCCTAGCCGAGTGGAAACATCCTCTCCACATCCACTCGATCGAGACCTTGCACTCACGTTAAGAATCCCATCTCTAATAGAGTGTGTGTGGTTGAATTATAAGCTTGTGGGAAACAATGATAAGCACCACACAGTACAGAGGCAGCACAGTGACCCAGTTTGTAGAGTCATTGCCTCACAGAGCCACAGACCCGGGTTCACTGAAATATCAGGTTAACCTTTTGTGTTCAGCCACAGAAGGAATCTATAAGTGAAAACCTTCTGCCAGAGAGGTTGTGCTCCAACAGTCACACCACAGTCAACCCTCCATCCTCAAATGGATCTCATTTTAGTATTCCTTTTGCAGCATGAAGAGGCTTTACCGAAGGTGTCAAGTGTCACCTGGGTTAATTGGGTAACTTGAGATCCGACCTGCTCAGATCTGTGTCAATAGTCTGAAGAACTGGGCGTTCCATTGTACAGAGTTACAAACCACCCCGGAAAATATCCTGCTCATTGCACAAACATTAAAGCACACAACAGCAAAGCTGATTCAACTATTTCTACAATGCTGTTACTTTCAATAAATAGTAGTTCCAATAAGGTTCAGATGAGTTTGGAGCACAATAGAAATGTGTGCTACTAAGACATAGGAGCAGAATTAGGCCATTCAGCCCATCGAGTCTGCTCCACCATTCGATTATGGCTGATCAATTTTTCCCTCTCAACCCCATTCTCCTGTCTTCTCCCTGTAACCTTTAACAGCCATGCTGGTGGAGCTGCTGCCTCACAGCGCCAGAGACCCGGGTTCAATACTGACCTCGGATGCTGTCTGTGTGGAGTTTGTACGTTCTCACTGTAACCGCATGGGTTTCCTCTGGTATGCTCCGATATTATCCTCCCACATCCAAAAGATGTGCGGGTGTGTAGGTTAATTGTCCTGAGTGTGTAAGTGAGTGGATGCAAAAGTGTCATGGAGTCATAGAGTCTTATACCCTGAAAGAGGCCCATTGGCCCAAATTGCCCACACCGGACAGCATGTCCTATCTACACTAGTCCCACCTGCCTGTGTTTGGCCCATATCCCTCTAAACCTGTTCTATCCATGTACCTGTCAAAACGTTTGCAATAGTACCTGTCTCAATTACCTCCTCTGGCAGCTCATTGCATGCACCCACCACCCTTTGTGTGAATAACATATTGTGGGATAACATAGAACTAGTGTGAACGGGTGATCGATGGTCAACGTGAACGCGATGGGCCGAAGGGCTTGTTTCCATGCTGTATCTCTAAATTTAACTAAACTTCCCAGTACTTCCAGCATTGTCGTTTATTACAGCTTTTGTGCAACTGCAATATTTCAACTGACTCCAGCATTTTTCCCCCTCTTTCCTTCTGTCCTTATTATTCTTCTGTCCACACCTCTTCCAGACAGCCCAGCTGTGACCAACAAATCTTCCTCTCGGCAAGTACTGCCACATTTTTGCTGCCTTTCCTTTTTTCTAATCTCCAATGTATCATGGATATTCCCTTTGTTCCTGCCTCTCCTCCCCCTCCTTTGCAAGTTAGAAACGTTGTTGATGTCTAACATTACCTGTAGAACGTAACCCAGGTTAACACACCAGTTCAGTATGGAGCTGTGCTGCCTTGATGGTTTTAGTTTCAGAGATACATGGTATTGTGATCATTTCCATAAGCTAGTTAAACTCAAACTGCATTGACTGCACTAGCTTCAGGACACTCCCTTCAACATTACTCTTTCAAGTTTCGGAAACTATTGGGTTAAACACAAAGGTTCCTTAACACAAAATAAAATGTGGGCCAGACAGCCTTCGTGGAAAAAAGAAAAAGAGGATCAGCAGGGCCAAGTTGGGCTAGATGGGCCTGTTTACATGCGTATGACTCTATGTCTCTATGACTAGTTCGAGCTGAAAACTCTTTTTCAGCTTAAGATAGAAACAAAATGCTGGTCTAACTCAGCGGGAGAGGCAGCATCTCTGGAGAAAAGGAACAGATGATGTTGTGGTTCGGAACGCTTCTTCTGACTTTCTGAAGAAGGGTCTCGACCCGAAACATCACCTATTCCTTTTCTCCAGAGATGCTGCCTGGTCTCCAGAGATGCTGCCTGGTCTCCAGAGATGCTGCCCGCTGAGTTAGACCAGCATTTTGTGTATGTCTTCAGCGTGAACTAGCATCTGCAGTTGCTTCCAACACACTTCTTTGGCCGGCCGTGTTTCACCTTGCACGGATGCTGCCTGATCTGCTGAGCATTTCCAGCATTTTAGAACGTAGGACATAGAAAAAGTACAGCAAAGGAACAAGCCCTTCGGCCCGCAATGTCTGTGCCGAACACGATACAGAGATAAACTAATCTCATCTGCCTGTACATGATCCAAATCTCTCCATTCCCTGAAAATCCGTGTGCCTATCTAAACCCTTCTTAAACACCACTATCACATCTGCCTCCACCACCAGCGTGTTCCAGCCACCAACCACCTTTTGTGTTAAAAAAACTTGCCCTACTCATCTCCTTTAGATGTTGTTCCTCTCACCTTAAAGCTACTGTATACCCTCTCACCCTTGGACATTTCCACCCTGGGAAAAAGGTTCTGACCCTCTACCCTATCTATGGCTATCCTTTCCATCTTTTATTTCAGATTTACAGCATTTTCCAGGTTTTCTTATTATTTCTGATTATTTATTCTCATTAAATATTATCTGATTTATTTTACAAATAAAAAAGAGAAAAATGTATGACAAAGTTTGCATTTCACACTGTGGAGATGAGTCATTGGGACAGGTCTGCTGTAAGGGAGGAGTCCCATTCCATTGTTTTGTTGGTTTGGTTGAAGCTGAATTGTTAAACCGAACGTATTTGTTACTTTCCAAGTGCAAGATGAAACTACAAATTGCGTAACTTTACTCCAGGTTTAGCAGTTGAATCAATCTGGGTGGGATTGTGGTTTGGGTTAGTTTAGAGTGTGAAGCAACTGCAATTTAATGCATTCCGATTGAACCCAGCCATTTCATTTCTCCTGTTGGAGATTGCACCATCAGCAACAGTTTGAGAAAACAACATGTCGATAAATGACTGCAATGCCGCCAAAATCCCTCTTGCATATTAAATAGAATACCCTACTTTGCAAACCAAACCGTTCCCACCAGGAAGGGAAATCGCATGAATGTATAATAAGCTAGGGAGACACGGTGGTGCAGCAGTAGAGTTGCTGCCTTACAGCCCTGTCCCACGGTACGAGTTCATTCCAAGAGCTCTCCCGAGTTAAAAAAAAATCAAACTCGTGTTAAGCACGGAGAATGAACGTAGCGGGTACGTCGGAGATCGGGGACGTCTCTTAGCGCTAACGGCAGGTACTCGGGAAGACTCGCTAATGGCAGGTAAGCTCGGGAAGACTCGTGAAGATTTTTCAACATGTTGAAAAATGTCCATGAGAGCCCCGAGTACCGACGAGTGGCCATTGAATGCAATTCATTTATTGTCATTCAAGCCTAGGCTTGAACAAAATATCATTCCTACAGGTTTTTTTTTTACATTACAAAAAAAAAACAAGACCCACACTTAACACAGTTTACATAAACATCCATCACAGTGAGTCTCCAACAGCTCCTCACTGTGATGGGAGGCAAAGTCTTATCTCTTCCCTTTATTCTTCACCCGCGGTCCAGCAGTCCAACCGCCATTACCGTAAACCTCCGAGTTCGAATAAGGGCAAACTCGGGAGAGCTCTTGGAATGAACTCGTACCGTGGGACAGGGCTTTTACAGAGCCAGAGACCCAGGTTTGATCCAACTAGGGATGTTGTCTGTAAGGAGTTTGTATGTTCTTCCTATTACCGTGTGGGATTTCTCCCGCATTCCAAAGAAGTACAGATTTGTAGGTTCATTGGTTTCTCTAAATTGGAAATTGTCCCGAGTGCGTAGGATAGTGCTGGTGTATGGGATGAATGCTGGTCGGTGCAGATTCATGGGCCGAAGGGCCTGTTTTCATGCTGTATAAATAAGGTCGAAAGTCTAAAGTAAAGTCTGAAGCTGTCAGTATTCTATTGTCTGGCTTATCCTTCTAATCAAGGCAATTTAATCTCCTTTCTTTACACTTTCCCATTCTCTACCATGAAATACATTCACCATTTAATAGGAACAGGAAGGGAAACTTTATTCACACACAGTGGCGCAGCGGAAGAGTTGTTACCTCACAGCGCCAGAGACTTGTGTTCAGATCCTGACTGTCTGCACGGAGTTTGTACGTTCTCGCTGTGACCATGTGGGATTTATCCGAGTGCTCTGGTTCCCTCCCACACTCCAAAGACTTACGGGTTTTGTAGGTTAATTGGCTTCTGTAAAAAAAAATTGTAAATTGTTCCTGGTGTGCAGGATAGTACTAGTGAACGGGGTGATCGCAGGTTGGCGCGGACATGGTGTGCTGTAGACACTGTTTCTCTATAATCTAAGCCTGGTAAAATCTGAAGAGGCCGGTGGGTATGTGGAATGAGCTGCCAGAGGAAGTGGTAGAGGCAGGTACTATAATAACATTTAACAGACCTTTAGACAGGTACAGGGATAGGAAGGGTTTCAGATGATATGGGTCAGGCCCTTGCAAATGGGATTAGTTTAGACGGGGCATCTTGGTGGGTGTGGATGAGTTGGGCCAATGCTGTTTCCATGCTGTATGACTCCATGAATCTGTTTCCCAGCTACACTCACAATGGCCAGCAATATCTGCAGCTCTACAAGAATTAGGTAAGGCTGCATTTGGAGTATTGCTTGCAGCTTTGGTCGCATGTTACAGGAGAGATGTGAAGGCTTTATGGAGGATGCAGAAGAGGTTTACCAGAATGCTGCCTGGATTAGAGGATGTTAGCTACAAGGAGAGGTTGGACAAACTTGGATTGTTTTCTCTTAACTGTCAGAGATTGAGAGGAGAACTGTTAAAAGTATTTAGAATTGTGAGAGGCATAGAAAGGGTGGACAGTCAGAACCTTTTCCCCAGGGTGGAAATATCAGAGTAGAGAGCATAGAGTTAAGGTGAGAGGCAAAGTGTGAAGGAGATTTGCGGGGCAAGTTTTTTTTTACACTGAGAGTGGTGGGTGTATGAAACGCGATGCCAGGGGTGGTGGTGGAGGTAGATATAATGGTTGTGTTTAAGAGGCTTTTAGATGGACACATGGATGTGGAAACATGTTGATCATGTGCACGGAGATGAGATTAGTTTGACTTGGCATCATGTTCAACATGGACATTATGGGCTGATAACTGTTCCTCTGCTGTACTTTTCTATGTTCTATGTTCTATCAAATTGCAATGTACCAACACCTCATATTAAGTTCTTACCTGAGCCACCCAGACTAAAGTGACTAACAAAAAGATTACTGGAGTCAGTCCAGCATTTTTTGTAAAATCTAATGTAGTTTTCTTGGAAGCTTGGGCAAATAGCCTGACAGAACAACTGAGCAGTGGGAAAAAGGAATAGGACATTGCTGCTCAAAGCTAATTAGTTGTTGAACATGTTTTAACTGAACACTTGCCTTTTAATGCAAGTCTAACCTTTAGTCAAAAACTCTTTCTGTACCTTTCTATTCCGGTATAAATAATGAAGACAAAGAGACAATGGTCCAATGGTATTTTATTGTCACATGTACCTAGGTACAGTGAAATACAGTGAAATAGGTACAATTCAATTAAATCTTACTGTACATGAGCACAATCACACCCTAGTACAAGAGTGTAGGAATAGTAGATTACACTGAGGCAGTGCACAAGAGTCGCCAAGTTTCTTGTACCTTTCAACTTTCAATGTTATTCAATATATAGTCTTAGCTTGGCCTTCATGGCCCGTTGTTCTTCATTCCATCCGAAAGCTCATTCTCTGTGTTGAATGGTACTGGGCCAGAGATTCCCAGGGTGGGGATAGAGACACAAGGAACCGCAGATGTTGTTTTACAAAAAAAGACACAAAGTGCCGGAGTAATTCAGTGGGTTGCCGCTAGGCCACACTAGCTCAGTTTAGAGATTCAGCGAGAAAATGGGCCCTTTGGCCCACCGAGACCGTGCCGACCAGCGATCATGGTATTGACACTGCTCGATTCATTTTAACAAACATGGACAATGGCTAGGCCTTCACCAGAGATCACAGCTTGAATCTACTGGAGGTCAAGCCCTACCCTAGTGATATGATCTTCCACCACACAAACCCAACTACGTCATATACAGTGGCCAATCCTTGGGTTAGAATATTGAATATGAATATAGAACAATGAGGCCTGCTTGTCAAATAGAGTCATGGAGTCAAACGGCGTGGAAACAGGCCCTTCATCTCACCTGGCCCACACCAACCAACATGTCTCATCTACACTAGTCTCACCTGCCTGCATTTGACCCATATCCCTCTAAACCTATCCTATCCATGTATCTGTCTAAATGTTTCTTAAACATTGTGATAGTACCTGCCTCAACTACCTCCTGCGGCAGCTCGTTCCATATACCTACCGCCCTTTGTGTAAAAAAGTTACCCCCCAGATTCCTATTGAATCTTTCATTCTCACTTTAAACCTATGTCCTCTGGTCCTTGATTCCCCAACTTTGGGTAAAAGACTATGCATTCACCCTATCTACTCCCCTCATGATCTTATACACCTCTATAAGATCACCCTTCATCCTCCTGCGCTCCAAGGAAAAAAGTCCTAGCCTGCCCAACCTCTCCCTATAGCTCAGGCCCTCGAGTCCTGGCAACATCTTCAAAAATCTTTTCTGCATCTTTCCAGCTCAACTAAATTTCTCCAATAACAGGGTGATCAAAATTGAACACAATACTTTAAATGTGGCCTCACCAATGACGGATATGAAAATCAAGATTCATTTCCCAGTCTGACATCATCATCCTTTACTTCCATTGCAGCCCAGAAATAACAAACTGTGTGTTGGCTGCTGATTCTGAACTTGCATCAAACTTCATTGTTAATCTGGAATCCAAACCAGTTCTTGTACATTCGGAGGTGGTTTTGTTTAGACTGCATATTGAACTTGGAGCGCAATGTTTTGGTAACTCGATGTTTGAATCGAAATTGTCAGCTGCAACTAGAGTTGCCAACTGTCCCGTATTAGCCGGGACATCCTGTATTTTGGGCTAAATTGGTTTGTCCCATACGGGACCGCCCTTGTCCCGTATTTGACTGCTACTACTCTGGTCGAGGGGACTGTCGGGTCGGAGAGCCGCGTTGGGCCCCGCATCACCCGTCCCGACGTAGTGCAGCCCATGGAGTGCAGCAGCAGCCCGGCCAGCTGTCCGACCTTCGGACCTTCACTTACCGCCGACACCATCACCCCTCCTTCTCATGGCCAATCATCGGTTCATGAGTTGGATGGGGTGCCCGGGCCAAAACTCAGCTGGCCCACCAGCTGGGCTTTGTGTGCAGTCCAGTATCTGGGCCAACTCATCATTCACCCAGCCACGGCCGAGTCAGTCAACGAATAGCCGTCGGGAATTTGTCCCTTATTTTGACCTTTTGTCACTTATTTGGGAGCAATCCTAGCTGCAACAGTCTCTCAGCTCTGAACAAAGGTTTTGCTTATTTTCCAGTTCTGGACACATGTAGCTTGAAAACAAGCCCTTTGGCCCATTGTGTCACAATCAAACATTGATCACCTGTTCATAAGTTCATAAGTTGTAGGAGCGGAATTGGGCTATTCGACCCATCAAGCCTACTCCACCAATCAATCATGGCTGATCTAATTTTGCCTCTCAACCCCATTGTCCTGCTTTCTCCCCATAATCCCTGACACTTGTACTAATTAAGAATCTGTCAATCTCCACCTTAAAAATATCCATTGATGGCCTCCACAGCCTTCTGTGCAATGAATTCCACAAATTCACCACCATCTGACTAAATAAATTCCTCCCTGTCTCCTTTCTAAAGGTACGTCCTTTAATTCTGAGCCTATGGCCTCTGGTCCTAGACTCTCCCACTAGTGGAAACATCCTCTCCACATTCACTCTATACAGGTCATTCACTATTCGGTAAGTTTCAATGACGTTTTCCCCTCATCCTAAACTCCAGCGAGTACAGGCCCAGTGCCGTAGAACCCTCATCATATGTTAACCTGTTCACACTAGTTCTATGTTATCCCACTTTTTGTGTCCACTCCCGACACACCTGGGGACAATGTTGCAGAGGCTGATTAACCTACAAATCCGCACGTCTTTGGCATGAGTGAGGAAACCGGAGCACCCGCAGGAAACACACACGGTCACAGGGGGATCATGCAAACTCCACACAGACAGCACCCAAGGTCAGGATCAAACCCAGGTCTCTGGCACTGTGAGGCAACAGCTCTACCGGCTGTGCTACTGTGCCGCCCTTGATCAGAGAACTCTTTTCTGGCTCTTCACTCAAGCAAATTCAATGCATTTCCTTACAATACATTCACGTGACAATAAACCGATATCAATAACAATACCAAAGATAGACATAAAGTGCTGGAGTAACTCAGCGAGTCAGGCAGAAACTCTGGAGAAAAAGGATGGGTGACATTTCAGGTCGGGACCCTTCTTCACACTCAACACAAAGTGGGTCCGGCAGCATCCCTGGGAAACATGGATAGGTGAATTTTCAGCTCAGAACCCTTCTTCAGTCTGAAGAAGGGTCCCGACCAAAACGTCACCTGTCCTTCTTCTCCAGAAATGCTGCCTGACCCGCTGAGCAGTGCCAGGCTGTCTGTGATTTTTCTGCCAGGTACAGCACAGGTTTGGTCTGGGTGGATCACCTGTCCTAGAGCAGACTTGATCCGGTTGGCGATAGCCTTAGACAGGGTCTTATAATCAACATATAACAATATGATCTCCAATTCTTAAATATAATTCATCTCCCCCTTCTGCTTGTAGATTAGGGTGATGCTGCCGGCTAGAAGCATGTCATGGTACACTTCCAGCAGGTCCGGGGCCACCCAGTCCCACAAAGCCGAATACAACTCGGCCGGTAAGCCATCACTTCCGGAAGTTTTATTCGAGACAAAAGAACGGATGGACTCTCCCGCTTGCTGTCCTCCAAGACCTCCGAGAACAGGAAGTTCAGGGAGGCAGTGCTGTCTGTGGCCTTTCTGTCGTACAAACTCGATTTGCAGATCCTCAGCATGTCCGTCTGCAAGGATGTTACCTCCCCCTCCTCCCCCTAAGGCTGTTGATCACGGAGCTCCCCCTGTGAACCTTAAGGTAGAAGAAGCGTGAGCACATCTCATCCTGCTCCACGTGGTGGACCCTAGATCGGAGGAGGATTCGGAGGTAAAGAGCCGAACTTGCCGGCCCTTCAACTCTCTAAGTTCCTCCCACACATCCACCCCCATCGACTGCCAAAGGAGCAGTTGCTGCAAATCTGTCTGGAGGTGGTACTATTCTCCCTGACTCTCTGAACCCCTTTGGAGATGAAGAACCTCTTAATGTTCCCCTTGGTTGCTTCCCTCCAGTGTATCAGGGAGTCATAGAGGGGCCTCACATTTCTCCAACATGCGTGGTCCCTCTTTAGCTCCTCAATATTCACTGGGGTCAACAGCTTTACATTTAACTTCCACGTCCCTCTGCCTGCCTTCCGGTCCTCTAGTAGGTGACAGGAAGCCTGAAGGAGGCAGTGGTCAGAGAGGAACACCGGCGTGAGGTCGGTGTGTCAGACCGTGGTGGCCTTCATCGTGAAGAGGAAGTCTATCCGGGACCAGGCTGAACCGTCCGATCTCTACCAGGGTTGCTGAAGCCGTCGCTGGAGGATGGCCAGATGCTCACTCCCCACGGGCGAGGTGTAATCAGCCGGAGCGGAGAGCCACGGTACATTACATCCACCATGAGGAGACCCTAAACACCTCCCTGACTTCAGTGATCGCAAAGTTCCATCCCCACAGCAAGGGTTCCTGAACCCAATCAGGAACTTTTGGGTTGCTGAAGTTCTCAAGCTCAAGAACTGGCCTAACTGCCTCTGGGCACCTCCTTTAAGATGTTCTGACATGTTTGACAAGGAATTTAATCATCTGCCCTAATATCTCCTGTTGATTCAGCGCCAACAGTTTGTTTAACATCACGTGCCTGAAACATTCTAGAACGTTTCACTGTTTTAAAGACACAAAGTTATTTCCCAGGCGTTCTCCAATACACAACAGCCATGTTTAAATCAACAATCGTAGGGTTTGGAAATGTATTTTTAGCCTTCTGAAATTAAGTTTACGCCATACATTAATGTTTACCATAATCCTCTTTCTTTGTTATTCTTGAAAGAGGTTGTCAAGATAGGTTCCTCCCAAGCTGAACCACTGTCTCTGGGAAATACTTAACCCTGGCCACACAGATGTGCTAAAGTGCCTCATATTTTACCACTCCGATGTCTCTGCATATACAAAATGGCTGCAATGAAAACCCTCCCAAATTGTTGCCACCTCTAAACCCTTGTGTTTAGTGTAGAGATATAGCGTGGCAACAGGCACTTCCGCCCACATCAACCATCCATCTTCCATTACCCAGGGTAGGGGAATCACCAATTTAGTCTGAAGAAGGGTCACAACCCGAAACGTTACCTACCCATTTGCCCCAGAGATGCTGTCTGATCCATTGAGTTGCTCCAGTATTTTGTGTCTATGTTAGGGAAAAAAAAACTCATTTGAGGTGAAAGGGGCAAGATGTAATAGGAATCTAAGGAGCAACATTTTCGCTGTCAGCGTGGTGGGTATACGGAATGAGCTGCCAGAGGAGGTAGTTGAGGCAAGTCCTATAACAACATTTAAAGTTGGAGAAAAATGGATGGGAAAGGTTTAGAGAGATATGGGCCAAACGTGGGCAAATGGGGCTATCTTAGATGGGCATCTTGGTCAACATGGATGAGTTGGCCAAAAGGCTTGTTTCCATGCTGTATGACTATGATTCTTTATATCCCACTAGTTCTGTTATCCCAGTTGCTCATCATGTTCCTACATGGTTGTGGCAAATTTTTTACATGGGCCAATTAACGTACAAACCTGTGAGAGGAAACCGGGGCACCTGGAGGAAACCCACATGGTCACAGGGAGAACGTGCAAACTCCGCACAGACAGCAACCGAGGTCGGGATCGAACCTGGGGCTCTGATGCTGCGACAAAGCTGCTCTACCAGATTGCTCATAACAGGAATTTGTTCAGAGTGATGTGTTTTCATGTTTATTTTTGCCACATGGTGTTCCGATGTGGTTTCACACTTTTGCACTTTCTCGTCCTTACTAGTTGCCCAATTGCAGACGCCACATCATGTTGGGAAACACGACTAGGATCCAAAAACCACAATGGTTTAAATGCAAATTTTGTCGGGAAAAGCTGGGGAAGTAAGAAAACAAGGAAGTTATAATTGTGGTCGGGCGGGGGCAGGGTTTGGAGTGAACAAAGGATGTGTCTGCTGTAGGCCAGGGTGGAGGCCAACGTTCAACAGGTGACTCAATGCTGTCAGAGATAATCGACTGTGTTTAAAGAATTAAAAGCAAAATAACAAGGTAAAACTTTGAGAACGCAGGAGCTGCTGGAAATCTGGAATAAAAGAGGACAGGCTGAGAGCGAAGGCCGACGAGCCCAACCCCTGCTAGCCCACGAAGACTGGGAATCGGAGAGGAGGATGGAGGGAGTGAGCTTGTCCCATTTGCCCGTTTGGTCCATATCCCCCAAGCCTTTCCTATCCATGTACCTGTCTAAGTGTCTGGACTAAAGAGCCAGTGAGAACCAGGGGGTCTTCCCTTCCATGCTTCTCCAAGGTTGGTTGCTGAAGGTGCCCCCCCCGGGAACAAAGCTAAAGAGATCTGAGCAAGGAGAAGGACTCTTGTTTGCAGGATGACTGGAACGCAAGTGACGGCTGCAACAGGCCTTTGTGACCAGCTGCAGCTGGGACTGTAAAATGGCACCAAAATAGCACCTCTTGCATATAGACTCAGTGTTCTGTACATTCTGGTCTAACCGAGGATTGTGCTTATGTATGGTGATAGCCTTGCTGAACCGTGTGCAAAAAAAGAACCATTGAACCATAGAACCAAAACTGTGTTCCAATGGCTGACCTAACTTCAGTCCTGGCCAGTTCTGGAATAAACAGAAATGTTTGGTTATCTATAATTGATGAATACAGTAACAAGGCGCTGGGCAGTGGGCAGGAGCTATAGACCTGCACGGGAAGGTAGACGCTCCCGCCCCCATGAGTCTCGGGCAGATGGGGCTCGTCAGCCTGGGAAGGCAGTCCATCTAGGAGAGGGAAACTCTGATTTAAACCTCCACTGCCTTGTGCCCATATCCAGTCTTGGAAAAGGCTCCAGGAGACCAAACTGTAACGGATCTGCTGTTCCTTTGGATCGATCAGCGACGTGGAGAGGGGGACGTGCTGCATGGGCAACAGCCTGTCCTCCATATGACATCGCCCAGGCTTGCATCCGACCACACATCACCAGCAAACTAGGATGCATCACCCATGGTCAGTCATGACCGAAGGGGGCCTACTACTACAGTAACGAGTCCTAAAGGGTACACTGTCCCAAAGGGATGTTGAGGTACTGTTCCTTGAATGCCTATAGGGTATTGAGGAGCATTTTTTTCATTCATGCGTATGGAATGAGCATATTCCTGGGTATGTGGAACAAGCTGCCAGAGGAGATAGTTGAGGCAGGTACAATGACAATACTTAAAAGACACTTAGTTAGACAGGTACATGGCTGATAGTTAGATAGGAAAGGCTTAGGGGGATATGAGCAAACGGGGGCAAATGGGACAAGCTTAGATGGGGCATCTTGGTCAGTATGGACAAGTTGGGTTAAAGGAACATGTTTGTGTGCTGCATGACTATGATTCTCTATGACACACTAGTTCAATGTTATCCCACTTTCTCATCCGCTCCCTACACGTTAGGGGCAATTTTTTGCAGGAGCCAAATTAATCCGCACGTCTTTGGGATGTGGGAGGAAACCAGAGCACCCAGAGAGTGCTATTGGGAGAGGTTGAGCAGGCTAGGACTTTATTCCTTGGAGCGCAGGAAGGGAGCGCAGGAAGATGAGGGGTGATCTTACAGAGTGTAAAAGATCATGAGATTAATAGATATGGTGAATGCAGAGAGTCCTTTACTCAGAGTAGGGGAATCAAGAACCAGAGGATACAGGTTAAGGTGAGGGGGGGAAGGATTTAATAGGAACCCAAGTGCAATGTTGTTACACAAAGGGTGGTAGGTATATGGAATGAGCTGCCGGAGGAGGTAGTTGAGGCAGGTAATATCACAAAGTTTAAGAAATATTTGGACAAGTACATGGATAGGATAGGTTTAGAGGGATATTGGCCAAACTCAGGCAGGTGGGAGTAGTATAGATGGGGGATGTTGGTCAGGATGGGCAAGTTGGGCCAAAGTACCTGTATCCATGCTTTATGACACACACTGAGGGAGGTACTATAACAACATTTATAGTGGAGAGGGAACGCTGCAAAGGGGTCAAACAAAAGCAGTTCACATAACATCATTTCTTTCAAGGCCATCTAGTTCATCGATGAATCATGCCATTTAGTGAGGGGTGATCTTATAGAGGAGTATGAAATCATGAGGGAATACAAAAGGTGAATGCCACAGAGTCTTTTACCCAGGGTAGGGGAATCAAGAATCAGAGGACATACGGTTTAAGGTGAGTGGGGAAACATTTAATAGGAATCTGAGGGGTACATTTTTCACACACAGAGTAGTTTGTATGTGGAAAGAGCTGCCAGAGGAAGTGTTAGAGACAGGGACAATTGCAATGTTTAATGGACATTTGGACAGGCACATGGGCAGAATAGGTTTAGAAGGATTTGTACCAATTGCGGCGAGGTTAGGTGGCCATCTGGATCGGCATGGACAAGTTGGGCTGAAGTTTATGTTTCCGTGCTCTATGAGTCTATGACTTTGAGAGTAGCCCCACATCTTAGAACATCATGGGCCATGGACAGAGGTCCCGACCTGAAACATCACCCGTCCTTTTTCTCCAGAGGCGCTGCCTGACCCGCTGAGTTACTCCAGCACTTTGTATCTATCTTCAGGATAATAGCATGCAGTTGACAATTGATTTGCATAAAATCATTCTGAGCATTGATTATCACTTTCCATAATGTCGGCTGTTAAAAACGGAGGTAGGCAGAGGATGTGCATTAGTCAGCGATAGCAGATGGGGGGGGGGGGGGGGGGGGGGTTCTGACTGATGTGTCATTGTGCTGTGATCAGTGAAGGTCATGGAGATCATGCAATGCTTTCTGCTGGCAATGAAAGAAATGCAGACTGTGTGAACTGTCATATCAGTAAGCGTGCAGCGGGGCAGCAAATAGAGTTGCAACCAGGAGCAAGGTCGGCACGGTGGCACAGCGGTACAGTTGCTGCCTTACAGTGCCGGAGACCCGGATTCGATCTGACCTCGGGTGCTGTCTGTACGGAGTTTGTACGTTCTCCCTGTGACCACATAGGTTTTCTCCTGGTGCTCCGGTTTCCTTCCACATCCCAAAAATGTGCAGGTTTGTAGGTTAGTTGGCTTCTGTAAATTGTCCCTAGTGTGTAGGATAGAACTAGTGTACAAGCGATCATTGGTCGGCCCGGACTCGATGGGCCGAAGGGACTGTTCCCATGCTTTACCTCTAAAACTAAAACTAACCTCACAGCTCAATGACCCAGTTTCGATCCTATCTCTTGTCCTGTCTAAGGTACGTGGGGGTATTTACCCTATTTTGATAGCACATAAGGAGGCCAATTTCAGCCCATTGGGTCTGTACATCCCTCTAATTTATTCTCTCCACTTTCCCATGTACTCTCCCAAATTCTCCCTGTAACTGCATGCACTTTCCTCAAATGCTAGTTTCCTCCCACATCCCAATGCCGGTTGATAGGGCAAAGGGCTTCTGTAAATTACCCTAGTTTAGCTTAGTGTCAGAGCATGCAAAGGAGAATAATTTACAGAGAAATAAGTGGTGGAACGAGAGCGATGGGAATACTCTGAGAGCTGTCATGGGTTAGATGGGCCGATTGGCCTAATTCCATGTCATAAGGAAATTATGAATTAAGTGCCGACCGATGCACTTTGAGGTTAAATCACGGACAAATGAGCCAGACCAATCTCCTAATGGACATGACTTCACTCTTAAGGGTATACTAGCGTGATCTACCCTAGTTAAAACATGTTTTTAAATCAATTTACACAGAAAAAACATGCAATTGGATCCTGTTTCTAGGCTGCTATGACAGAGCGCCATTCCTACCTTGATTGTAAATCCTGACTTCATGCCAAAGTATAATTTGCCTCACAGCACCAGAGATTCGGGTCCGATCCCGACCTCGGCTGCTGTCTGTGTGGAGTGTGCATGTTCTCCCTGTGACCGCGTGGGTTTGGAGGTTAATCGGCCTCTGTAAATGACCCCTAATGTGCAGGGAGTGGATGCGATGAGTGAGGTAATCTAGTGTGAACGGGTTATCACATGTCAGTGTGGACTCAGTGGACCAAAGTCATGTTTCCATGTTGTATCTTTCAAGCAGTTAATAAATAAGCCAGCATATAAGTCATGGCATTATTGCTGTGGATGCAACATTGTTATATTTTGATTGCAACGTTAATGCCATGACTGAAGTTTTTATTTGCTGACGACATCTCCGTTGTTTGAGTAAGGCCAATGTCCCTACAGTGGGCACGTGTTAATAGGGGACAGGAATATCAACCCAAGATTGGACTTTTTTTGCCATCCATCACAGTGGGAATGTGGGGAATCCGCTGTGGTGGATGTTCATGTCAACTTTTGTGTAGTTGTGTGTCTTGTTGCTTTTTTTCATCTGGCTGTATGGTAATTCACATATCACTGTACCTTAATTGGTACATGTGACAATAAATGACCTTTGAAACCTTTGATCCAGTGGATTGAGTGCAAATCTGAGTCAGAAGCCACGAGTTCAGACCTTAGCACGAGTGGGCTCAATGGCCTTCTTTGGTGCCGACATGTTTAGTTCAGTTCAGTTTGGTTTGGTTTAATTTAGTTTAGTTTAGTTTAATATATTGTCATGTGTACCAAGGTCCAGTGAAAAGCTTGAGTAGGAAGGAACTGCAGATGCTGGTTTATACCGAAGGTTGACACAAAATGCTGGAGTAACTCAGCCGGTTAGGCAGCATCTCTGGAGTAAACAAATAGGTGATGTTTCGGGTCGGAATCCTTCTACAGACTGCGTGTAGTGGGGGAGAAAGCTGGAAATGAGGTTGGGATGGAACAAACCGTGGCAATTTAGTTAGCAGGTGAAAATGGACAAATACCTCTGGATTCAAAGGAAGCCTTAAACACGCACCTAAGAACTTCAATGATATATTTTTGGCCTCTGGATGTAAAATGTTGCCTGCATAACTGAGATAAATGGTGGCCGACTAGGAAAAGGGGAGATGCAGCGAGACCTGGGTGTCATGGTACACCAGTCATTGAAAGTAGGCATGCAGGTGCAGCAGGCAGTGAAGAAAGCGAATGGTATGTTAGCTTTCATAGCAAAAGGATTTGAGTATAGGAGCAGGGAGGTTCTACTGCAGTTGTACAGGGTCTTGGTGAGACCACACCTGGAGTATTGCGTACAGTTTTGGTCTCCAAATCTGAGGAAGGACATTATTGCCATAGAGGGAGTGCAGAGAAGGTTCACCAGACTGATTCCTGGGATGTCAGGACTGTCTTATGAAGAAAGACTGGATAGACTTGGTTTATACTCTCTAGAATTTAGGAGATTGAGAGGGGATCTTATGGAAACTTACAAAATTCTTAAGGGGTTGGACAGGCTAGATGCAGGAAGATTGCTCCAGATGTTGGGGAAGTCCAGGACAAGGGGTCACAGCTCAAGGATAAGGGAGAAATCCTTTAAAACCGAGATGAGAAGAACTTTTTTCACACAGAGAGTGGTGAATCTCTGGAACTCTCTGACACAGAGGGTAGTCGAGGCCAGTTCATTGGCTATATTTAAGAGGGAGTTAGATGTGGCCCTTGTGGCTAAAGGGATCAGAGGGTATGGAGAGAAAGCAGGTACAGGATACTGAGTTGGATGATCAGCCATGATCATATTGAATGGCGGTGCAGGCTCGAAGGGCCGAATGGCCTACTCCTGCACCTAATTTCTATGTTTCTATGTTTCTATGTTTCTATGAGAGAAAGGCTGTGAACATTCTATGTAATCCTGGAGCCAATACAATTGTCATCTCATTATTCTGCTTAGGAAGCACTCAATGGTTTGACATAGTTGGTAAAAATCTACTTCAGCACTTCTTAAAATATTGTGGGATATGTGTTTCTAGGGTCGGCACAGTGGCGCGGCGGTAGAGTTGCTGCCTTACAGCGCCAGAGACCCGGGTTCGATCCTGACTATGTACAGACCCGGGTGCTGTCTTGTACAGAGTTTGTACATTCTCCCCGTGACCACGTGGGTTTTCCCCAGGTTCTCCGGATTCCTCCCACATTCCAAAGGCGTACAGATTTGTAGGTTAATTGGGTTTGGTAAGATTGTAAATTGTCCCTTAGTGTGCAGGATAGTATTAGTGTATGGGAATCGCTGGTCGGCGCAGACTCGGTGGGCCGAAGGGCCTGTTTCCATGCTGTATCTCTAAACACTACACTCCAATAACAAGTTAAAAATGCAGCCAAATGTTGGTCTAGGAATCATGTTTGGCACAAACATTGTGGGCTGAAGGACCTGTTCTTGTGCTGTACTGTTCTATGTTCTAACCCACCATCTTGTTTATTTGTTCCACAGCTACGGCAAACATGTGCAGCACTTTAAGGTCCTTCGCGATAAAGACAGCAAATATTATTTGTGGGATGAGAAGTTTCACTCCCTGAATGAGCTTGTGGACTTCTACAGGACCACTACAATCGCAAAGAAGCAACAAATTTTCCTGAGAGATACAAAACCTGATGAAGAGGTAAAATGATTGTACAAAACTACAGTGGAACATTAGCTTAGCATTAGAATTGCTGCCTCAGAGCGCCAGAGTCACAAGTTCGATCCTGACTGCGGGTGCTGTCTGTACAGAGTTTGTACATTCTCCCTGTGACTGCGTGGGCTTTCTCCGGGTGCTCTGGTTTCCCCCCACTCTCCAAAGACGTACAGGTTTGTAGGTTAATTGGCTTCTGTAACTTGTAAATTGTCCCTAGTGTGCAGGATAGTGCTTGTGCATGGGGTAATCATGGGCCGGCACGGTTCAATGGGCCGAAGGACCTGTTTCCATGCTCTAGCTCCAAATTCTTAAGTAAAGTGAAGTTTAAGGTACAATCACAACATTGAAACGACATTTAGACAAGCAAATGGATAGGATAGGTTTAGAGGGATATGGGCCAAACGCAGGCAGGTGGGACTAGTGTAGATGGGGCATGTTGGTGGGTGTGGGCAAGTTGGACTGGTCTGTTTTCATGCTGTATGATTCTATGAGTTAAAATCAATGGAGGGAATTCACACTGAATCAAAACAGGTCATTGGTCCTGACTGATCCATGGTGATGTTTATCATCTACGTAAGCCTCCTCTCGCCCCCCCATATCGAACCCTATCGGAATATCCCACTATTCTCTGCTCCTTCATGTGCTTTTCCAGCTTCTCCTTAAAGCTTCTCTGCTGCAGGTTTCATATTTGTGCTACCCAGTAAAAACTGTCTCTTGAAAGGGGCGGCACAGTGGCGCAGTTGGTGGAGCCGCTGCCCCACAGAGCCAGAGACCCGGGTTTGATCCGGACCCCGGGTGCTGTCTGTGTGGAGTTTGCACGTTCTCTCTGTGACCGTGTGGATTTCCTGCGGGAGAAACTCGCACATGTCACAGGGAGAATGTACAAACTCCACACAGACCACACCTGTAGTCAGGATCGAACCAGGATCTCTGGCGCTGTGAGGCAGCAACTCCACCGCTGAGCCACTCCGCTCATTGTTATGTTGACGGCGTGGAGGTGCATCCCAGTACTGAGATTCCTTCTCTTCTCTCCACCCCACCTCTTTGCAATTTATGACTCACTTGTTTTCTCAGTTTTGTTAATTCTTTAATTGATTGATCCCATTTCTTCATTTTTTTTTTCTGGAACATAGAACATAGAACAGTACAGCATAAGAACGGGCACTTTGGCCCACAATGTTAGTGCCTAACATGACTGATCTCATTTGCCTGAACATGATCTATATCCCTTGATTCCCTGCACTTCCATGTGCCTATTTAAAGCCTCCTAAACGCCACTATCTGCCTCCACCACCACCCCAGGCAATACGCTCCATGTAAACTTGTTTTTCTTTTTAAAATTCTTTATCCAATTCCCTGTGGAAAATCAGTACGGAATGTCCGAACCCTGCCATCTCATCATTACCTTCAGATCATATGGACAAGATTTGTAAACAAAAATCTCACACTGGTGTTAAGGTGCTGACCTGGACGCTAGAGGTCTGGACCATTTATTCAGAGACGCATTTAGTTTGGATTTAGTTCAGAGATACAGGGCAGAAACTGGCTCTTCGGCCCACTGAGTCCACACCGACCGGCGATCCCCGGAAAATAGCATGATAGCACTAGGGACAATTCACAGTCTTTACCGAAGCCAATTAACCTACAAACCTGTGCATCTTTGGAACGTGGGAGGAATCTGGAGCTCCCGTGGAAAACACATGCATCATTATGATGTCATATAGGGAGAACGTACAAACTCCTTGTTTGAATCTCTCCAGAGTTAAATTCTAGTAACTAATTAAATCCAGAATAAGAGTGAATTGTGGTAATACTGTAGCTACCATAAATATACTGGATTTTGTGAAAAAAATATCTGGTTCACTCATGCCCTTGAGGGATGTAGATATGCTGCCCTTACTTGATCTGACTTAGATGGGACTCTAGACCAAACAATGGTGTTGGCTCTTAACCTCATCTTTTATTCATGTACAAATATGGGTGAGCAATGAGTGCTGGCACTGCCTGCGGTATCAACATCATGTGAATGAATGAATGAATGAATGAATGAGTCAATGAATGGGGTAAAAAATGAATGAAGACAAGAATGAATACTATAACAAGGTTGGTACTACAACAACTTTTAAAAGACATTCGGGCAGATACATGGATATTAAAAGTTTAGAGAGATATGGGGCAGGTGGAATTAGTGTAGATGGGGCATTGTGGTCGGCATGGGAAAGTTGGGCTGAAGGGGTTGTTTCCGTGTTGTATGACTTTATGAATGAATAAATGAATGAATGAATGAAGGTAGGAAGGATGGAAGGGAGGGAGGGAGGGAGGGAGGGAGGGAGGGAGGGAGGGAGGAAAGAAAATGACAATGCTCCAAATAATCGTTTGACATTTACAATGTGGGGTTTGCCTTGTGTGGGTTTATTTGGATGACTGGACTGCAGACCTTTCAGCACGAATGTTCTACACTGACCACTCTTGTGCTGCAGATGGAGAAGCCCATGCTGGTACAGGCTTGCTTTGACTTTTCTCCACAAGACCGCTCGGAGCTGATCTTCAACCGGGGCGATGTGATCGAGGTGCTGGAATGCCTGGATGCAAACTGGTGGAAGGGGAGGTGTAACAGCCGCATCGGTTACTTCCCACGCAACTACGTTCAGGGAATCGTGCAGTAGCTCTCCACAGCGCCATCATCTCATCATGAACGTCGGGAAGCAGCTTTCCATCGTAACCTCTTCTGATTTACTTCAGACCGGATCCCTGCATCAGTGACTACACTTCAAACACACTTCACCGCCTGTGCTGAGCTTTGGGATAGCCTGAGATTATGAAAGACGTTTCAAAAAATGCAAATCTCTTCTTCGTCGACTTGGGCACCAAATTACAAGTAGTCAGACTCTGTTCTTTCCTTCTGTGTACATTTTTGTGCGTGACTTTATTTGCTTTGCACTTGGATCGTGGAGCGTGGGCTCGTTTTGATGCAAAAATCCAAACTATATCCTGAGAAGTTATCCTGAGCTCCGCAGATGCGTAAATCTGCAGTCACTGGCAGCTCTAAATGTTTGATAGTATTGACAGCAATATCCCCAGCTGTCTCTGTAACATTTGAGGCTGTTGCAAAAATATTTTTTTTTAATGATCATCTTCACAAATAAAATGTACAGTATGGAATACATTCCAGCTCTTCATTTCTCTTGATACTGATCTCGATAGAGGCTGGTTTGCCTTTTAAAATCAATCATTGATTCATAGACGTACAGTGGAAACAGGCCCTTCGGCCCAACTTGCCCACACTGAACAAGATGCCCCAGTAGTCCCACCTGCCTGTGTTTGGCCATATCCCTCGAAACCATTCCTATCCACGCGTCCTGTCCAAGTGTGTTTTAAATATCGTTATAGTACCTGCCTCAACTCCCAACTACCTCCTCTGGCAGCTCGTTTCCATATATCAACCAACCTCTATGAAAAAGTTGCCCCTTGGGTTTCTATTAAATCTTTCCCCTTTCACCCTTAACCTATAACCCCTGCTTCTTAATTCCCCTATTTTGAGTAAAAGACTCTGTGCACTCACCCTATTTAGCTTATTATTGTCACATGTACTGAGGTGCAGTGAAAGCTGTGTAGGAAGCTTCCATGTTGTGTGCTATTAGGTCAGTGAAAAGACTATACATGATTATAATCTATTCCCCTCATGACCTTATACACCTTTATGAGATCACCCTCATCCTCCTGCACTCCAAGGAATAAAGTCCTAGACTGCCCAACCTCTCCCTATAGCTCAGGGCCTCGAGTCCTGGCAACATCCTCGTAAAGCCTTGTGAACAAATACTTACCCTGGCCAATCAGCGTGTGAAGAAGATTAAACAGCTTGTGCGTCCTGCCAACTACAGACGACAACCCATGAGAAAGTAACAGATCCACTCGTAAATTTTAGTTATAAATGGCATGGGGAAAACTATCTTTACACATCACACTGCCTCGGCAAGGCCACCAGCATAATCAAGGACGAGTCGCACCCTGGCCACTCCCTCTTCTCCCCATTGGGCAAATGGTATAGAAGTGTGAAAACACACTCCTCCAGATTCAGGGACAGTTTCTTCCCAGCTGTTATCAGGCAACTGAACCATCCTATCAACAACTAGCAAGCAGTCCTGAGCTACTACCTACCTAATTGGAGACCCTAAAGGGCCTGTCCCACTTTCACGACCTAATTCATGACCTTTTTTACTCGTGGACATTTTTCATCATGTTGAAAAAACGCCCCGACCTACTTGATGCCTCGAGTACCTACGACTAGCATCACGGTCTGCTACGACCTCGTGACGACCATACTGCGAGTATGAGTCAAGGGCAAACTCGGCAGAGGTCATGAATTAGGTTGTGAAAGTGGGACAGGCCCTTCAGACTATCTTTAATTGGACTTTACTGGACCTTTATCTTACACTAAACATTATTCCCTTTATCCTTTATCTGTACACTGTAGACCGCTTGACAGTAATCAGTCTTTCCGGCTGACTGGTTAGC